>VWZW01000176.1:1547419-1596820 GCA_013397115.1 Edolisoma coerulescens
GCCGCCGAGCGCGCTCCCGCCGCCAGGCGCGGCCCCGCCTGCGCGCCCCCCGCGCCGACCCCTCCCCGCCCTCCGCCCGCCCCTCGCGGGGCTGGATCCCGCCCGCATCCCGGCTGATTCCCGAGCCCCCCGCCGGCCGCGCCGCTCCCCGCAGCGCTTCCCGAGCCGCCCGCAGCCGTGCGCCCCTCGCCTCGTCCCGCCTGGGCAGCGAGAGACGGGGCAAGGCGCGGTCCCGTTCCCCCGCTGGCATGGGGAGAGACGGCTCCATAGGAGGGAGCGCAGAAGCGGTGGAAGATCGTGCGCCCTTAAAAGTAGAAGGTGTAAGAAAAGGTGTAAATTAAACCCACGCGCGTTTATTGTTTGAAAATCCCTGCGGTAAGGAGGAACAGGGAGGAGAGCCACAAGAAATGGAAGGCAAAGGGAAAAAATATGTCCCTGGAGAGCTAAGCGCAGCTTGGGACAGTGTGGAAATGTGTCTTCGTTCCTCGGTGCTAAGAGACGGAACCTGGCTTTGTAGGGCTGGTAGTTATTGTTCAGCACAGAATTCAGTGGGTGAGACGGGAACAAAACTTGAGTGTGTCTAGGTAAAAAAAAAAAAAGGACAATAATTGTCACTGAAGGTGGGATTCAGCAGAGAAAACGGCGAAAATATAAAAGGCATTAATCCTGATATAAAATGTAAGTGTGACACGGATCCTTGCATGAGAGAGAGGACAGTCTGTGTCTTATTGTGCGTTTTGAAGCTGTGTTTTTGCCGAGGAATTCCTGCTATGAATTTAGATTCCAAGAAAAACCTTGAACTACTTTATTTATGCCACTTGAATACCACCTGGCAAATGCGTTATTCAACAGTTTAATTGATTAGAGTACAAATTAGCACAACAAAAAAGTTGGGTACACTAAATGAGAGAAATGCAGAATCTTCTTCCTAGGTTACATTCTCTTATTTTTCTACTAACTGGGCTTGAAACCACAAAAACAGACAACTCATGTAAAATCTCTCATCTTTAACAACAGGTTTTCTTTGGTTATCTTCTTCTTTGCTATCTTCTTATCTCCTTATTATCATTGCTTATCTTTTGGCTTATCTTCTGAGTGCATGTTGTAAAAAAAATCTTGTGACTTTTTAAAATTAAGCCCATGGGACTTTTTTTGTTTAAGCACAAAGTTGAGACACGTTTCTGAAACATATTAACCAATCTGAATTTTTTTTTGGTTTTTTTAATGGTGACATTTATTTCTGTCAAAACAGTTCATGGCAGCCTAGACCCTATATTGCCTAGACACAAAGCTATTGGAGAGCTGCACCTTTCTCCTGGAAAGATCTGATGTAACTGATAGGGACTCTGTCTTTCTCTGCTGGTTGATCAAACCGCAGTCAGATGAGACATCCTTATGGCATGAATATGGATTAATTAGAGCCTGTACAAAGCAGAATCCAAGTTGGAACACAATCAATAACTCACAGTGACATAATTCTCTACAGGTTCTGGAAGTTGTGTGTGGGTGAGCCCACATTACCTACAATAAAAGCAAGCAAAAGGCCATTGTGAGAGTAGCCCAAACAGAAAATCAAAGACGGCGATTAATGAAAACAATATTTTGTCAGCAACACTTAATAGCAAGTCGGCTTTTATGGAACATTTCCTTGGAATATCTCAACGCGTGTGACAGATGTGAGTTAATTCGTTGACTTCTCCAAGATTAGCTGGCAGTATGTAAGGCTTCCTCTACCCACTATTAAAATGCCACCACTCCCAGACTGAGCTGCATCGTTAATTTTGCGCTGCCGGTGCTCATGGAAGTTCTCGGGCGCCTCAGGCAGAAGTTATGACTGCCTCCTGAGTATATTAAGGATACCAGCGTGTAACAAGTGGTGACATTTCCAAGCTTCTCCAAACAAGTGGATTGGTGGCAACATTACTCTGCTGAGGCTGCTCCTCGCTCCGAGCGGTGCGTGACAACCATGCAAAGCATCTCGTGCTGAGCACCCGCCCGCTGCATGCTTCGCTCTGGCTCAGGAGACAGGAGGCTGTGCTGGAGAGCTGAAGCCAGGAAAGGCAGGGATCCATGGAAAGGTATGCAAGGAAATGCAGCCCAGGGCTAATTTTTTTTTTTTTTCAATAGAAAATAAGGTTATCGATTATAAAAAGCAGTGATATTTGTGTGTGCTAAGAATACTCAGATTTCTTCAGATTTGATCTTTAAAAGTGTTCATTTTGCTTCTCAGCATGAAAACAGCTCACAGAACTTATATATATATATAAAACGTTGTTTTTCTGCAGTTGAGACAAAAAATGGTTTAAAAAAAACAACAAACAAACCCAACCTGAATTCAAAGTGGTGTTTCAGACCACGGAACACTCCCCTGGCACACCAGTGTAGCACCAGTATATTGACACACAGAGCTGGGGACAGATCCTCCTTGAGCTTTCTCTCTGGAGAAGTGCTGCAGGATGCACTGTAAAGCTGAAGACAATCAGTGCTGCTGTGTCAAGGGCAGGCACAAAAGGAGCTGAGATACCTTGATCTCCTGGATGTCTGGTGGTGCTTGCCCAGCTGGCAACAAGGACCTCCTGCAGATGGCTGGGCCTTCCACACTCTTGTAGCCCTTAAAACCAGAGGCCTCTGGCTTCCTCTAGCCTTGCAAAGAGCACCTGTAGTTGTCTGTTCCTTGATAAGCAGCCTTAAACAGAGAACCTGTGTGTGAAATAGCCTTGTCTCAATGCTGACAAGATTTAAGCTGGACCTTCTGATTGACAGTGGTGGCCTCATTGCAAAGGCTTTGTGGTGAGTTACCCTGCATGTGGGTGCTGCTGGGGAAAGTAGATGCTGGGGCTTTGATGAGTATCCCGAGAGTTTCATGTCCATCAGGCCTGAGGGACTCCAACGTGTGGCTCGTGGCCACCAAACGCCCAGAGGAGGCTAATATCCTAGCTGAGAGCAGGAGAAGGGATTTGTTGTGGTCACTAGCTGACTTTCAAGGAGCTGTTATAGGAGATGTTATGATGAGAGTTTTTCCCTTTGTTTTCCACAGACTCTAAATAAGCTGTACTTCAAACATTTTGCAGGTATGGACATTTTGAGTTGGACACTAAAGGGTGAGGGAAGTGTTGTTAGGCCAAAGGGAATTAAGATCAGCTAGTTGTATTAGTTTACCCTGCAGCTGTAGAATGACCTTTTCTTCTTTCCCTGCTTGTCCTAGCATTGGAGTTGTTCTTATGGAGAACAAGTTGTTCAGTGGAGAATTAGAGGTACCACAAAAGGAAGGGATGGTGCTTCTCTGTTATGGTGCTCTCAGGACTGGGCACACCACAGTCTGCCTCTGACTTTGGAAAGGGGGAGAAAAACTCCTGAGAACTGAGTGAATACCAGTGACATGCCTACAGCAACCAGAGGTTCATCTATTTTACATACACCCCGCTCCTGAGCTTGGTTTCTTTCCAAAGCAGCCTTGAGTATCTTACGAGTACGTTAAGAGATACAAAAATAGATGCAAACACAAATCATTAGAAGTGTTATTAACAAAGACAATGCGGAGCCAAGCAGAGCTGCTGCTCACTAACAGTCCCTGAGGGACAGGAGGAGCCCTGCAGTCTGCACTCCAGAACACCGGTGTAAATCCAGCATGGCTCCACGCACTGTGACTGAAAGCAGAGTTTGGCTCAAGGAGTTACAGCGTTCTCCTGACAGAAGAGATCAATTAATTTCATTCATGCACAGGAGGAGTTATGTCTGCGACTGGAAAATCCGTTGTGCCAGCTGAAATTGGGGCTGGCAGAGCCCTGTGTCCTCACAGAGACAAATGTACCTCTGTGCAGAAGAACTACTTATTTAAGTGCCACTTGTGGCCCATGTCAGAGCAGTGCCTTGGGACTGTCATGACACTGAGACCTCATAAATTGCTTTGGTCTGACAAATGTCAGACAGTCACATGAGGCTGGGTTTGTGACTCAGTGAGCTTTTCCTGGTGCAAATGAGAGCTACACTTATTGCTGTCACAGTACATGGGTATATCCTGCATACACAACACTTCCCACTAGTTTAAAAAAAAAAAAAAAGGATTCTTTGTGTCCAATCTGGTGGAAATCCTGCATTGATTGCACTGGGAACAATAGTAGCTTCATATTTATTAATTAATCTTCTGCTCCATGAGTGTCAAAGCAACAGGAAATCTTAGTTTCCATAAATTTCTGTTCACTTAAGACTTTTAATGGTGGCCTTTGCAGCTGTGTCCTGCCATGTCTTGAAAACACGTGATGCTCTCAAGATCACCAAGAAATGCTTAGGACTCCTGGACAAATCTCTTCCCCGGCTCCTGCCTTCCTTTCCAGGCTTCAGTTAAAGCATCCCTTCATCCTTACAGCCTGTGCAAAATGAATTGCAGTAATTTCTGGGAAACACGAGGATCTCATCACAACAGTCTTCATGTTTTGATGCATGTAGCTGCTTTCCTTTCTTCTCAACTCAGTGTTTATGCAGTTGTTCTTCCTCCAAACAGTTTTGGACTGTTATGTGTTGCCCCACGTGTCTGTGCTGGGCTCTGTAACATCCCCCAACCTCACCCAGTGTGAACTGTGTAGCTCAGAGGGAGAAAATCCACAGGAAGTAAATTCTCCCAATAGAGAAACTGGGAGAATAGTCAGGAAAATCTGTACTTATCATAACAATGACAAGATAGGTGAGGAAAGAGGCCAGGCACTAGAGAAACATTCTGGACCCGCCCAAAGCAATTCTGCAAACACAAACATTCCCTCGCCCCGTTTTGGGTCATTTATTCTCGCCCTGAAAGAGATCAGAGCAGAGATACCCCAGTCCCTAATTTCTGTCTTCCTGCATTCAGAGTTTTCCAGGAAATGTGAGATATGAATGCAAATCTGGAGCTCAATCTATTGATCATTGCGTTACAGCTTTAGATTTGGGTCTGTCTCCAGTTCAGTTGTGGGTTGCTGTCTTAGAGTAGTGTGGCTAATGTCAGTCTTCATCTGGCCAAATGATTTGGCAAGACCTCTAGAATGATCTCTAGAGATTAAGAGATTTATTCTGGAATTTACCTGTGACTGTCATGGGTTACCAAAGGTATTAACTGGTACTGAAACCTTCAATAGTGTCAGGCAGCTAAGATAAGTCAGTAAGACAAAGAAAGCAACCTGACCAGAATCAATTTCTACCCTGCTCATCCACTAACACCAACTGCTTGTCCAATGGAAGTCCTTTGCTCTGAATTTGTATCCTGTTGATAATTTTCTGCCACTGAAATAATGTTCTTTGTCTTAATCTTTCCTTTTTTCTTCCCTATCATTAAGTCTTTTGGGTGGGAATGGACACAAATGACAAAATTTAGAGGCAGATCTTAATTTATCTTCAAACACTCACAAAAATCTGTAAGAAAGAAAAGGGGATCCTTGCTCTATTAATTCTATGCTACCTGTATTTTTTCCCCTCATTTCTTTTCTGCCATTGAAACAAACACACTTGTGGAAAACATCAGGAAGGCTATAAACATGTCGGGAACACCATAAACACCAGCTGCCATGTCACAGGGGGTGATCTTGTGGCACTGGCCATTTGTTTTCAACAGTGTAATTTTTAGCAATGTCTCTATCCCCATTTGAGCTTATGGAGATTCTCTTATACTCTTGAAAAGTTCCTTTTTCTTCTTTTTCTTGATGTAACCTTATTAGCTCCTTTTACAGCACCTTTCTCTGTGAAACTTTCTACTTTGCAACATAGCATAACACTTTGTTATTGATTTAGCATTCTGTGCACTTCCATCGTGTTCTTTGATTTGAGCAATCCTCCCCAGCATGAACTAATTATTGATCACAGGCATTATGGGATGCTCCTGGGCATTCACTTTTTGTAAGTGTGGGCAATACAAAGTTCCTAGGTGTTAACCCTTGTGACATTTAGTACTTTGGATTATTCAGTCCTCTTATACCATGGTTCAGTAGATCAGTTACTGTGCTCAGAAATGCCCGAGGCTTTCTGGCTTAAACTGATTGTGTTTTCCAAGTTTATTCCTGCACCTCACAAAATACAGTCTCCTTTTCCCCCCCTTCTTTTCTACTGAGGGGAATCTCCTTGTCAAACCCACTGTCTCTGCATGCCAATCCCTTTTTCTCTTTCAGCCTTGCCCTGTAGCTTCTGGTACCACCTTTATTCCAACACTGCCAAATTGCTGCTGAAGGCCAAGATGAGACCGTGTTCCTTGAAGAACTTTTAACCTCACCCAAAAAATCCAGTTTGCTTAACACAGATACGTAAGTTCTGTGTTGCAGCTGGTGGAGAGGCAGATTCTTTCATCTTCCAGGAATGATCAAGTCTGCTTAAGTTGAGCATTTGTTTCTATGGTTAAGTTTAGGGGAAACCTGTAGGAAAAATTAGGCATCTTCGTCCATTTGGCATCCTTTCTGCTTGTCCCTTTTTGAGGACAAGCACCTAATGGTTTAGTACACTTTGTGCAAAGTAGAACCAAGCATCTGCATGTTTGGTTTCCTGAGTATGTTTTGCCAGAGACTATTATTTAAAAGCTGAATACTGTTACCACCATGCTCTGGTCATGGCTACTCTGAGGGACATAGGAAGGATGCAAAAGCCTAAAGTAAATCCCAGCAGAACTGCAGGTGAGAGAGAGGTACTACAATTCATAGAGGAGCACTAATGAGTAGCAGCAGGCAACTAAAATTGTGTGACAGGGAAATAATTTGTCTATGTAGTGAAGCACCTTTAAATTTAGGCGCCTGAAAGATTAAACAATCCTAAAAGGTAAGTGGGAATGGATCACTGTGTGGATTTAGTGGCTTTAGGATGTCTGAGTTACGACTTTAGGCAGTGTTTGGACAGATGAGATTCCCTTCATTTTACACTTGCATTGGCCCCCTTAAGGTCATTCTTGGACGTGTTTTCTAGTATGAGTGTGAGATGAGGTGGGAGCTTTCTGCACGCAGTCTGTTTCTCTCAGATTAAGTCTGAGGGAGGCAAATGATGTTCTGTGGCTTGAGAACCACAGCAGTCTATCAGGTTAACTACTGCAAAGCTGTCACGCTCTGCCTTGAATGAAATTGCTCCTTAGATCAAATTTTTTGTCTCTCATATAGTACTTTTTACTTCTCAATAAAAGCTAGTTCAGACAGGATTAAATGTTATGTATTGTAAGACAGCCCTTTCAGAAAGCTGTGAAATAGAGAAGCATATGCTGCTCCCCTCTCTTGGGATTTGCTTGAATCGTGATGCTGACAGAGGCTGGTTTGCCAGCACACATGGATTTTGATCCTGGAGAAAGGTACCTGCCTATTTGACAGCTGTGAGGAATCAAATTTACCAACACAGGAACAGTGGAAACAAGTTCTCTTCCTCATACTGTTCTACCCCTTATCTGGAGGGACCAATAATAAAATTTAGTTAAAGGTCCAGAAGTGTGACTCATTCAGTCTTTGTTTCTCTGCCCCAGTTGCCCATAACTTTGTAGTCTCAGCTGGGTGGAAATCAGCAGCTCCTGTGACTCAGGTCACGTCAGATGAGGTGTAACCCATAGGCACTGCTGGATAGCTCAGGGGTTTCCAGGGATGGGGAGTGTTGTGCATGGCACAGAAGATGTTTTATATTCTGTTAAGCACGGCTGCCTGGGCTCTGGTCCGTGCTGGAGGTTTTGTCCAGCCCTTTGTGGAACAGCAGCAGATCTCTGGTCTGTTCCAAGGTGTAGATATCCTCAGCAGGAGTTTAATAGGAGTTTCAAGCAGACTTGCTAAGAACAGATGAAGGGTTTTGCCTGAGGAATGCTTTCTTGAGATCACTGGTGGTCTGTGACATGTAAGAATTTCAGAGGTTTTATGATACAACCCAGTGGACTTCAAGTTTTCCAGTGGGGATGGGACTCAGTGAGAGGGCGTCCTGTGATCCAAAGGGGAGGCCTTTTGTTATGTTCAGGATGGAGAAGTTTTAGACATGCACTGTCAAGTACTCATTGCAACATGAACTTTCTCTGCTGCCAATTCTTTCTCTCCCTTACGAACAAGTAGGGGACTTAATTTTCTGAGACTGCACTCGCTCGTTTTGCAAATGCTGCACTGACATACAACAGATTGTAGCAATGTTCTATAGCTATTAGGAATTAAAATAGGAGAAAAATGGTATTTTTAAGCTTGTTCAGCAAAAGAAGAAATTGCAAATCTTCACTTGAAGCTTAATGCACCCAACTAGTGTTGGCAAGAGTTGTGAATGTAAAATCAAAGGTTGTCATAATCAGGGAGGCAATAATGACAGAAGCTGCTGCTCAGGCAGTGGTAGCTGACATTAGCAGTGTGCAAAGGGACTGAAAGTCCTGTTGTAAGTGGACTCAAGCAAGGATATGTGGGAAGGAAGGGTGGCTCATTTGTTTTAGCAATTCATCCAGCTGCAAAAGACTTCTTGTGCTATCAATGTGTTATCAGTCTAAACCACTGGCTGCTAAGCTATATTTATTTTCTTCCTGAGATCCATCTACTACTTTTTATTTCTCCTGCCAGAGCTGGAAGATTACTTTAAATTGCTTTTTGGCATAGAAGAACACCTGCTTAAATTCCTTTTCATCTAGAATGGGATTAATGTTGCATTTGCTGATCTTGTGAATTATTCTCGCCCACAGGAAGCCTATACCTGGTACATTGATTTAAAGAGATGAGTCAAGTGCAATGGGGACTGGGCAGGAAGTATTCCCAAAACCCTGAAAGGGGTGTTTATGGTGGAAATTATTCCCTTTCTGGATTTCTTGGGCAAAAAGGCGTAGCAGCTAGATAGATGCTGGATAGAGGACTATGGTGAGCTCAGGGAAAGACTACCATAACTGCTTTTGGTTTTTTGAGGGAGAAAGGACAGCCTGCCGTTTTCTACCCTTGAATAAAACTGCCTGATTTAATCTGAACCACTTTCTTTCAGGGAGCTTGCAGTTTTCAGTGGTGCTTTCCATCCCAAAGCGATTATCTGTGCTAGAGGAGGCCTCGGGGTCTTTGCTGAGGAAATACGCACTGGGCTCTGTGTCACAAATAGCTGGCAAAAAAAATCACTCACTGCAGTGTCTGATTCTCCTGGGCTCTACAGGAATGCTGGCTGAGGCAGCTGGAACACTTATTAATGATATGGTTGTAGGGAACTGTCCAGTCGTGTCACCAGAGACTGAGAGATTCAATTACATGATCCCACCCTAAGCATTCTGGTGCCTTGTCTGCAAGACCAGTGCCCGTTCCTCCCGTGAAAACCTTGTTCTGCTTGCTTGGGAAACCTTGCCCCAGTGTGCTTCTGCATGGAACAGACTTCTCTGTTAGATTTCACCGCATTTAAAAGAGCGTTTCAAATGTCCAAATGAACTGGAAAATCCATGCTCAACAGATTTAAGTGTGATTCTCCATTTAGTCATTATCATTAATGAAGTCATAACTTCCTGAGTCGTTCCTGCGCGTCCTTAATTAACACCTCTGTTCTGTGTCCACCCCCTCGCTGTGGAAGTGAAGCTGTGGGGTTTTTCCTGGTTTTTGGATCCCTCATAGACCTCAATGTGCACCAGCACCTCCCCAGCCCACCGGGTCCAGTTCACTTCTGGTCTCTCTGGTTGCTTTTTAACACTCTTGTCGCAGAGACAGTGTCCACATCCCTCTTACTCCCTAGCAACACAAAGTGCTGTGGGCAGCAGCTTTCCCCAAAGGTGTTTGCTGCCTTTTGAGATGGACACCTTGCAAGTGGCTGCAACTGTGTGAAGCTTTTCCCTGTAAGAAGATGTATTCTCAGGAGTTTTACCTTCCTGTGGCACATTCAGCACGGCTTTTACTGAGCTCAGGCAGGGCTTATTTCACTCAGCTGTCCATGTGAAAGTGGCAGGGGTGAAGCATGATGGACCTCACTCCTTTGATTCATATGCTGCTTTTTGTATATTTTTTTGTATTTTTGGTTTGGTTTTTGGGGGTTTTTTTTTTAGTTAATTGCTTGATTTTTCTGAGACAGATCCCATCTGGCCCTGATGTTTTGTCAGCCTTGTGACATTCTAAAAAATTTTATAACTATTTCTGGCATTATCTCAATTTCTGACTATTTCTGCTTTCTTCCTGAAAATGTATGGCTGTTCTTGGCATCTTCTCCACATTACCCATTCCTTATAAACATTGCACAGAAAACTTGTTTTATCCATGTCTGCTTCTTCTGTCTATAATTTACCTTTCTGCTCTGCTGAGGAGCTGTCCCCTCAAACATGCCATTTTCTCAGCTATCTGTAGTTCTTCTTTGTCAGAGACAGCAGTGGTTCTGTCAGCCTCCACTTGCTGCTTTGCCCTTCCAGCTTCTGATTTTTGTCTCTCTTCAGAGGTTTCTGCTCACCTCAGGTAGTCTGCCTGGGATTTTGATCCCAGACTACCTTCCAGAACACAGAAAAGGAATACTTGTGATTATAAACTTTGCAGCGTTCTTTTTATTTCCAAACCAGATTGATTTAACACTAGAAATTATCTAAGTGTGGAAAATTATCTAAGTGTGGAAAACATGCCTTCATGGGAAGATCAACAGAAGATTTGATCACTTTGCATAAATATCTCTATGAAGAGTGATCTGAATGTGGGTAAGGCTTTTCAGCCCTGTTGACAAAGGCACAAGCAGATGGCTCATTTCCAGTCTAGTTTTGCCTTTCTTAGGGTGACCTGTTTGATGTCTCTCTTGCTTGTGAATGAAAAGTTAAACTTGTAAAGGTGGAACAGAAGCACCGGGTTCCTACAGACTGGTCCCAAATCTCTTTGCTCTCTTTATTAATTAACAGCATTCCCATGGGTACTTCTGAAGTTGTTCGCTGCTGTACCCCAAGCTCTGCTCTCTCTGTAAAATTCATCTGGAGCTCTTTGGCCAGTTCATAACCTTGAATCTTTATTTTTTTTGAGATATTTGGATTAGTCTTCTCTCTGTCTCCCTAATCTATTGTCCTTATGCCTCCTGTTCAGCTGGGGAATCTTTCCAACCTGAGCTATTTCTGTGTACATACAAAGGTATTGTGACCTCACCCACTTGTGTATTTCCATGGTTTTGGTGTGATGGTTGAACTCTCTCCATGCATACTAAAAAATGACCCCAATTTAATAGAGAACTAAGAATCCAGCAAGTTTCAGGATGTGCCTGTGCCTGAAGCACACAGGCAGCAAACAGGCCTTGCAATTGTGAACTATTATGAGTCTGCAAAAGTCTGTCACTACTGGCAGGGACTGAAGTGATTTGATAGCTCTGTCAGCCTAGCAACATGACAATACTTCAGGAGAGTTTTAAAACCTTCCCCCATGTTTTTCGCTTGTCAGTAGATTTGTTGTTATTTGGTGTTTGCTAGCCTTTCTATAGGCTTATAAGAGAGAGACTCCTGCCAGAAATATTGTCAGAGTAAACTCCCCTCATTCTGGGGGGAGGGGGGGATATCAATCTGAACACTGAAATAAAATCTTAATTAGTAACATTTGGAGGGATTTTATGCACTAGAGCAGAAATCTGTCCAGTCCAGTGCTCTGCCAGTTGCTGTGACCTCTAATGGCCCACTTTTAGTTTGGCTTTCCAAGGGTATTTTTGTGAACCTGTCTTGATCTACATGTGCCTCTTAGATCTAGGCAAGATCTTTGACTTCTTCTGGCCTCAGTGGTTTCCCACATGAGTAGTTTGCATCTGTATCTGTGCTAATTCCCTAATGACATGCTATCTACCGTAGTATCATATTTTGGGACTTTCTCAGTAGTGCTGGTCAGTGGGAGGAAACGTCCCATAAAACCCACATGGATCTGCTGGACACCAAGGTTGCATCAACGGTATCTCAGTAGGGCTGGAGAGTAGCAATAGGGGGAATATTGGGATTTGTAGGGGAAACTGAGTGGGTAGGATCTTTCTCTCTCACTTAGTCTCTTAGCAACAGCAAGCCCAACGGGTATGGCACTGCTTCCTGGGGGTGTGCAGTCCCCTTTGTCAGGGAAGAAGAGCAGAACTTTAGCACAGAGGAGATGCGGAAATGAAGGGAAGAAGTCAGGAAGAGCATGAACCGTATCACCCCGGGGGAGAAATTATGAAAGGCAGCTTACCTGGTGCACAACCATCACTGAAGAGGTTATTCTTTTAGCAGCAATGGGATGGCGGTGAGAAAAAGGTGTCCTAGGTTCTCACAAAGCATGTGTTCAGCCTTGGGCTTCATTTATATCCCTTCCTGATGATGCTCCCCACTGGGTTTTTTTGCCAGGGGCGGGTGTCATTAGTGAATGTCTGAGCTGGGCAGCTCACCTGCTGTCTTTGCCTGACCCCAGACATTGCTTGGCTCCCCTGTGCCTTGCCTGCAGCTCAGTAGGGTGACCCCAAGACCTCCTCCTCAGTCCATCCTGCCCCTACACCACAGTGCAGTGGGAGACTGCAAGAGCAGAGGGCCGATGCTGAACTTTGGTGCATCTGCCACTCAGATGCCTGAGCCCCAGGTTTTGCCTTTGCATTACAAACTCTTGCAGAGCTGGTTTCTGAGGGTCTGTCCCAATGAATTTCTTGGGCCTGGAGAGTTCGGTGTGCAACACTGTGTTTTGCAGCTAATTCTGTGATCCTCTGCGCTGACTGTGCTCACTGCAGGGATGATTGTGGTAATGCCAATATGCATATTGGAACACAAGGCTGAATCACACGTGATAAGTCATTTCCCACATTATTGCTCTTCTGAAATATGGGGTATGTTTGCTATCTAGCAGGTAGGCTGTGTTTTTTCCTTTATGTAAACAGTGGGCTTTTTGTATATAAAATACCCTAAGTCATGATGGGAAAGGAGAGGTGAAGAAAGGAGGACAGGACATGAATAGCAATGTTCTGCTTAACCTTCTTCCTCCTCCTGAAAAAATATCAATGCATTTTTTTCTCTGGAATGGTGCCATTTACTTCTTTATACCTGGAGAGGCATTGTGTTAAATCCATTATGAAACATTATAGGTGGCAGTGGCAGCATAATGGCAGCTTCCAAAGACCCTCTTTTTCACAGCTGCCAGGTTGATGGTGAATTAAAGTGCCTTCAGAATGGCAGTATTATTTCTTTCTTACCTTTATACCTTTCCTTGTTTTTTTCTTTTTTAATGCCACATTAACACATAAAACAGAAAAGGAAAAAGGATTCTCATTTTTGCTGTAAACCTTCTCTTTGTGGCTGTTAATGGCATTGGGAATGATGACGTGCAAAGTATTCCATAAGGCAAAATCAGAACTTGAAGTCAGAGTTGGAGTCTCAGCTGTCTGTCCTGGCACTGGCTGTTGTAGTTGGACCTCAGCTTCTCTGCAAATACAGACCCTGAATTCTCTTCAAAACTTACCCAGACCCAGCTCTGAGCACTGTGACAAACCTCACACCGCAGATCTCCTGTTCAACATGTTGACATTTACTTATGACTGCAGAAGGTGTAGCTGCCCCCACTCTCCTTCTGAAATACCCCCAAAATGTAAGTTTTTAAAGTGACTGGTATTGTGTTATAAGGGGAAACTCTTCATTGCTGGGCAGCCTGAGAGACTGTTTTCCATATCTGATTTCTCTTGAGAGAGAGAATTAGGCATCTACAGCATATCTGCAACGACCGCTGATTCTAGATGTCACTGAGGGTGCACTGACTTGTGAAGAGACCTGATTCTTGGCACCTCTAGTTTGCACTGTCCTATGGCTGGCTTCAGGGTGTGTTCCTATCTAAATTGATCTGTGTAATAGCTAGAGATAAGTCTTTTATAGTTCTCCTGATGCTGCAAGTCACTGTAATATCTGTTCCAGTATTGGATGTAAGTTGTCCTGTGTTGCGTTGCTGCAGTGTCTGACTGTGCTGTGAGTCAGGCAGCGAGAGAGAGCAAACACAGAGCTGGTGCCATTGGCCCATCAGGTGTTAAAAGGAGAACTCAGCAAAAATGGATGTACTGGAAAGGAGAGAAGGGATGTGTGTGTGTGAACCTTCAAAAGAAATGCTCTGAATCTGTGATCAGTAGGGATCTGTGTGTGGTAAGAAGCTGATGTGTCAAAGGAGATACTGGAAAAACTTGGTAAAGGAACTAAAAACGAAATTGTATTTGTCAAAAACTTCTGAGAGCATGTAGTCAACTGGCAGGCCTACTAGGGCTCCATAAGCTTCTTTAATAAAATCAGTAACTACTTCCAAAAAGCAGCCCATACTGAAAAGTGCTAGGTAGGATCCTGACAGCCTTTTGTCAGGCTAGGGTTTCCTCCAGAGAGCAGGAAAATCTGTTTAAATGCTAACTAAAAATAATTCTGTAAGAAGCCTAAAAGAAAATAATAGATAAAAATCAGCAGGACTCTTTAAACAGAGATTGATGTCCTGTAGTATTTATAAATTGATGCTGCTTCAAACTACCTTAGTGAGAAATTTGGCTCCATAGCCCTGGCATTTGTCTTTTAAGCTTGAAAAATTGAGGGCTTGTTCTGAAAAACATTGAGTAGAAGGAGTATAGAAGCTCACCATTACTTTTGAAGCATGACTGTGCCATAACATTGGCTTTGAAATCCCCAAGTCTGTATTACAGCAGAGAATCTGACGCACAGACTTGTCCTCTGCCCGAGAAATGTGTTCTGTGTCTCACATCAGCCGAGCAAGAGAAAATCTACAAATAGTGCTGAGCTGACAGTGCTGCTGGTAGTGCCAGAGACAGGACAAAATCCAGCTCATTCCCCGGTGCTTGCTGCTTCATTAGTAAAGATAAGGTTTACAAAAGCACGTAGAACAGATAAACTGAGTAAGAATCCCTTCTGTAAACTCAGAATTCTGACTGGCTTTTTGAGGTGTTTCCAGCAAACTCTGTTTCCAGAGTTCAGAGGAGATGCTGTCAAAGCACTCCATGTTTATTTTGTTGCTCAGGTGGTGTGGAGAAGGTGGGGCCAGTGTTTTCCACAGGGTTGTCATGAGTTGTCGGGAGCTACAGCATCAGAACTGAATCTCTGTGAGGTTGATCTAAGAGAGGGTGAAAACTGACCTGCAGCTGATATTTGTATCAAGGTGGAAATTAACCTCTCGTTTCTTTTCAATATGTATAAAGTCCAATTCTGAAATCTGTACTCAGCCAGAAATCCCTGGACAGTGAAAAGGAGGCTCACTGTGAGGAACACAAAGGTCTCTGCTGCAAGGCCTCTGTGTGTTGACCCACTTCTGACTGAGCAACGCTGCATCACTGTCAGGGGTTTGGTTTTCTCACTTGGGTGCTCTGAAACAATTGAAGGTTTTTGCCCACTGTCACACTAAACTAGGTTTCAGATTGAACTGGAGCTCTGGATCATGACTATGTGCACCTAGAAGCTGAATCCAAGAGTGAACTCTCCATCCAGGAACCTCCTCTAGAAAAGATGATTATTCTGATGACACAAAGTGAACTTCACAGGGTAACAGGGCAAGAGAGTACTTCTTCAACAGCACAAGTGGTGGAGTCATGTCCCTGGAGGCCTTTAAGGAAAGGACACGGGGACATGGTCTAGGTGACAAGGTGGTGTTTGGTCACAGGCTGGACTCGATCTCAGAGGTTTTTCCAACCTGATTGATTCTGTGAAATGCTCTTCAGCTTGGCCTTACAGACAACTCAAGAGCCAACAGGTCTCATTCTAACATGACTTAGAAAGGTGAGCAGTCCTTTGCACATCAGGTACCTCTTTGTGTGCATCACTGCTCAAGCTATGCTGTCTCTGTCACATTCCTGAGTTTTATTTACCTCTCTACTCTTACTCTTCTCCAAGTCCCACCTTTTCTAAATGACCAACTGAAGCATTCGAATTTCCTTCTCTTTCAAATTCAGCAACTCCACTTGACCCTTTAAAGTACAGGTACTGAAGCAGTGTTTAAACTAAATGCCATTTCTAAGCAAACACCCACAAAGTTATTAGGCATTTGCTCAACAGAGTACATCCATGTTACATTAAAAGGACCAAGCTGAGACCCATCTGCTTTTTAAGTATTAATTGGCTCAGTCCCCAAAACCAAAAATGCTAACAATTTTTTTTTTAATTGGGCTTTGTGATTGTCATCTGAGAGATTTTACAAAAGATTAATTTCTCTCTCTAGCAGTACTTGGCATGACCCACAGCTGTTCCTAATGTGACTGCCTGGCTGGGAGAATGTGTTTTTACAAGTACTCTTAAGTGCAGTTAGTAGTAATGCAGAGAGGATTATTGCTTTTGCAGGATCAAGTTTGCTCTCCTAATGGAAGGGAAAAAAAGCTCTGCTCAAATCCTTCATCTGGGTAAACTTGGGAAATGATGTGGCTTTCTGTGGGGAGGACTTTATACAGAGGCCAAATAAAACTTGCAAAATGGTCAGTGTTTTTAAAGCAAAGAAGAAATTGAACAGCTTCAAAATTAAAACTGCCTTGGGGCATTTTCATATTATCAAGATTTTTTTTTTTTTTAAAGTGTGACAATGGTTCATTTTTAAAATTATCAGCTGGGTTTTCATTTTAAAAATGGTCATTAGTAGCTTATATTTTGGAGTTAGAAAATCAAATGCTATTCTAAAAGTATCTTTACAAAAGCCTCCTCCAAACCACAAACCTGTTAAAAGCTTTATATTTTTTCACCTAAAAAGCAAAAAAACTCTGCTGAACAGTCCTGAGAAAAATACTTGAGGAGTATCTGTGTTTAGGTGAAAAGAGCAGAGGTGAATTCAATAATTTAGTACCTGCATCTTTGTTAAGGAAAACAAAACTGCAGTCTTATGAAACAATATATTTTACTTGGACAGTGAAATGTTATTCTCTTTGGAGCTAATGATGTTTTGCTCTTACCACAGTGAATCCAGTATTCTTTTCAAGAGGTGACAGGTGCATGTGCAAGAACTTTTCAGAGGGAAAAGAAAGGTCCAGTAATTTGGACTAAATATATATATATATAATCTTTGATTTTGGACAAACCTTCAAAACTAATCCAAACTTGGTCAGCATAGGAAAGATGGGTCCACGTCACTGAAACGTGTCCAAGTTGCAAGACATCAAATGTCATTTGAGAGAGAGACATTTCAAGGAGACATTTCAACCATAGGTCATGCAACCAGTTCTCCTTAAGGGAATCTGTATCCACAGACACAAACAAATTTGTCATTTATCCCTCAGATAAGGTGTTCTCTGAGCAATCCCAGCACACAGCTCCAACAGCTCACTCGGTAAGCTCCAGCATGGATTTCTCACCAGCTGATCTAAGGCCAAGGGACCAGCAGCTGTTGAGTCATTCACTGCAAGAAATGTGATTCAGTGGTGGCTTTTCAGCTGAAAGAGCAGAGCACTGGTGCACTGATGGAGCTGAGTGCCAGCCCCAAGGTTTTGATACAGAGCCACTGCTGTGACTTTCAAAGCAAACTTCCTTCCCTGCTTGTTCTCAGTGTCAACACAGGTGATCCATTTGGTGTCGCAGCCATCAGTGGGAGCTTGGTGACCCATGGTCTTTGTGTTCACTTCTATCAAGTGTCAGTACTGAAGCTGTAATTTAATGTTGTCCCACCTTCTTATGAAATTAATGAACCCAGAGATGAGCAGGAGGACATATTTTTACTATTCCTTGAAGCGGACAGCCTGCTGTCTGCCTTGTATTAGCCTGTGCTGTGACCCATCGCATTCCCAAGCAGGTAATTCTTAAGTCTGTTCTGAACTTGGGTAGTTGTCCTTGTGAGGTACCTGTCATTCATTACTTATTTTCTTTCAAAGCAATAACGAGGATGTAACTTTGGATGCTTTTCCTCAAAAAAGTTACTTTAAAAATCCACAAAAATCGTGCAAAAGATGTCATAAAGATTGAAACTACTGGTGTTCAAGTGGCAGCTGTTAATTGTACAGGACTGTTCTAGGAAAAAAAGTTTATCAATAATGTTCAACCACTGTAGACATGCTTCTCTGTGGTTTGATACCTTCATGGAGTTCTCAGAGGAAGACAAACTCTCCGTGTTCCCAATAAGCCTGTACAATCCAAGGAAAGCAGCTGATCAGGCTGTTCTCCAAGCTCTTCACAGAGGTTGGCAGGAACTGTTCTTCTGATGACTCTTTATTGCAATATCAGTTTACCTTTTCTTGTGGTTTTAATCTCAAAAACTAGAAGAGAACCAGAAACTTTAGAAGGAATAGCTGATGAAGGAGCTAGTAAATAGCATGTCTCTGAGTATTTTTACTTTTATTGAGTATTGTTTTCATTACAAAACAAGAAGCGTGTACTGGGACCTTTAAGGATGGAGATAATGGATATTAAACTGATGTTTTTGTCAGCAGTAAATTAAAATTTTTACTGCTTTTTTTAAGTGCCAGTTTGTCATACTTTACATGGGAACATCAGAAAGGCCACATTTGCTCAGAGTAAAGGTCCATCTGGCTCAGCATCCTGTCCCTGGGTAGTGGCCAAGAAATTATGCCTAGGGGTGAGTATGAGAACACAGAAAATCAATAGTGATTCTCCAGGATACATCTCCAACCATGAGCTGCCAGTGACTCGTGAGCTTCCAGTCTTTCTGTCTCAGTGCATTTTCCAAGACTAACAGAATCCTGTGTTGTGTCTGAGGGAAAGAAAAGGGTAGATTTTGTAGATCCTGAGATGTGTCTGTTGTTAGTGATGCCCATGGGGTGCTCAAAGGAGAGGAGCTGCCTGTGTTCCCCAGCCAGTCTGTGTAACTCAAGGACAGCAGTGGTTGCCATTCATTCTCCATCTTATCTCTTTCCACAGTTTGACTTGTCTCTTCCTGGTCCTTTATGAGCTGCCCCTCTGTTCAGAAAGAGGATGCATTGCCAGGTTTTTCTCTTCTTCCCTCACCATGGCTCTCCCCTGTTCGCTCATCAGGCAAAGATGAGCCACTGTGCACACCTCCAGGCTGGCTGTAATGTGTGACAAGGGAGGATAAAACCAGCTGCCCTCACAGTATTTCCAACAAGGACAGGTCCAGGGACCCTGCACAGGCCTGCTGATCTCCCCAAGGCTGGAAGACCGAAGCTGGGAGCTTCATCTGCCCAGGAAATTAGTCCAGGGAAAAGTGTCTGTGTTTGTAAGCACACCTCCCAGCGCAGAGTTTGCCTGTAAAGCCTTTGACTGCATAAAGTCTGTGCTGAAGTCTGAGCCAGCTTGATCCAGGACACTACATCCAGCAAGATTAGTGGCAATCAAAACCTTGTAGGTGAGAACGCTCAATCAAATATGAAGTAACTCATCTGGAAGGCATATCCTGTGGTGCAGTTTTAAATTAACAGCCCTTTTTTCAATTTGCTGTAGACAGCAGTCTGGTGGAGCTCTGAATGCAGACCCCTGTATGATCTAAGATTTGCAGGTGCACTGTCTTTCTAAAGTGAAATTGAAACGTTTCAAAAGTTGATACAGCTTACAGGTGCAGCAAAGGAACATGTAACTGGAGTGAGAGAATGCATCCAGCAGAAAAATTCTCATCTCTGGTGTTAATAGGTTGTTAGAATGGGAATAATATGTTAGAGAGCTTTCCCTGTTTGTGCCTTGTCATGGGTGTAATTAAAGGGGTGTAACACACATCAGTGGGGGCCTGGAACAATCTGCTCTGTGGCTCGAGTTTGATCCAAATTCTGTAATGCTCTTCCTCATGTCAGCAGGACATGGGGATTCAGGCAGTTTGAAATTGAAGTTGCCCCTCCAAGGAGGGACTTGGACGTACATGTGCAAGAGCAATGCGTGGGCAGTGCTGGTGTTGAGTCTTGCCTTCCCCACACAGCTGAGTGCACACGGGTGAGCACACCCTCAGTGGGCACGGATGCTGCCGACAGACATCTGCTGAGAACTGGACTGAGATCCCCCAACTTTTCCATAGCAATTGCTGAACAGATGGTGAGCCATCATCCTTGTTATTTTTTGTTCCAGGCTCATGGAGAGATGTGAGCTGGCAATTTCTTTTTCTCAGCTTGGGACCAACAGATCTTTAGAAGTCAAAACATTATTATTATCCCATTAATTTCTAGGGAACCGTTAAGATTTGGGTGCCTCCTTCTAAGTACATAGACTGGATAGAGGCTAGTAAGAATTCCCAAACAGTTTAAGTCAGTGTGGATCTAATTTTGGCATAAATCTGCAAGATGTACCTAAATTTCCTTTGTGCCAATCCCACATTTTGCTGAAAAGGGCATTGTTTGGGTGTTATCAGGTGGATGAAAAGTTACTATCCCTGCTCCCAGCTTCTTCTGGCGATAACTGTTCACAATACACTCCTGATTTTTGTAGTGCCCTGCTGAAAGTGCCTTACCTGTAGTCATTTTCTGTCCTGTTGGAACAGAGGATGTGTGTGCCTGCAGCTGGTTTACTGTTGGTTGCAGAGCAGTGGGCATCTCTGGTTCAGGCCAGGTAACTTTTAAACCCCTTTAGTGTGATATTAAGCATTCATCTGATGGCACCGTTCAAGTCAGATGGGTAGAAAAGTAAATGAAAAGATCTTGGTGAACAATTTATAGTGCCAAAGGTGAGCTGAGAAGCTAAAACCACAAGCATTGTCTCTGTTAGACAGCAAGGCAACAGAAGCTACAACAAACCGTTCTTACGTAACGAAGCAATTATGTTTTCTCAGTCTCACAAGTTTTTTGACAACACAGCTTTCTCAGGCTTTTCACTGATAACACTTCGAGGCTCCTCAGGGAAAGTATGATAAATAAGCAGTCACCATTCTAAGTGTGGTTTTGATCACCAATTTTTACTGAAGTAATATCTTATGTTTTACATCTACTCTGATATGCTCTTACACCTGAAAAAGGTCACGTAGCTGTCACTGAGGGAAGCAGCAAGTCAATAAGGGAAGATCCCTTATGGAATTAGAAACAAAACAAAACAACAAAGCCATTGTATCTATGGAGGGAAGCAAGAAGCCTGGGTTAACTTTCATGGTTAGAAAGAGAACTAAGTAATGAAGATGTCATAGAGTTTCTACAAGCCATTTTTTATCCTAATCTTCCTGAAATATTAAATTACATGAGCTGCAGTACCAGGCTCCCCAGACAAAACTGTACCACACATACAAATTAGGAATAAATTATAAATGGCTCTGTGCAGGAAAATGTAATTCTTCCCATCAAAGCATTGAATGGACTGTGGAGAACATGTCTCTTAGGGCTGATAGCAACACTTATAGAAGGCTAAAACTTGTTGTTCTAATGCAAAAAAAAAAAAGTATTTATGGCTGAATTTCACATTAATCTTTGCAAAGCAACTAGGACTATTTAAACTAATAATGTGGAAAAATAAAGATGATTCCTAAACCCAGATTCTGGGCTCAAAAGGGGGTTGTGTGGGTGGTTTTGAGATCCAGACATGAAATTGCACATGCTGTAATTTGGCAGCCCAAGCACACCTCTGTGCTAAGGGCAGGGGCCCCAAGGCCTCAGCCCATTTTCAGAATGCATCACGTCCTCAAACCCTGGGCATGTGTGCAGAGAGCCCAAGCACGGGATGCATCAGCACCCCTCAAGGGGTGCAAGTGTGGATTTCTGAAGGAACATTCTCCTGGTCTTAATTGCTCTCGGAGGGGGAGAAGGAGCTTGGAGTGCTCTGCAGTGCTCAGCTGAGTCCAAAACTCACACTCCTTTGGGGCCAGATTCAGAGATATATCCAAGCACCTGCAGCTCCCTTCCATGTTCTCTAGAAACTCCAGGAGGCTGCTGGATAGGTCAGCATTTGGTTCTCTCATAACAGCAATTATTCCCAAGTGGGAAATAAAGACCTCTGGGTTTGGGATTGTTGCAGGCAGACAAAAGGACAAAATTACTGAATCCAAGTGAAATTGCTGGCAGGGTTTCCAAAGAGAAAGTACAGCCTGCTACCTGTGAAAAATACCTGTATACATGGTTTTGTTCTTTGTGGGGCAATAATTCTGAGCTCTTTAATGACCACAGATGGTAAGGACTCCCTCTGAATGTATTTTGAATTGCAGTAACTATAATAACTCTCAGCAAAGAACCCCAGCCACCTAGCTGAACTCCTGCCATAGAAATGACTCAGGGGCAAGAGTGATGATTCAGAAGGTGAAATATTACTTCACGGGGCATGTGGGTGTTCTTCTAAGGTTTCCATCCAAGGATCGGCCTTGTTTGGTTTATGAGCTCTGACAAGACCTCACAGCCCTCACTGGCAGACTAATACAGAGCACTGTGCTAACTCAGAGGTGTCAGATCTGCCACCTGAGATGAAATACACAGGTACCATTCAAATTTCTTATTAAGCCCTCAGCCTTTTCTGTAGGAGTAATTTAAATAGGCAAAGGGAGAATAAATTCAAGTTACATGTGGAAAATGCTGCTGAAAATAGCCTGGGAAAAATAATGTTAGTACTATGGGAAGGTCTATTAAAACAGTCAAATTTACACATATATCACATTTATTCTCAAAGCATCTCATAAACATATAGAAGTACAGCATCTATTCCTCTGTTTTATAGAGCTATTGCAGACTTCCAAGGAAGAGATCATACATTCAGAAAGCAGCAAAGAACTGGCTGTGACCCTGGAGCCTTGGTGACCTTCGTCCATCTGGAAAAGGTTAGGACTCCTTTGTTACTTGATTTTCTCAAGTAGGGAAAACAGACAGAAAAATCCCTATCAGAGCAGCTCCGCAACAAGTGTGGTTCTTACTCCAGCTACATCCCATAACCACCACAGAAAATGAACAGACATTGCTGGGAAATTCCTCTTTTCCAAGAAAAGGAGGAACCAGGCAGTTCTGGGCTCCTTTTTGCGTGTTGCTGAAGACTCCAGCCACGTGCCCATCACAGTGTCACCTTGCAGTGTAACCCCCTGGCAGGCTGTGGTTGTTCCCTGCCTGTGAAGGTGTCCCCAAAACGAGGGATGGGTGCCTGGTGGCTGGATGAGGAGCCTGGCAGGCAGCTGGGGTAAGCTCCTCCTGAAGAACTTCTTGTGGAGACACTGTGTGCTTTCTTTCAGGCACTAGAATATGGCCATCATCATGTTAGAGAATATCCATGAACAAGTAGCATTTTAATCTTACCACAAAAAAAAAAAGGTTATCAGGTACAAGGGCATAAATTCATGATTAGGGCTGAGCACATAAGGAACATAGGGAGATGGATTGGAAGAGCATCATTAAAGACCTGTACTGGTAATTGTTTTTTTTCAGCTGGGAAGGTGCTTGGAGTCAGCTGAGCCCAATTCCTGGCTAAGGTAGTTGAGTAGGGCCCTGGAAGGAGGGAAGGGTAGGAACATGTGGAGGGCACTTTGGAGTGTAGCCTCCCATCAATGATCTAACAGCTGCCAGGCAGGGAAGGGAATGTTCTACCCTCAACACCTGCATGGTCCTGTGGCTTTCCTTTTACCAGCTCTGGCATTTATTTGGCCACAGAGAAAATTAAGTTCAGGTAGGAAAGCTGGCAGAGACTCCAGCTCCACAGAAGAGGAGGAACAGATTTTCACTGGTTTGCAGTGGCAACAGGCTGGGAAAAGGAATGGAGCAAGGACAGCTCTGAGCTGAGACCAGTTGTGAGAGAGGCTGTGATTTCAGGCCCCCTCGGGATTCTCTTTGGATTTTACTTTATTTTGCTTTTGGAGAGTTTTTTTTCTTAATTTCTTTTTCTAATCAAAAATATTTTATGTGGCTCAAATAGTCAAACATTTTGCTTTAACAGAAGTGAATGTCAGGTCCTGGGAATAACTACTGACTTTCCTGCAAAGGCCTTTTACTTCCCCTAGCAATTCTCTGGTTAAAGAGAGCCGTGCTGGAAATATGCCTTGAAAATTCATTTCCAGGAGATTAAAGTCTGATGGAAACATGCAGCTCTTGAACGAATGTCCTTTTGTTATGCTAAGATTGCCTACAGAAATGCTCGCAGGAAATCTTCAACTACCACTGTGTTTGTAGAGAAGGAACAATTTAATTGCAATAATAACAAGGTGATTCTGAGAGAATAAATCGTGTCTGCAGCAAGCCATGCCTTAAGTGTAGATCATTGTTGCAGTGACATCTCCCAACAATTATTCATCACAAGAGAAGTCAATTCGCATGGGCTGTGGAGCTCAGTGACCCCGCAGTGGGAATGTGCTGGAAAGAGTTTTCTTGTTGTATTTCCTACCCTGACCTCTTCCCAGGAGTAAGGGAGAAGTGATGCTATGGGAGCCGAGATTATTTGCATGAGGTTATCACAAGCAAAATGGCCTTTTCTGGATGAGCTGGACAATTCTTGGGGAAAGGGGAGAACCTGATTAAACAACTGTTATGTGTGACTGGGAATGGGACTCAAGTTCTCCTGCTGACAGACTGCCAGCTTGGAGCAGCAGCCACTGCAACCCTTTATCTTCTGAGACCTAAGGGGTGGCTTCAGCCAAGTGAGTCTGAGCCTCCTCAATCAGCATGATGACAAGCTGGGAAAAGAAAATGGAGACATAAATATGGAAATGTTCACCCTCTTCATAGGTGCTCTGCAGGCAAGTGAAATGAGGCATTCATTTAGCTTTTTTTTTTAATTGGACATACAATTAAAACAAATAATAGAACCTGCCCTTGAATGCAATGGTAACACGTATTTCTGGAAAGAGTTATTAACTTCTGGAAAGTATAGGTAAAAGCTGTACAAATCAGGAAAGATTTCATTATGTATGGTGTAATTATACTGTTGGTTTCTTATTAAGGCAAATCTCACCTTCTACATAAGCCTAACTTTTTCTTCCTGCCTATGATTGATTGATTGATTTTATTCATTTCTTTAATATTTGTGTATATTATGTGTGTGAATATTCTCCTAGTGTAATTCTTGATCACCAGGTGGTTTGTCAGCTCTGAATTTCAAAGGGGCCAGAGTTGACAGGACATGGTGCTCCAAGGGTAGAATCATAGAATTGTAAAGGTTGGAAAAGACCTCTAGGATCACCAAGTCCAACTGTTAACCCACCACTACCATCACCACCAAACCATTTTATCCAGTGCCATAGCCACACATTTTTTGAACACTTCCAAGGATGGTAACTCCACCACTTCTCTAGGTAGCCTGTTTCAATGCTTTCTGTGAAGAATTTTTTCTTAATATCGGATCTAAACCTCCCCTCGCACAATTTGAGGCCATGTCCACTCATCCTGTCACTTGTTAGCTGGGAGAAGAGACCAACCCCACCTGGTTACACCCTCCTTTCAGGCAGTTGTAGACAGTGATAAGGGGTCCCCTGAGCCTCCTTTTCTCCAGGCTAAACAACCCCAGCTCCCTCAGACACTCCTCTTAAGACTTGTTCTCTTCACCAGCTTTGTTGCCCTTCTCTGGACACGCTCCAGTGTGTCAATGTCTTTCTTGTAATGAGGGGTCCAAATCTGAGCCAAATATTCCAGGTATGGCCTCACCAGTGCTGAACATAGGGGTAATTCTGTTCCATTTTTCTTGATCATGGAATTCACGTATTTGCCCTGGGTCTGATTCACTTGGATGAGTTAATTTAAAACCTATTGTGCCTGTGCAAGTATATACACCAAGAATTTCATTTTCTTGAACACCGAGAAGTGAATGAAGAATGAATGAACAAAGCCAAAATCATTCACTTCTTCATTCAAGCAAATACCCAGGTAGTATAATTGAGCAAATGACTAAACTAGGCATATATCTGGGGACTAATAATCATAGATTCTGCTCGTACTCTGCCAGGTGCATAGAGCACTATATTTACTCTGAATAACCAACAGGGACATGTATTACACGTACTGGAATTAAACAGGGTTGCAATCATGCTGCTTCCATCAGCTGCTGCAGCCACGGCTTATTTACACAAAGGGAAGAAACCTTTGGAAACTATTTCCTTTCCTACCGGAACTGAGAGGAGCAGCTCTTTCTAAAACACTGGAATAGATCAGCCAGTTCAAATAAACCAAAGCAGGCCTGAAATTCTGTACTTGGATTCACATCTGACCCTGACCTTGGACCTGTCTTGGATAAGCAAGCCAGCATAAAGTCACTGACTTGGAGAGCAGGGGAGTTCAGCACTGAGCTGTTACAGTAGAATGCAGACTGGATCCTGCTGTTGCCTTTCCTTAAAGTGATGAGGAGAATTTTTTTTTTTTTTTTTGCAGTTCTGAGTACTGCTTTGCCGTGAGTTTAACCTGGTGGGAATCAGAATGCAAAATGCAAAGAGCCCCTTGTCTCTCTATGCCATGGGTCCTTGGAATGGAGAGCAGCACAGTCTGCCCTCACTGAGAAGTTGTGAGGATAAGGGAATTAAGTCATGAAGGGACTAAGTTAACTGGTGACAGTTGTCTGAGACAGATATCAAAATACAGCTTCCTTTTCTCTCATCTCTCCCAGTTATGTGAAGCACTTGAAAGAACTTCATTAATCTGTGTATTACACTGGAATATAATTTATAGCATTTGCCAGTAGAAAGTGACAGAAAAGCCACCACAGCAACAGGCTGCTGAAGGAAAGTTTGATCCTTTTTGTGTGTGTGTGTGTTATTTAGCAAGAAATACAAAGACTTCCTCACATTTATTCCTGCTGATTTCCTTCTATGTTGAATCCACTGCTTTTCCACTCAAATATTAGTTTTTTAGACATGCTTCAGTTAAACAGACATCCAGAAAGATATCAGGTTAATTTACTGCCCCAAAGATATTCATCCCCATGAACACCTGCTCAAGCAAAGGTGGAGCCTGTCACTGTGCAGCAGAGGCTTCTGCATGCCCAGTATTTTGATAGATGAGACATCTAAAACTCCACCTCAAATCTTTTGCTTTCTTTTCCTCATACTTTGTAAAGACCCTGTTTCTAATAAAACAAGATGTTCTGCCCTGACAAGCCTTTCACTTGCAGCACTTGGCTAAGCTCTGTCACTGTGAGCTGGGGTGCTGTGACTTGGCCAGATGATAGCGTTGCCTCTCAGACACACAGATTCGATCTTCAGTCTCATTCCATTTTGGGATTATTTCTTGCTGCTCTGTGCTCTTGTTTTGAAAACTCAGAAGGAAATATTTTCATCAAGTGTCCAAAGTGTGACCAAATGGTGGTGTAGGGTTTGTTTTTTTTTGGTGGGAGCTTTTTTTTCTTTCAATTCAAACTTCATTCTCCTTCTCTTTTGCAAGATCATAGGTGAAGGTATGCAAGGGCCCAGATTCATTCCCAATTACTTCTCTGGGAGTGTGCCTGCTAATCCAATGTGGGTCTTTCCTTACCTATTGCAATTCCTTCTGCTTTTTTTTCCATGCATACACACCTCCTTCCATCCCCTCAATTTCTCTGCAACTCTACTCACTTCTGAGTCGCTTCTCTGTTTTATGGCTGCTCCTGGTGTAGCCCCTGGGATCCAAGAGCAGTTACAGGGTTTGGGACCAAAGAAGGCTGGATGAAAGCACTTCCCCTGACGCAGATGTGTTCTGTCACACCCGCATCAGTGACATGAGAGGGCACTATAAAAACACGAAGTTGGATCCAGACTGAAAGACCTGACAGTTTTGTGATTCTCAAAGCTGAGCTGCCTGGGAAGACTTTAGTAGTTGCTGTGAGGTTCACAGGAAGACTTTAGTCAGGTAAGCACCTAAAATTCAGTGCAGAAACTACCTTAGTCCATGAGCCAGCCTCTTCAGGGAGGGATGTGCCAGCCCTTGGCATATCTTTGAGGCCTCTTTGGTCCTTCAGAGTGGCACAGATGTGCCACCTAGTCCCTTCCACGGAGACAACGGGAGTTGGTGAATGAGCTCTCAGGTTTAATCAGAGCCATCAGCTTTAATGGAAATCAATGTTAATTAAAGAAAACTCATCCCTGCTCAGGATGAAGCAAATGCTGGTTAATTTGGAGGATTAATCACTCCAGGGGCAGACTGGCATTTCCCCTTCTCTCTCAGCATGGGTGGAAACCACCTACATGTTTGTAACTTCCAGCTCCCTCCTGCTGCCTGATGGCACAAAGGGGCAGATTTGTCACTCTCTGGGGACCAACCATATGAAACTGTTTTATTTGCTCAGTCATTTGCAGAGGGCGTGGGGAGCAGAGCTGCGTGGCTGGTTTGTGCCTGGGAAAGCCAGCTGGTATGGATGGCTGCTCCAATAATTAGGAGAGTGCTGTTACTGCTGTCTCCGGGGGAGTAATCCATCAAAGACAGTAAACATCTCTTCACCCACCACAAATGACCATCCCCACGTGCAAGGAGTGAGGAAAACCTTCCCAGCTCACTGCAAAATAACTCAGGGCCAGTGCAAGGAGCTAAAAAACCACAAATACTGATTCTCCTGGGGAGCACCAAGGGTGGAGGGGACAGAAACTGAAGCCTCAAAGGCTTTTTCCTTTCCCTCGTGATAGATTTGGAAATGCTAACCTTGATTACAGCATTAGTCTAAAACCCCTGTGTCCAGAAACCCTTCAATTAGCAGTTCTCCACCTCTTCCAGTGGTACCACCTTTGAGCCTCAGGCCCCAGCAAGGAGAGTTCTGGCCCCCATTTTCCTCTTGCTCACCTCATCCCCTCAGGCTCAGATTTAATGTTGTGTTCTCCATGCCACTGCCCAAGGAAGCTGGTCTCAACAGGGATGAGAGAGAGGGAAGAGGTGAGAACAGGAGCTGAATTCCCTGAGGTTGCTTCAGCCCTGATGGGACTCGATAAGCTCCTGTAACACCTGTGAACAGCAGTACCTAAGTGGGTAAGTTTGGTGTCCATCCAGGAAAAAGAGCAGCTGGCAGCTGTGAGAGAAGCCCTGTGGGGAAGGAAGATTTGTCACTGTCTACTGACAATGAAAAATAACTTACAAGGGCAGATCTTTTCAGGTACAGGGAAGTTTGGGGTATTTTGTCAGCTAGTGAAGGGAAATAGCCACGTTGACAAAGCTTCAGCCTGAGGCTGCACGGTATGGGACCCTAAAAAAATTTTTTTTAAAAGTGAGATTGAGGATTTTGTTTGTTGGTTTGGGTTTGTCTATTGTTGATTTTTTAATGGCAAAATCTCTGATAAATTTCAGATGGACTCTTCCATAGAGGATTTAGATGGATATCTGGGTGGATCTGAGGCAATGGACTGGCACTTGGACCATGGCAAGTGGCTGTGATGGCTTTGAGGAGGTACCCCAGCTGCTGGGGAGCGAGCACTCGAGGTGCCTGAGGGATGGGGATGGGGCTAGGGCAGCCAGGGCTGAGCAGACAGCCCTCGGTGGAGGTCTCCTGTTTTAAGAAATATGCACTAAATTTGTTCCCTGGTGGGGTTAAAGGGAGGCATTCTGGGGTAGAACAACAGTCAGGACTGCTGGAAACTGGAAGAAAAAGTGAGTGAGGCATAGAGAGGCAGTAAATGCAAAAAAAATTGTCCTGTAAGAGCACCTTCACAGCAGGAGGACTGGGATTAAAAGAGCTGTCTGCTCTCCTCTGTCTGTCTTTCCCACTGCCTCACCCAGTACCCACCTGTTTTGTACCACCAGCCTCCAGATGTGGGAGGGCTCCTCACCTGGGCACCAAGCTGAAATGTCACTGCTCTCCTGGAAAGAGTGACACTGTTCAAGCTTTTCCCTACAGTGCTTGAACCCTGACCCCATCAGAGCCTTCCAGGAGGGCTTCAGGTGCATTCACCAAACAAAATGTTTCCGTATCCTGCAGAGATTCTAGCTAAATCAATACAGCCTAAGCACAGAGCAGCCTACAGCTGCTTTCCATGCTGCTGGCTTTGGCCAGGAGCAGAACAGCTCTGCATTATAAACCCTGTGATCCCACAGGCCTGGAAGGGGAAAGAAAATAAAATCCCAGTGCAGACACAGCAGGGAAGTGAGGCCTGCTGACAGAACTGAGCACAAAGCACAGGCAGTGCAACTGAAGGCACTCCAGGGCTCATTTCTGATCCAGTGGATAGTTTGGAAGAGAATACATAATGTCCAGTGGCCTAGCCTTGGCCTCTTATCAAAGAGAGATTGATTACTGTAGGAGTGGTGGTGAGCCATGGGCATTTGAGAATTCCCACGTTAGAACTTCATGTCAACTTTCAGCCAGTTCTAATCAGAATCTGATTTAAGGTTCAAGACTTTTTTAGGCTATGCCTGGTCATGCTCAAGTTTTATTTGACCTTTGAGTGCCCTTTTCCAAGTTACGTGTTCCTTTGGCCATTTTCCTACCAGCCCAAACACAAAAGGTCTCACCAGCTGGACAGAGGTGTCAGGATATTTTGTGCATGTCTGACTTGCAGCCTCCCCTGCCTTGAAGCAAAGGAGACTTTCCCTTTTATGCTCCCTACAACAGATGGATAAATTAGACTTGCTTTTGCCCATTTGCTGGCAACTGTACTGCGAGATCTCAAGCACTTGATATTAACTGAATTATTATCAGTTAATAACAGCTTTCTGTGCAGTGTAAACTGATATGCTAAGGAAGATCATGCCTAATAGTCAAGCATTTTCTACATTACTCTTCCATTTACTAAAAGCAAGCATTTGCTAAAAAAAAAAAAAAAGACAGATTTCATCTTGCTGTGCAAGATGTGCATTTCAACAGCTGCAGGTTTCTCAGAAGGCTTTTTGGAGTTAATCAGCAGAAGGGCAAAGGGCAGGCAAAATCTGGGCCAGGAGGTTTTCTTGGCGGATTTTCAAGTCCATTAATAACAGCTCAGTCGGTGGCAGGGTGGGGGAGCAGATGAGATGCGGGGGTAAAGCCAGAAGTGCTGAGCTGCTGCAAGGAGTGCTGTGCTGCACTGTGGTGGCTGAGAGGGCAGAGCAGTCCAGCTTCCAGGCTGGCAAAACCACAGCACCAATACAGGGCACAACGCACTGAGCAGGCACTGGAGAGGAGGGACAGTGTTTTGCTGCAGGCATTTCTGTGCCTCACCATGGAATCAGGGCCTGTGACGTGTGTCCAGCCCCAGGGATGACAGCAGGGAGCTGCCCCAGGAGCCACTCTCTTGCCCAGGACTGCTGCCTCCGTGTTGCCCTGGCTTCCCACTCCGTCTTAGCACGGGCTGTGAGGTTTCTGTGAATCGTTTTCATGTTCACTTTGCTGCCTCTCAGAGAAACAGGGCGCTTGGACCTTTGCTTCTCTCTCCACAGCTGGCTGGGGGGATCCATAGGTACCTGTGCCAGGAGGAGAGGTACATGTTGCTGCTGAGAGGTCCCTGGGAGAGGTTTCCTGCCCTATTCACAGCACAGATGTGTCTGGGAATGGCAGGGAGAGAAGCTCCTCTGTATCCCTCTGTCCTGGCACAACGGGCGTGTGCTAGGACCAGCCTCTGCCTTGCAGCTCCCACTCCCTGCAGTCGGTTGCTGCTCCCAAGTCCTCTCACAGAGTCAGGAGGTCTGTGCTTCGCTCTTGCTCTGCTGTTTGTGCTGCCAGAGGAATGTGGGAAGATTTTCTGATGCCAGAGTGCATGCATGAACTCTGGATGTCGTTCCAGGCTGACTCCTTTTCTCTTGAATGGGTCAGGAAGCCTCCTCTCTGCAGTCAGCAGGGCTGGCACCCACATGCCTGTGTTCCATCCCTCACTACCTCCCCTTTGCTCTGCGCTGTTGGCAAGGGCTGGGAGGATGTTTTCCTCATTTTGCAGCACCAAAGCACGAGGAGCAGATGGGCTGAGCCTGTTGCTGAGTCTGCTTCCTCCCCTTGCAGCATATTTGGCAAAGGGGAGGAGATGCTGGAAGCTTGGTCTCTTGCTGGACTTCTGTTGGGGCCAGACCCTGGCATAAGGTTGGTGCTTGCTGCAGGTCCACATCCGAGTTGGCAGGGTGGGCTCAGCCCCATGGATCACAGCGAGGCACAGCATGAGGGCGTGCAGAGTTACACAGATCTGGTTCTGGCTCCTGGGGATGTGTTTGTTGGGGTGAGATCCCTCCTTTCTCGCCCACAGGGGTTATAGGCATCAACCAGGCATGCTACAGCAGCTCAGGTGAGCAAGCAGAGTTTTGAGGCTCTGTGAAGTGGTCCCACATGGACAAAATTGCTCTCAGGGGTAAGCTGAGCCTTCCAGCTGACAAGAGGAGGAGCCTAGGGGTGTTAGCCTTCACCTGAAATACTTCAGTTGGATGTCTTGGTTGGGATGAATCCGCATGGAGAGCCTTACTCCGAGCATGTGCTCTCCAAAGCACCTTTCCCCAGCAGTGCTTTCCACGGTGGCTCCTTGAGCACCCTGCAAGTGCTTCGTTTGCCCTGCCCACAGCACCCCTGCTCACAGCATTCATCTGGCCCTGCAGCATCCACTCTGGCTGCTGTTTAAGGAGTGTGTCCTCCAGCTTGTAGAAGCCCTCCCTGGACACCGTACTGTTCCTGTAGGCCAGCATGGAGACAGGGGGTAAAATGAGCACCGAATTGCACAGTACTACAGCTAAGGTTCACTTCACGAGGCTTGTAGGGGATGGATTTCATAGAGGAATAATGTGCACCTCTCCAGGCAGATTTACAACCTGCAGCATCCCTAAACAACAGCTGTGCATCCTGATGGGCTGAGCAGGGAGTTGAGTAGGCTGCAGCAAAGTGTCCAGGCTCAGGTGATCTGAGACAGGGTGGAGGGTCTGGATGCCTGTTAGGGTATTTCTTTTACTCTTCTGGTTGCCCCATGAATGAGAGGAATGAAATACATTTTTGTGGTCCCACAGCTAGTCTAGATGATATTTTGTTCCATGCCTGTCAGATTCAGGCGGTTTGTTAAAATTAGAGATGATAGATTTATGGCCCAGAAGGGATTGCTGCAGCATGCAGCAGGCCAGACTTCCCTCTCCGATTTCAGCTTTTCTAGTCCTCTTCTACTCTTTTGGTGTTCTCCCCTTTAGGGACAGGGCTTTCAGGCACAACTCTGGCATAAACAAGGAGGAGCAGTAGCCCAGAGGCTACTGTTTTGTGCAGGCTTGGCCATGGCCACTGTGACAGCAGTAGTACCCGCGTGCTGTTCCCTTCTGGCCCAGGGAGCTGCCTCAGCACTTTCCCTTCTCTCCATCTCTGTGGCTTGGGACAGGAAAACAAATATTTGAAGGTTTGAAAGGAAAATTAAGACAGGGACAGAGATCTTCACTGTTCTTTCAAAGAAGACAATGGCTCACACCTTTGACCTCTAGCAGCAAGGGTTTTTCTAGAGTGTCAAACTGGGATCAGAACATCATTCTTATAGCCTGTTTCCAGCACACTTTCTTCCTTCATGGACAGAGTCTGGTTTTTGTCACTTCCCTTGGCAAAATGTCTATCTCAGCATCTTATCTCCCCTTGCCACACCTCTTTTCCAGGCTTTTCTGCTTTACTTTGCACTCAAACTGCTGTCACTTTTCAATTGCAGTCCTAATACTTGACTCAGCTCCTGTCCAGCGGGGTGAGATGAGGTATGAGGCACTGGCTGTGGTGTTTGAAGTGGACATGCTGTCACATAAGTGCAGCTCCTTTGCAGGTTACACAGCCCCTAATTGCTGTGTGTCTACTTTTTTTTTTTTTTTTTTAAAGNTTCTACCACAGTTCCGTGGGGTAAGAAACTGATTAAAATGTACCAAACGGTATCATCTTTAGTGCTTTGAAAAATCCCTGCAGCTGGTGGGTGGCTGTGGGGGAGGGAGTGATTGATGCAAAATGTCCCCTCTCCCCAGGAGATCTTTCTCCCCCACACCCATAATCCTACTACTTCGTACTTACATAACGTTGTCATCTCCTATAGCACATATGCAACTGATTTGTCACCAGGAGGGAGCTCAGCCAGAAGTTGGAGCAAGGGACAGAGACTTGGGGGGTCCTGGCTTTTGTCAGTGGGCTCTTGGCTTCGGTTTTCCTCTCAGCAAAGGAGATCCTATTGATTTTTTGCCTTGCTCAGCTGATGTGAGATGAAGAACACGTTGACAGAAATGTTTTGAGATCCTTTGATGGAATGTGTTAATTTATTAATGGAATCTTCTCTAATCATCACATTTCTTTCAATTAACTAACGAAAGTCCTTTGTGAGGGTGTAGTGTGCTGTTCAGCAAGCAAAACAAACCCCCTGATCCTCAGAGAGCTCCCCCAGGCGTGCGGAGAGAGGCAATGTTGGAGTCCTAAAGGGTGGCAGGACTGGAGGTCTGCTGGTGCTGCACAATGCCAGGCTGCATTGGGGCTCAGTAGCCTGCAGCACGTGGGATGGGCTTGGAAAGGGTGGGTATTTTTAGGGAGAAGGGATTAGGCAATATGGACAAAATGAATCTCAGCTGAGGGGAAACACTGAGAGATGCTTAATGTGTACGTGCGTGATGCATGTGTGTTATTTTAGGAGAGAGCTCATCTGCCTGTCCCCTAAAGCACATGACAGTGCTGGGACAGTGCTCTCGAGCTCTGTCAGCCCCCATCTGAATTGGGAGAGGTTTATTCCGTCCCAAACACCATAGATGTGCCTGTACTCTTGGCTCAGAGGGGCTAAGGGAGCTGGTCAGCCCAAACACGTTTATAAAAGGTTTTGCATCTATGTGGCAGCAATGGGAGTATTAAATTCCTGGCACCACTGCCATCTGTCTGGGATATGACCAGAAAAGGAAAGGCTGCTACGCTGCCAGAGTGTGGAAGGGGCAGTAGGGGAGGGAGAGAGTGTGAGCAGTCACTGTGCAACCATGGGGAGGCAGAGTTAATTTTTGCCAGCTATACAGTTTCAGTGTAACACCACTGAATTAATCTCCTGAGCTTTAATATTTAAATCTCGGTATTTTTGCCTATTAAATCAGAAGAAGCAGCTCTTGAGGCAGGAGGAGGGATTGTTTGTGTTCTTGCAGCACCCAGGCTGGGCGGCTGCTGTATTCAGCGAGCAGCAACAAGCATCATTAGGTTTAATTAGTGATCAATATGTCATTTCAACTAATGTGAGAAAGTTTGCCAGGCAGAGTGGATTGGATTTTCTGGGAACAATGCAAGGAATAGGAATATTTCAAGAATCCTAACAATAAGCAGATACTGCTGCTAGGCCAGGCCCATCCTCACAGTGTGGAAGAACGATGTGCCTACGACACTGGAGCTCAGCCTTTGCGCAGGGTCAGAGGGGAGCCCTTGGTCCCTGGCTCCCAAACCCCTTCTGCTACTGCTCAGCAAACTCCCTGGTGAGCTTGCTGACTTCTCTCTTGGATTATTAGGGTTCCTGACTTTGAAATACATGCTGAAATGAAATGAAATGTCTGCCCTCTGAAGCTGAGCCCATCGCCATTAGAAACGCGGTGTCTCTACAACTTCAGCCAGCGTTTTAGCAGAAATTCCTCCCCAGGAAGGCTCCCTGCTTTGTCAGAGCCATTCCTGCTCCAGTCCTGCAGGCAAGGCATGCACTGCACGTGGTCCTCACGGTGGGATGTCTGGGAGGGCAGCAGGAGCAGCCGCAGCGGGTCCCAGTCCCAGCACTGAGAGCACATCCTTTGCTCGCAGAGTTCCAACACGCAGTTCCAGCGAGGGGCTGTGCAGCAGCGTGTCACAGCATCACCTCCAATCTGAGCCTCAGTGAGTCTGGTTTCTTCCTGGCTTTAGGTTCATCAACAGCAGCCTTTTTCATTCCTTTCCCTCCATCCGAACCTTGGATCTGGCCTTTATTTATAAGACAATATCTCTTAAAATGGCTTTTTTTTTGTCCCATAAAACGTGAATGCTTGGCTGGAGCTCGTACTGAGTAGAAGATGAGGAATTCCTTTCTCGGTTAATGTAGCATAGGTGTTTTGTAAATTGTTTCTTTCTTTTCCCCTAGGGCTTTATTCTCTAGTTAGATGCTGGGTTGTGATGATACCAAATTTATAGATACACCTGGCAGAAACAGTGAAAACAAGAAAACATTGGATTGGGGCATCAAACTAAAAATATAGAATAAAAAAAAAAGTAAAAAAAAAAAATTAAAAAAATTATAGTTCAGTTTTGAAGGCTACGCTATTCCTTTGGGCCACTGAGATTTATTGGTCTCTCTGGGGCTTTTGCTCTTTCCTAGGTACCACCATGCACTTTCCATGCACCTTTTGGAAACAGCACAAGCTGGGGGAAACAACTCCCAGCCCGCACTTCACACGGAGAATCCAGAGGCAGTTACACCTTTCTGCCTACAATCCTGTACTTCTCAGAGGCAGCAAAGCAAAATTAAATCTAATTAACAGCCTCTGGGGCCTGGTACATTTTGTGGCTCTTTGGCTGGCAAATTGGAGCAGCCAAGGATGACTTTGGAGTAACTTCAGAAAGAGGATTCAGTACTGAAACACAGCTACATAATGGGTTTGGATTTAAAAACACCGCACTTGCACTTTCTGCACGGGTTCCATCATCCTAAGTAGCAGAAACCAGCTTTTTTCACAGGCTTCCTGCTAACGCTGGTTGAAAATTGCATGCTCCTAACATTTCTTTCTACCCAAAAAATACAGCGATCTTTTGATTTTAGATTAGAAATGGAGGTGTTGTTTAGAAAATTAACAGTCCACCCTCTAAAATCAAAAAACCTTCCACATATTTATTAAACTTTATTATAACCAAAATGTCCCCCACAAAAATGTCAGCGGTTGGTTTGTCACAGCCTTTTTCCCTTACCAGTGGAGAACACCCAGCCCAGAGAGATCACTGGCTGCCTGGACCTCTCAGCATATGTGATTTGCTGCTCTTCCTCATTAGCACACATCAGCAAGCCATCAGCCTGTCACTTTTCTGGCTTCAGATTCCCAGGCTTGCACACCGAAGGAACCAGAAGGTTCCCACCTAATAAGTAACATTTTGCTCACTGCAGCCTGGTGTTAGAACCATGGAATGGTTTGGGCTGGAAGGGACCGTAAAGACCACGTAATTCCAACCCCTCTGCCATGGGCAGGGACACCTCCCACTACACCAGGGTCGCTCAGTGCTCCATCCAACCTGGCCTGACAGTTAGAGGTAGGTCCTGAAATTGGAAAATATGCAGAGCTGCAAAGAGCAAGCCACAGAGGAAGGCACGAGGTACATGGTTGCCACTGCAGTCACGTTTTCAGACCTCGTAGCTCACCTGCTTCTGAGCCGTGGGGCCCACGAGCCGTGTCATGTGTTGGAGGAAATCCCGAGCAGGGACAAGGCAGTCCCACTCACTCTGGCAGCAGCATGTCTGCTGAAGTCATACTCGAGCAGTATTTTTAACGTGGCTTGAAAGAACTGCCAGCTCCTCTGCTGCTGAAAATGGGGCTATTTTTAGCAATTAGCTGTATGCAAATGTTCCTTCCACGATCTGCACAGGCAGTAAATGGTTTAGTAGATTACCAGAAAGGATCAGATATTCCCTTAGATAAAAGCAGTGTTTGCTCTGTTAAAAAAAATGTCAACTCAGATGGAAATCTTCACAGTACCAACTCACCCTGAGGCAGGGTTGGGAAAGGGATATAACCTTGGGGCTTCCTGTTAACATTTGTGTGCCCCCATTCTGAGGAAAACTTGACTATTCATCTATGTTTGCCTGGTTCCTGATAGTGTTTTGCATCACTATAGCTTCTTTCAGCTCACAGTCTCAGACCTTTCCCTCAATAACATGGAGGTGGACAAGATAATCAGTAGGTGAGTGGGATCTATTCCCATCTGACAAACTCTTGCTGTTGAACGTAGTCCTCAATAAAATCCATTTGAGTTTCCTGGCATGTAGCAGCGTGTGCCTTCCTATAAACTATATTGTGTTGTTATTAATAACCAACATAATGGTTAAGAATAATGTTTCTTAAACAGGTCTCGCATCAGCCATCAGGCTGCCATGGGGTGGCAGGAGGTGGCTGGGATCTGGAGATTACATGGATTGTTATGGAATAAGAACAGTACCTCAGATGGCCCTGATTCTGCAAATACTGGAATTGCTTTTTCTCAAAGCATGTGCTTACACTTGAAGTCTGCAGATGAGGAGTTTAAGCAGAGACACGAAATTAAACAAGTGTTCAACAGATTTGTTATAATTTTAAGTCCTCTCTTTGTTTCAGAGGGCCTGGCATTCAGTATTGCAATGCAATTTTAATGCCTCTTGCATGATCTGTAAAGCTGGGGAATTAGTCAGCTGGGAGAAAATGCAAAACATTGATTGCATGCAATTGGCAGATTTACCTGACTTCTGGACAGGGGAGGGCCACAGGCCTGCCAGATTCAGTGTTTCTTTGAGTGGAGCATGAAAATGCTGGAGGTAGTGGGTGCTGGAAGCAGCTGTCCCAAAACTCAGAGCCCTTCAGGAAGGACTGGATGGACAGAGCTCCTTTCAGTCATAAAATCACCTATGCAATAGGTTGGCAGAGCTACACCAAGGCAAATTCTTTCTTCTGCATGGTAGGGAAGGGAGGCATAGTCTGCCTTTTATTTCTCTTGATGAGAATCTCTGTGAGCCAAGACTTCCTTTGCAAGCCAACATGGAAACTTTAATGCCTGACATTAAATATTCTTTTTAAAGCTATACTGAACTGAAAAAAAAGTTAATTAGAGCTTCTTGCAAAGGCAATAAAAAAGTATATTAGTTAAAGTAGTGACATTTCCTTTTGATAGAAAGCTGGTGTTTCCAAGAGTCTGAGATAAAGGCTAATAGGCAGGCTAATCAAAGAACACAGGAACAAGTCCTTATGCAATACCTCTCCCGTCTGTTCAGTACAAATCCATTTGATCTTTACCATTAAGCAGTGGAATTTAGCTTTCATGCCACAAAAAAAGAATCTCTGGGAGTACATGAGAAGAATTGTGTCCAGGCCACAAGCTTTCTGCCTGGGCTCACAGGTACCCTTCTCCACAGTCAAGCTGAGTGAGATGTGGAGCTTGTCTTGACCTACTGTAAAAACCAGTCACCAGCCATAAATGTAGGTCTCAGATCTTGAGGAGATCTCAGAACCCGAGGAGGTAGGAGAGCCTGAGCCCCAAACTCAAATTTATCTCTAAGATGTGGGGAAATTGCTACTCTGCAGCCCAGCTCTGGATCTTACACTGTCCTTCACAGTTCTCCTTCTCCTTTTTTTGTGTTTCTATTCTGTTCCTTTTCACCCTCCTCCTAGTTATCCTCTTCCTCATCTGCCGATATGTTTCTCTGTAGCATCTTGCTCTTTCACTGTTTCATACTGCCAACACTAAAACCCCTATATCTAAAAGTCAGAGGTGATCATTTCTTACTCCAAACAGCATTGCATCTAACATGAGGGGAATGCTGCATTAGAACTCCATTTTGTGGACAAGATTAACTAGTGGAGAAGTAGGAGCTCTTGTTTTGGTGCAGCCAGTGGTGCTTTGATTACACACAGAGCACGGCATCCATAGGTAATTCATCAGGGCAGGGGTCAGGCTCAAAAGGGCAGAACCACGCTTTCTCCAAGTGTGGGGATTTTTTGTATCTTCTTAAAAGATTAGAGTTGTGCTGCTTGTAAAGCAAGCTGAAGAAGCTGCCTTCAAAGGGCTTTCCTCCTCACCCAAGAATGAGATGTCCAAACAAGCATTTGTATCAGGCAGCCCAGTTCCTTCAGGCAATGCTTCTCTGGTTCTGAGTTCAGGCAATTTCTGTTTCAAATAGCTGGTAGATTTTCTTTTCTAATTACACTAATAAGCCTCAATCAAGAATAAAGAATCTGATGCTTCATCCTCTGGCACTGCACGTTCCTTGATAGAAAAGAGACAAGCTGCTGTTTGTGTCTTTCCCCATGAAGAAGAAAAGCTTGAGTGGGTTTTGAAGCCCCGTGTGAAAATAGGTTTTGCTGCAAAAGTCACTGGAAATCAGACAGCCATGCAGGACAGCTGAGGCCACCAGGGAGGGAAGTGAAGAGCAATGGTTGCAATTTCAGCCTCCCTTCAGAAAGCCACGATGCCACCTTTCTGCGAGGGCTTTCTGGTTTTAGCTATTAAAAGGGCTGGGGTGAAGCACTTTGCACACATCTTTGTCAGACTCCCCCACAATGTGTATGCTGAGCTTGAAAATTGAGGCATCCATTCCTGCTTGCATTCACTGAACCTGCTGGACATTTTGCCACGCACATTAGTGTGAAGAGGATCTCATACTGATTCTCTCTCTCAAAAACTGATATTACAAAATGATGGACAGCCTCAAATTCCATTAAGCTCAATGCATGTGCTCAGCTACTGACAGGATTTGGTCTCTAGGCTTATATGTGGTTTATGTCTCTTTCTCCTTGGTGGCATATCAAATGCCATATTACCCCCTCAGTTCTTCCATGAACACAAGAATTACTGCTCCATTAAAGAAAATGTGGAAATTATAACTTTTTTCCCATGTGCTGCTAACAGGCTTCATAACAGGGTCACAGGCTGGGGTGAACAGAAAGGGACCACTTCTGGCCTCTGCTCAAATCTAGTCCAGCAACAGCAGGATGCTCAGGGCTTCATTCAGCTGAATTTTGAATTCTCTCCAAGGATGGAGATCCCACAGCCTCTCTGTTTAATTGCTTCATCGCATTCGTGATGATCCTTTTTACCTCCTATCAAAACCACAACCTCTTTTTTGTTTCAAATCTGCTGCCTTTCATCCCTCTGCTGTACACCTCTCCAAAGGGTCTGGCTCCATCTTCTCTAAACACTCCCAATTAACAGAGTTTGTGTCACATAAAAAAAGATGGGCAGAGTTGCAGAATGCATATCCAGACTGAGACTTCAGGTATTAAGACTCCAGCGGAGTTAGTCTGAGCTACTGGCTCAGATGATTGGTTCACTGAGGATCAAAAATGTACAAAAATCATGTTTGATGTGAGAGTCAAGCATCGCTCACAGCTTTGCACAGATCAAGGGATTCAGACCAGATTTGTCGCTAAGAAGAGCCAAAAGGAAACCTCTCCAGACAAGTTTCCAAATCAATCGTCCAAATTTCTTTTGAAAAACCCTGTAAGTGCCCCAACGCCTTGTGGTTGTCATGTCTGAGATGTCCCTTTGTCTTTCCAGGTGGATTTGATATGTGATGTGAAGTGCTGATCCCCTCAGGAATGCAGACCCCCTTTAAAACTGGCAGGTGTGAGAAGTCAAAGCCAAAGCCAGAGTAAAAGGCTGCAACTCTGCCACTGTGCTCAGACTTCAAGGGCAGCTCTGGATTTGGCTTTCTGCATTGGTCACCTGAGGGCAATGGCAGCAATGTGGGATGATGAGAGCGATGTCTAAGAAACAGGAAACCTTAAGGAACAGTGAGTAAGAGGTCTCTTGGGAACTGTACTCTCAAGTACCTGAAGAGCTGTAGTCAGTCTCTTCTGCTGAAGCTCACACTTTTGGGTGCTAGAGCCACCTTGATAGTGTGTAAGGCAAAGTTAGGAAGGAAATGTGTGCTGGCTGTCAGATATAAGGATCCAACAGGCTTGTTAAGTGTGTATTTGGCTCTAGAAAGGCATAGGAGACTCGTGCACTTGAGTGAGCTCAGAAACATTGCTGCATCAGGACTAGGGCGGGCCTGTTTCAGCAGCAGGGCCAGGAAGCTCTGACCTCTGAGGTGTCAGGAGGCCAAAAATAGAGATGCACCACGAAAGCTACGCCATACGAAAGCTGGTGGAAACCAAAGTGCTGCTGTACATTTCTTTTCTTTTCTTTTCGTTTTTTTTTTTCTTTTCTACTTTGTCCTGAGAAGCATACAGTGTCATACTCTGGCCTATTTTGATTCCTGGTGATGTGAATAGAAATATGACTCATGATAACTAATTGAGACTAGTTGCAGAATGATTGAGCTAAACAGTATTTTCCTTTGGGAGAACCACAACTATTTCATGCCCCAGAAAATTGATTTTGATATGCTTTCCCTTGGCTAGGAAATGCAAGTTCCTTGCTACACATCCCCTGCTGGTTTTGGTCACTGCATTAGTGATGTTTGAAAAGGAGATAATGAAAGTTATCATATCCCATTTATTCCTAGAGACTCTCAGTTCAGTGGGGGGTCTGAGCATTTCTTGCCATCAGCAGTAACGATAATGGGTCTCACTTAATGAGCACCCACGGAGATAGGCATGCACAGGACAACAAATTAGCAGCTACACGTGCAGCCCACGTAGAAGGAAGACCACAGGACACCAGGATCTCTCCCAGAGGTCATTGATTTGTCGGTCCTTTAGTGAAATGGATGATTCCTGGTCCCTGCAGTTAGCTGACACTGTAAAGGAGGACAGCTCTTTCCAAAAGCAGTTTGTGAAGTGTAACTGTAGAGCGTTGGGATCAGCAGCAGAGACGTGACCAGAGGAGGCTGAGAATAGCAGTGAGGTCTCTGCAGGTGGGAATAACTCCCTTGTTCAGAGAGAGCTAAAGCAGGGATGAGACAAAGTGCCTGTAGACAAGACCTGGTGAGCAAACTTCTGCTTTGGGAAATGCCAAAGGTGGTTTCTCTGCAGCAGCAGCAGCTAGCACGTCAAGGAGGGCAAGAGCTGCTTGTCCTCTGCATCACCCTCCACAGCACTGGACCATAGCCAGCAGTGCTGGGGGAAGTCAGGGACATTTAAGCTCCCTGTAGGTAATTGAAAGTTGATTGTATCTAAAATTAGCTGCCAGCAGCTGAATGTGTGCTGAGCTGTCCCCAAGCAGGTACCCGGTCCAGCTCTCTCACAGGAGGGATGTTCCACCTCCCAGCACCCACAGCACAGCAGCTCTGGCTGCTGCAACCTCAGCAAAGAGGTGCATCCCCTCCTACCCCCACCAAGAGGTCAGTGTGCCCAGAAATAAGATGTATTAGTGGGAATACTGGCCTTGTACTGCCCTTGTGCAGTTTTTCTCCGGGTGAAAAGAGGACTCCAGTTTCCAGCACTGCTAATCCTCTGTAAAGTTCACTTGGTAGCTGGAGAGATTGCTGCAGCTTTACTGAAAACAAGCATCTTCCTCTGAGATGTGTTGCCTTTGGCCGGGCTGATGTGTTTATCAAGCAGTCACTTTCATCATTGCTTGCTTTATTTTATGCCATCTATTACCAGTGCCCCGTGTGCTTTAGCTCTGTGGTGTGTTTTATGCACAGTTTGTCTACAAACAAACTCTACAAAGTAGTCTTTGTCTACAAAGTTAATCTGATTGTAGCTGGTTTGCTCTAATTAGAGCAACACTGGAGCGTGGGTCCTCAGTGTTGGCATTGTTCTCCAGGATGAGGAGAGCAGACATGAGGACTCCTGCGTTCTGCTGCCAGCCTTCCTTCTCTGGGCCTTCCCTCTCTGTGCCATCCATTGTGTAAACGGGATCTTTAGAATTAGAAACCTGAATAAATGCAAGCTACCTGGGTTAGGGACTGAATATTTTGCATATTTGGGAATGCATCAGATGCCCTTAAAAAGTGTATTTTTATTAGGACAAAGAAACCAATTATCCTTTAATCAGAATGTCCCCTAACAGTTACTAGTCACAAAGGAAGACTAAGATTCCCCAACAAGAGTATACAATTCAAAAGAAGATTGCCAAGATAAAATCCACACTTAGAGATCCTTATTGTCATGAAGTTGTGTGATTGTAACAGAGCTGAGAAATACTTCAGAAACTTTATTAGATAAATGGCCAGTGCTTCTCATTAGGGAATTTACCAGCAGTTCAGAGTTTTCTGAAAGCAATGGATTACAGAGGAGCTAGATTGACTTTTTTTTAGCAAGTTATGACTCAGGCAGAAATGTTTAGCTCTTCCCAGTAGTGTAACCACTCCTGAGCTCTTAGCTAAACCCAGAACTCTATAGGCAAGAAGCACCTTGAAGATTTTTTGCAACTGAGGAAAAAGGACATTCACAGTTTCTGGGACTGGACACATTTCTGTCTGAAGGTAACTGAGAATGAGAGAGAGGTAAGGAGAGTGATGAGGACAGGTCTGCCCAGTGTAACAGGAAACCTTCTCATCAAGTGGCAAGGGAGATGAATTATGGGGTAGTGTAGCCTCCCCTGTCACCACTCATTTCTTGCGCTTAATGAATTACTGGAATCAGTCACATAATGGATGGTCAAAGACCAGAAAAAACATCCTGCTGCTCACCTGGGCAGAGCTGCAGAGCACCCAAACAAATGCCTCAGGCCTTTGCCTGACAAAAGGAGCCAGTGTGGGTACAAGCAAAGCAAAGTCTGTCTTCAGCTGAGCTGGGGAAGCAAGGTCTCAGCTGTGTCCATCAAAATCAGATGGGATTTAGATTTTGGATAAATGATGGGGACGAGCTGGGTCACTAATTGGACATGTTTCAACTCCCTGTGCAGTTTCACTGCTCTTTAACAGAATGCTGTAAGAAATCCCCATTTCAAAGGTGGATTTGTTTCAGAGGCTGTGGTATCTGTGCAAAGGGCCTGTGCAGCCTCAGTCTGCCACAGAGCACCTGCTGGGCTGCAGAAATGTAATTTTATTCTGTACCCCATTAGCACAACGCTACTGAGAGTTTCATTGGCTACTCTGTCCCTTTTAGCCCTCTGGCTCTTCTGTTTTGCTTTTCTTTATTCATTTTCAAGGACCCAAACTGGGAACCATATGCAGACTCTCCAGCTGGTATCTTGTGCTGCTCAATATGTATTTTGGCAGCTGTTCTGGGCCAGAGGATACCCAGACTTCTGGCACAGGACGGGCAAGTATCTGCCACCCCAGGGGTGTGGTCATCTGCCCTGGGGTGCTCTAGACAGGGGTCACAGCTTGGCTTTGAGCCTATGTGGAGACAACATGTATTCGGGATTACAGCTTCAAATGGGGAAAGCTGCCATCCTTAATTAAACTCCTCCATAAGGCTTGGGATTGGTACACACAGATCTATGAGCATGAACTTTCCAAATCTCTCTCCTTGTTTCTGCTCTTGAACGTTTTCAGTGCTGCAGCTGGTGCTCGCTTCCTTTGGCAGCAGAGCTTTTTACAAGTGGCATCTACACGGGCAGGATTCCTAACAGCCCCACTGCACTACAAAGGGGAAAATGGTGCTTGGGAGCTCAGGTGGAAGAATTCAGGTGGGCAACATCCACATGAAAAAGGTAGCGAGGTAGCCCGTGAGGGAGTTTGCCATCATTTGTCATGAACTCTGCCCAAGGCTGACCGAATGGCTGTGGAATTTGCCCAGGATTTGGGAGACTCTGCTTTTTCCATGGGTGTGATTTCTTATTCTTGTTGGCAGGTAGCAGAAACCAAGAATGGACCACAGCTTCCCATTCAGCAAGTGCTCCTCTGTCTCCAGCTCACCGGACTGAGCATTTCCAAGGAAGGACCCATGGTGAGACTGAAGATCATCTCTTCCCCATGTTATGTCTCCTCATGGTCACCATAAATTTGGTATGGACTTCATCTCCAAAGCTCACTGTTTTATGCCCCTTTTAACATTTGCAGTTAGGAGAACTCTAAACAACTCCTTTCAGCATTACTTTGCCACAACGTCTGCCTTTGGCTGTAGGCTCTGGTTTAATTAACCTGCCACGAGAACAAATTTCCTTTTACCCTTTTTTAATTTCCCACTCCCTAATTTTGTCGTGTAGTGATTTGTGTCTCGGTTGCCACATGGGGACAGTAAAACAGGGATAATGGCACAGTCTTTCCTCTATGGGGATAATGTCAGAGTGAATAACCTCGAAGGCCTGGCAAGCACCCAGGTACTAACTGTGGCAAGGACTGTGGCTGCACTCAGCTCTTCCACTGCCTTTGGAATATTATCTTCCCCAGACTCAGGATATGTAAGTCACACCACTGAATTTACTGAGAGAAAGCTTCTCAGTCATGTTCCCAGGCAGTCTGAAATGCTGTTTCTCCTCTATCAACCCCTCCTTCCTTGCCTCTTCCTGCATCAATTTTCCTGGGCATCTGGAATGCTGAAAAAACAGGTTTATTTAAAGGAGCTTTCTAAAGAACAGAGGTCTGTGCTGGTCTGTAATACAAAATTGCTCAGGAGGGCTGAGAAGGAGGCCAGCTCTGGGCACCAAAACTTCACCTTTGCCCTGCAGGAACACTCTAAATTCAGCTAAAGAGGTTGCATATGTTAATGATCATCCAGGAGAGAGGAGCCATGGGAAGTTATTAAGCTATCCAAAACATATTTTAGAACCCCCAGACAGGACGATAAGCCCTCTGATTTATTCCATGGCAAGAAAAGACAGCAAGATGCTCAGTTAGAGGGGGGATGCACGATCTCACATCCCTTTCCCACTGGTGTAGTCTCATGGATGTCTATGGGATGATCACTTGCATAAGCAAGAAGGCACAGCTGAGCCACAGCAGGGGTTGCCTGCAGCCTCTTGCCTGGATGCAAACAGGGTCATCCCAGCCACACTTGATTATATGCAGTGGCATGAAAAAAGTGGGTCATCAATATAGACAGGACAACCTAGCACTGAAAGGGTTTTTGTTACAAAACTCTCGAGCTGTCTGGTATCAAAGGCCAGATAATACAAAGTCTCCTGCAGCAACAAATCCAGGCTTGAGCAAGAACAGTTCTGACTCCCCTGCAGGCTGTGAGCGATCGTGTTCCCTACGTCTGTCCAACATTTTCTCACCCTTTGTGAGATGCTTAGCAGGGTGGAAATCTTGCAGGGAGACACCTCAAGCATGTGTCAGAAATGGAGCCCAAAGCAGCACGATCTGGAAGATTTAGTGCTCAGGGTTCTGTCAGCACAATCTGAGGGGAAGCATTTGGTCCTGTGACACTGAAGAGATAACTTATGTCTTCCTGGTACCAGGAGTTTGACCTACTTCCCTCTGCCTTTCAGAGGAATCTAATGCAAAATGGCCCAGAAAAGAAAATATAATTCTTTGTGGTGCCCTGAAGTCAAAAGCCAGGCACCTGAATGCTTGGCACTGAATTTCACTGCAGTCTGAGACACTCAAAACTGCCAGAGCCGGGGTTTCTTGAGCCATTCTTTTCTTCTTTACTGTTTTTCTCTGGTTTGCCTCTGGATATCAGAAATTGTTGGGGGCATCCTAGAGGTGAGATTCCAGAAACAGAGGCTTTCAGAAAATTCCAAATATCCTGACATTTATGATGAAGCCTGCAAATCAGACCCTTTGATTATAGCCCCCTTCCTCACCTAGGCTCCTGTCTGCAGCACAGTGAGCTATGGGAGCCCATGGGCACGTGGGTGATACAGGCTGGTTTTTCTGGGAAGCCAGTTTGGCATCTCAGTGTCAGTACAGGGAGATAAGCAAAACACCTCTAAGGGTAACCACGAGTTCTACTCTGGTAGCAGAGAGGAAAAACAAACCATTGGCCTCACATGTCGGTGCAGCACTTGTCATCCAACAGGATCTCACAAGTCATCAGTCCACTGAGGTGGGAATATTGTTAGAAGGGGATGTAGACAGCCTGCGAGGGATCATAAAAATCTTTCCCTCTCTAACTGCCCTTGCTTGTGCTGCATGCAGGCTCTGGTAAAACCCAGCAGCTAAATACGAGGGCTCTGGAAAAACTGGATTTACCTAAAGGGATGATTCCGCGGAAAAGTGGCCATTTCTCCTAGCTGCTGCCAAAGCATTCCCTGTTTTGTAACAAAACCTTGGTATCCTCGGAGCTGTTGGTGTTAGCACTGACTCAGTGGTCCCCCACTGCCCCGGGAGAGGGAAGGGATGTGCTGTGATCCACAAGTCACACTTGGGAAGACACGGAGCGAGGCAGCTCTGTTGAGATCAATAGATTTATGAAAGGGACTAACGTGATTTGGCAACTCTTGACACCAAAAATCAGGACGACACTTTGCCTACAGAGGAAATTACCCTGCAGTAAGAAGTACCATAACAATGTAACTCCTGCTGTGTAGACATTCCTGTTTCAAAGCAACGCACTGGCTGTAGCCAAACTCCTGTGGAATTCTCAAAATAAAGCTGAAAAAGTAAAGTGCCCAGAGCCTTGAGCCTGATCCTTTCAAGCAGTGTTTGAGCTCATTTGTACAGAAGAACCACCTACCCCTTTCAAAATAGAAAATCCACTAAAACCCCATTTTGAACAGTATTAATCTAGTATGCATTCTTTACTGAAACAAACAAAAAAAAAAGGTTAAGCTTTGAATGGCCATTTGTCACAGTCACTTTCTTTGCTTGTTTTCATGCTTGCAAGCCTGTGAATGTCTGTGTGTGGCTCTTCATGACATCTTACAGATCCTCTGCAAGTGTCTAGGCTGCAAGCTGGGGAGCAGCACTTTGGTGTTTGGACAGGGCTGCCTTTCTTAGGAGTGAAAGTGGCCCCAGCCAGAGGAAAAACCAACAGGCAGCCATTTCTCTTTTGCTCAAACACTATAAATAAATAACATATAAACAAAAGAGGTTTTTTCAGAGAAACTGGACAAATCCTTGGAAGAAAAATTCCCCCCAGGATGATGGCATGCAGGAAATCCCTAAGCCACAAATCTCATGAGGCTGGGAAATATTTGGGAGATCAAGTAGTGCTTGTTTGGCCTTTCTTGTGTCAGCTCCTGGCAGAGGCAGGATCAGGGTTAAACAGGCCATTGACTTGACTTAGGACAACTCTTCCGAGTCAACCCTTAATTGTTATTTGCTTTTCTCTTGGATGCCCTTGGATGGAGCAGGGTGGCAGCAGTTTTGTTGAACTGGGTGAATGCCACTCCAGCTTCTCTGCTGGTCACCTTCAAACAGGGCAAACTCCTTGGCAAACACGCCAGGCAGTGTGAAGGGCAACCCATCAGGTCATCCAGATGAACTCTCCTGGGTTTTCTCCTCTTTTTTCCCCAGGGTGGGACCAAATGGCCTCTGAACCACTGGTGTCTGGGCCAAGAACTCCTGGAAGGAGTAATTTGCAAGAGCAAAGATTCCGCTGTATGGAGCACCTGGGTGTCTGAGTGTGTGTTCGCAGCACCATCTAGTGCTTCGCAGGGATTTCTTTTCCTCCTTCCCCAAATCCCCAGTGATGTACTCAGGACCCATCCTGCCCACCCGCTCCCACCCCTTTCCATCCTTTCCTCCGCTAGTCCGGAGGCTGTTGAGGGGCTCGCTGTGAAGACAAACTCTGCCTCCGTGCACAGCAAACGTGTGACAGCCTGGAGAAGGGCAGCACAGGATAAAAGGTGTGTCAACATCTCAGGTTTGCTGAGGTGCCAGTGTGCACCTCTGAGTGACACCTGCGAGCTGCCTGAAGCCCACCCGGGCCTGCACATCCTGCCTAAGTAGAACCCTGTTTTCAGAATCTCTATAAAATTAATGACAAACACTTGGCAAGGATTTGGAGTAACTTCAGTGCTCTCCTCTTCCTTTCTCCAGGGAAGCTGCAGAGCCAATGCCCTCTGCTGATAGTAGAGGATAATTATCTACTGTGAGTAGAAAAAAAATCCCAGAATTTTTTATCGAAGTGCTCTTCTTTGATTTTGTCAGCAGCCCCACTGTTATTTCCAGAGTCTGCAGGAAACAGAATCACAGAACTGTCAGGCTTGGCAGGGACCTCTGGAGATCACCCAGTCCAACCCCCTGCCAAGGCAGGGTCACCTGGAGCAGGTGACACAGGAACGCCTCCAGGTGGGGTTTGAATGTCTCCAGAGAGGGACTCCACGACCTCCCTGAGCAGCCTGTGCCATGCTCTGCCACCCTCATGCAAAGAAGTTCTTCCTCAGGTTGGGGTGGAACTTCTTGTGTTTTAGTTTATGGCCATCGCTCCTCGCCCTGTCGCTGGACACCACCGGCACGCCTGCCTGGGAACGGCATCACGCGGCTAATATTTATCTGCGGGCGAGCTGCTGAGCTCAGATTCTCCCAGGACGCGGGA
>VWZW01000176.1:1599731-1634285 GCA_013397115.1 Edolisoma coerulescens
AAGTAAAGAGCTCTGAATGACAGTGGGATTCTGGGTGCTTGGCACAGAGCAGGCAGCCAGGCCCTGCAGGACCAGCCCCAGCTTTGCCTTTCGTTTCCAGCTGGAACTGAGTGGTTTCTGTTATCTGAATGTGCAATATGAAAGCGAATCGGTCTCTTTTTTTCTTAGTTTGTTTAGGAAACTATGGTCTAGAGATAGGTGAGCTGAGAGAAGTTGTGTAAACAAGGCCCAGCTTGCCTGGAGGTTTCATTTTCCACACAGAGAAAAGAGTCTAAAACTCCGTGTAGAGGAGATTACTCACTACTTTTATGGTTGTCTTAAAGATTCAGCCAGCTCTGCTCTCTTTTGTACACCCCAGTGCCTTGTGACCCCAAAGTCTTTGTGTTGGGAACAGCCCTAAGGAGTCCTCCAGGAAAACTCTAGATACAAGCCCAGAGGTGTCCAACTTTCAGTGCCAAAATTGCATGTGACTTACAGACACATTGAGAGCAACCACAGGGTGGCTGCTGTGGTGCTGTGAGGGTAATCCAAATCCAAATCCTGGCTTGTGGGAAGAGTGCATCTGGAAATAAAAACATCCTCTTACAGTTTGGGTAGATGGTTGGTTGTAGTTTGGGCTCCCAGCTCTCCTGGTTCCATGCTGTGGTCTTCGAAGCCCTTTCCTTTTCCTTCCTGCTCATGCACAAAACTCTCCAGTTGTTTTTGGCTCCCTCCTGTTAATGAGTGACACATGGAAGGCTTTCCTAGGTCGTTAGTTCTGTATCAACAGTAATAATAATTGCACAGCACTGAGTATTATTAGTACAGCAGCTGTTTGTGTGTGTTATTTGGAGCCAAACCACTGTAAGGTTATTTTGCCTGGTGGGTAACTGGGACGATGCCAGGATGGTACCTATTGTGTCTGAGTTTTAAACAAGAGGAGCACTTGGAAAACAAGTGCTTGGTGTGGGGCAGGGCACTCTGGAGCTGCACTTCAGGGAGGACTTGGGAGATGCTTCAGTCCTGATCACAGAATCATGGAATGGTTTGTTATGGAAGGGACCCTGAAGATCATCTAGTTCCAGCCCCCTGCCATGGGCAGGGATGCCCTCCACTAGACCAGGGTGTTCAGAGCCCCATCCAGCCTGGCCTTGGACACTTCCAGGGATGGGGCAGCCACAGCTTCTCTGGGCAGCCTTTCCCAGTGCCTTACCGCCCTCATCACCCTATCACTACAGACACTTGTGAAAACCCCTCTCCAGCTTTCTTGCAGGCCCACTTCAGGTACTGGAAAGTGCTGTAAGGTCTCCCTGGAGCCTTCCCTTCTTCAGGCTGAACATCCCAAACTCTCAGCCTTTCTTCACAGGAGAGGTTCTCCAACCCTCTGATCGTCTTTGTGGCCTGCTCTTCACCTCTGACTTTATTTGGGCTCTGGTGTTTCCATTGAATTTTGTCTCTACCTCCTGCAGGCCACTCAGGAATTTCTTCAGGCTACAATCCTTGGAGCTGCCCTTCTAATCTTGTGCCTGACATGGGTTCTCCAGGATATGGACAGTTTGCTTGAGAAGTGGCTCTCAAAGGGATTGGTGGAGTGAGGCCCAGCAGCCTCTGGTGCTGCACAGTCTCACAGGGGCTGTGTGAGGCTGTGACCTTTTTTTTTTCGGTAAAACAGATGGGCTGAGCAGCAGGGTGATGAACTGGTTAAGCTAGCTAAATGCTCCTTCCATGTCTATCCCCTTTGGGACATCTCTCCAGCAGCTTGTCTGTCTTATTAGATTTTCTTCTTAGACTTTGTCCTAAAGAGTATCCATCTCTTGATCTAAAGAAAAATAAAAAAGAAATCACATGTGTTTACCCACATACTCCTTTTTATCTTGGGCTTTGTTTTGTTTTTCCCCCTGATTCTGCTTGAATTATTTCATCTTGGCCTAATGTGCTTTTTTCCTAGTCACCCATGTTTGATGGCAAAGTCCCTCACTGGCACCACTACAGCTGCTTCTGGAAGCGGGCTCGAATTGTGTCCCACATGGACATTGATGGCTTCCCTGAGCTTCGGTGGGAAGATCAGGAGAAAATCAAGAAAGCCATTGAAACTGGAGGGCCTGGAGGAGGTAGGTGGAATTACTCATGGTGTTTGGAGTTCAGCTGAAACTGTGCTCTCTTCTGTTGGGCTGTTATTATGGTGGTTCGATGTCCGTGTCCCTTCAGCAAGTGATGTCAGAAGAATTGTTGAAGCGTCTCCACACTCCAGGGCTAGGATGCTGACAGTATCATCCAGAATGTTAAATCAGTGAGGGTAAAAAGCCAAGTCAGTTGGCAGATATATTGAAAAACATTTCTTGTTGTCATGATTGGTGTATTTAGTTTTCAGTTCTTTAATGTTAACAGATGCTGTTGTAGTATGTTGTTTTAATGGTACCTTCAGTGCAGTGCATGGTTGTGGTGGCTCTTTGTTGCTTTTGAGCATGGACTGCTTGTCTTGCTCTGTATTCAGATTCTGGACAAATGAGTGGCTGGAACGCCAGAGGTTTATTATCAATGCAGACTGCTAACAATCTGGGACAGAGAGTAAGAAAATAAGGGAATGCATATTAAAGCCAAACTCTGTATTCGCTTTGTTCTCCAGGAAAAGGAGGGGAACAGGAAGGAGGTGGTAAGGCTGAGAAGAGCCTAAATGACTTTGCTGCAGAATATGCCAAGTCTAACAGAAGTACTTGCAAAGGCTGTGAGCAGAAGATAGAAAAGGTAAAAAAGTTCTCCATCTCATCTTTTCTCTCACCAATTTTAATTCAAACAGTGGCTTTTATAATTGCTTCCTGTCTGCCCTGCATATGGAAAGCACTTGCAGAGCTGCATTTCTCTGTCTGAGGAGCAGCCGTGTCCTGGACAGCTGACAGTAAAGGCATCCCTCAGGCATGGTAGCCTGGGCTTCAAGCCTGGTGATCCCTCCTTTCACTTGGGTCTTAGAGCAGGCTGGGAACGCCGCTCACCAGCATTTCTGTGGCAAGACAAACACCACTAACTGCAGCTTTTCCTGCTTGTTGCTGGACTGCAAACCAACTACTTGTTGGACATCTGAAAAGTAATTTGCAGTAAGACGGGGTAAGATCATATTAGCATTGGTGTTTGAGTGGTAGGGACATAAAGTTAATTTTTAGATTTGCTTTCATGAGGCTTGTTCATATGAGTTTCACTTGGTAAAGATTACTGGAAGTTGGAATAAAGACAACAAGATTACCCAGTTTGAGTGGGTTTTGAACAAAAAACTACCTAAAAAGGTGACTTTTTCAACCTAGCAAGAGTACTGAAGAAAGCAGAGGAACTGTAGTGAGAGGGCTTGAACAAAAGTTGCAGACTTTGACAGAGGAACTGTTACTGTTTTACAGATGTTTAGGAAGCATCATGTTGGTAACTTGTTAACATCCTGCTCCTTCCAGAATGGCCTAACAATTGCTCTTCTGTCACTTTAATCTACCTCAGGGCCAGATCCGGATTTCCAAGAAGATGGTGCATCCTGAAAAGCCACAGCTGGGAATGATAGATAACTGGTACCACCCGGACTGCTTTGTGAGCCGCCGAGCTGAGCTGGGCTTCCTCCCGGCCTACGGGGCCACCCAGCTGCTGGGCTTCAGCATCTTGAAAGCTGAAGATAAAGAAACTCTGAAGAAGCAGCTTCCCGCTACCAAGAGTGAAGGGTAGGTGGTTAGTGTAAGAAATTGTGCTGTTTGGAGGAGCCATTGCCTTTAAATACATCCATGATAAATGTTACGGGTCGTTGTTGTCTCTGTTAAAAGAATATTGGTCATAGGAGGGTTTAGTCCTTCCTGTGACCTCAGGCAGATGACAACAGGCATTCCCTGTCCCTGGGAACATGCAGTCCAGTTGCCCCCCGTGACTGCCTTGAGGAAATGCAGAGACCTGCAGCTGTGACTTGGAGGGCTGATGTAGGGCTTTCAACCATAAAATAATGCCTGCGTAGTACAAATGGATACTGGGCTCTGCATCTCCTTGTGTGATACTGTTATCAGCAATAGTTTCTCTGCTCAAACCACTTGTTAGAGAATTGATTTGACGTCTCTTATCTATGAGCTGCTGGTCTGTGACAGGCACTGAATCTGATAATGGTGTTTATTGGCCATGTAGTGCTTACACTTGGATGCTTTTGTTTGCTGATTCTTTTATAGTATGTCTGAAATTTCATTGCCTTGCACTGAGATTTTCAGTGGAGGCTCTTGACAGAACTTGTACTGACAGAGAAGTGTTCCCAGGTGACTTGCCAGCTTTGTGAATCTTTCTTTGTTAATGAAAGCTTTTGTTACTTGTTCTTGAAATGACTTTGCCTAGAGTCATGCTTCATAACACAAACCAGTGTTGCATTGTCCCTGTGATGGAAGGAACATAAGGTATTTCTGGATCCTACAAATAAGAAAGATCTTGTCACTTGCAAACATTGGGCTTCTCTGTGTACATTTTAGACTGAATTCAGCTTTGCTTTTGCAAGGATTCACCATGAAAGTGTCCAGTGAGGCTGATGTCTGTTCTGAGAAGCCATGGCCATGTCAAGTCTGTGCAGCCTTTGTCAGTATTGGTCCTTCAGATGTGCAGCTGATGTGTGTGGTGTGCAGTTGCTTGGCAAGCCACTGCTCCAGAAGCATTTGGCAGTGGTGTGGGTGCTGTGGGGAGGGTCCTGCAGTGCCACAGGGTGGGGGCTTTGGCCAGAGACCAAGAGGAGCTGTGTGCATCTGTTGGGCAGCCTGCTGTCTTTCCATGCAGGGATTTTACCTCTGTATGCATTGCTTGGTGTAAGCAGAAGTGCAGTATTTTAATGCACTTAGAGCTTTTCAAGTAGTCCTTTGCTTTTTGTGCTGAGATGTGAATTCTGCTTTGTCCTAGAACAGTGTGTTTAACAGGGTTATTTGTAGTTTTCTCCCATGTCCTCAGCAAAGCTCTAGAGATTTGACTGTGTAAGTGCTTCTCTTGTCTGCCCTGACTCTGCTTTTCTGGGCCACTTCTGGGATGCAAAATATGAAGGCTTTGTAAAGAAAGGCCACAAAGTAGTTTGCCAAGTCACTGTGTAAATAAAGGCCTAGAACTGCAGTGGAAAAAAGCTTATGCTGGTGATGTAGAGTAATGTGAACCAGGACTTCACACCAGAAAAGCAGCAGGATGTCTCATCTTTCCTGCTTTCTAAGCACTGCCTGAAGAAACCCCTCAACTGTGAAGGTGCTGGCTGGCTCTTATGCTCCCCCACCTTCTGCTGTTTGGGCTCTGTGCTTGAGCCAAGGGTGGTAAGAGTCAATTGGAAAAATAATTGTCTGTCAAACAAGCTGCATGAGCGAGAGTGTAAATAAACAGCACGAGTGGAGAGGTGTGGTGTGCTAACTGTCTGGTGATTTGGCTGCTAAAGAAAGCACAGGAGTTATATGGAGAAGCCAAAAGAACACTCCAGAAACTTGAATGAGATGCAGTTACCTCAGATAATTCACCTTGTGCATTCGATCAGATAACAGAAATTAACAACAGGAATTACAGCCTCTTGCAGAAATTATGTTAGTGTCTGTTGCAAGTGAGATTCTCAAAATGATCTTTAAAGATATTTCTAATTGTGCTGTTTTCAAATTATAGCTTGACTCAGAAGTCTGTGCAATTCAGATGTGACACATCCAAATTCAGGTGCTGCTGCTGCATGTCCAGCCCATACTCCGAGGAGAATCTGAGACTTTGGGACTGCCCTGTGAGCCCTTTGTGTAAGAGTGGCATTGTGACATGCCTTTTCCAGATGGGAGAGACGGGGTGCTGAGCAGGGCTACCAAGCATAAGTTGGAAAATCCTATCCTTATGAAGGCCAAATATGGGAAGATTTACTGCAAGGATCCTGGCTCCTTTCCTCAGCCAGTTCTTGGTGAGACATGCAACCCTCCCTTGGGCTGTGGGCTGTCCTGTCTAAGCACCAGCACTCTGCAGACCTGGGAAAGGAGGATCTTGTGTCCTTGCCTGCAGCTTCTCTGTGGAATGAATGCCTGTCTGCTGGTGTAGGAAATGGAGTAGCAGCTTGTGAGCTCCTTTGGACTGTATTTCTTTGGTAGTGTGTGTTTTGCCCTCCTGCTCTGAGCTGTTATACTTCCTGTGTTTTCTGCCATGCTTGTTTAGATGGAATTGCTGCCCAAGACAGGAGCAAAGTGTCACTCTGCAGATGTCATGCAGCACTGGATTAGCTGCAGAGGTTGCCTGAGGCAAATGCTAAGTGCTCAGGTCACCAACAGTCTGGCAGTGCATTAGAGGGAGGAGGTGAAAAGGGGAGTTCTTGTTCCTCCCTGCATGGGCTGCTTGCTTTATCCAGGGTTGCTGTGACTGTCCTTTCCACCTTTTCATTGTGGGGAGGGGAAGAGGGGAACGTGAAAAATAGAGTAGATGGTCAGGAAGGGCCAGGCTAGAGTGGGACAGTTCACTTCCCTCTTGCTCTTCTCTGAAGCTGGAATAAATCTTGTGTGTCCTTCATGGTGAGAAGTGGTTTGCATTGCCTGGGAAGCACCAGTCCTTCCAGGCAAGCTATTGGGCTGTACCTGTCAGAGGTGTAGGACTGTCCCTTCCCCAGCAGGAGAAAGGGTGTGCACAGCAGCACCCCACTGCTCTGAGCAACACACAGTATTTGGGCCCAAGGATGGAAGGTCCTTGAGTGCATCTTCTTGATATGTGTCAGTGATTTACTGATTGTTCTAAAGTGGGCTGTTTTGGGAAGATGCACGATGAGTTCAGCTTTGCCATTCCCTTCTCTGGGCTATAGAAAATGATTAGTGTTTGCTTTAGCCTTGGGCACAGAAGAGAAGGTGGTGACCAACAGCTTTATGCCTCCCTGCAGTTGGGATGATCCCTCCCACTCCGTGGTTTGTTCCAGTGGCTGGAGCAGGTACAGTACTCACTCTGTCTGTGAGAGCAACTGCTGTCCCCTTGACTGTGAGGAGAAGCTGCCAAAAGTGTGAGTCGCTGCTGGAATTTGGATGCTTTCCCTGGGTCACAGGGCCTCTCAGCAGAGTGATCACCTTCCAGCGGCTGCTGTGCTGGATTTGCTCCTTTTGGAGACCAGGAGACGAGTTACATTGTGGGAGTGAGTGCTGGCTTGCTGGAGGCAGCCTGACTGCCAGCAGACTCTGCAGATACACAGGGCTGGGCACCCCTCCTAAGCACTTGCATCATTAAACCCCTGGTTTGGGAAGGTGCAGCAGAACGCTTTGCACTCAGGCTGATAAGTTTTTCACAGATTCTGTTGTGTACCCCTGGCTCTGTTAAAACTTGGGGAGATCGTTACCTTCTTGGTGGGGCTCAGTGGATGCTCTGGTCCTGCTCCCTGCAGGGACTGCAGCTGAGGAGGACAGAGGACATGCTTGGTCTGGGGACTTTTGGAGGCACTGCTGTGTGTGTGCTGGAGCCAGTCCTGCCACATTGGTTGCCACTTGCCTGATTTAGAACACAGGATGGAGTTTTTCTCAAGCAGTTGCTGGCAGCACAGTGTGTCTGTTTCCCACCCCACACTGATGGGACCTGGCAGGGGCACAGCCGGAAAATGAGCTCTTCTGCAAAACCAGCCCCTCAAGAAGTCTTGCAAAGTACTCTGAACCATTGTTTTTTTAGAGGTGCTAATGGTGGGCTGTTGTGGCCACTGCAAATAAAATGAGCAGTTAACTCAATTTTAGGGCCAGCAGAGTTACTAGAATGTGCAGGTCTCATGCAGGAGTCTCTGGGAGGAGAGTACCTCCTGACATCCTCCTGCAGCAGCTTTATAGCTGTCATACAGAGTTAGTCTTAATGGGAGCACAGTCCTAGAAAGTGAGCTGTTTAAAATTGTGAGTAGGAAAGCAATTGGGAATGTCAGCTTCATGACTTAACCATCAGCCACAGCTTACAAAGTTGAGAGATGCTTTCTTACAAAGAAACCTGGCTGATGTTTCGTAACAGAAAGCAGCTCTGTCAAAACGGAGTGTGAGATCCAAGCTGTGTTCATGCTCTGCCTCGAGTTGCAGGCCTGTCCTACCTCAGCTGGGGCAAAATTTCCCTTGGTGTCTTCACAAGGGAACACACACTCCAGACAGACGAAGGGGATGACATGACTCTGGAAATGTAAATGATCTTCTTTGGAGGTCCCTTGCCATATTGAAGTCTGCCAAAATCCCCTGGTTTTCATTTCACTTTCTTTTTCCAGTCTTTCTTGAGCAGTGTCTTCTGTAACTTCTCCCTTCAGCTCTAAGGCCTAGCAAATAGCAATAAATTTCCACACACAACTCCCAAGAGTACGTCACAAAACCGCTGTGAGCCTGGAAGCATTTTCCAAGCAGAAACTTGTACCTGTTAGATTTCAGAGGCCTGACTTAATTCCAGTCTGAAGAGAAACTTCAGAGTTAAGTCAGGCCTAGTTTCCCAGTGTGTTAGCTCCTTAAAGTTACTGTGTTTGCTGTCCTTTATTTCAGTATAGACTGTCTAAGCTGATCAAGCTGTTGATTCAGCTGAAAGGCACAGTGGTCTTTTAACTTGCATTGCTACACCTGCCCAGGTTTTGGAGAGCTGTTCAGTGATCCTTAGGTATGCCTTTGGTGTAACTAATAGAGGTATGGATGAATATGCCTGAGAATGTTGCAGTCTTTCACGTGCTCTTCTCCCACACCCCGTGGAAAACCTCTAAGTGTAACTGACCTGATTGAGGCAGCTCACATTGCAGAGCTAAGTGCATGTCTATAATCTAGCACTGAGGAATTTGAAAAATGGGTTTGCCTGCCAACACTGAGGATATTCAAGCCTCTGCAGATATCGGCAGTCAGTAATCTGAGCTCTGGTAACTGCTGGACAGCCATTTCAATAACTTCCTTTCATGTGTGTGTGGTTTGGTTTTGTTTTTCTCTCTTAGAAAAAGAAAAGGAGAAGAGGTGGATGGAAACGTGACTGTGAAAAAGAAGCAGAAAAAAGAAAAAGAGAAAGAATCAAAGCAGGAAAAACAGCTGAAGGTGAGTTTCAGCTGCTCACAACCTGCTTTGTTGGAAGAGTGCAGTGTCAGTCACTCACTGAGGAGCTGTAGCCTCTAGAGAAGGCAGTACCTTGTACCCAGAGAGAGCGGTTGCAGCACAGACAGTCCTTGTGTCCTGGCACGGGAGGTGCCGTGTCACTGAGGCTTTGCTGAAGGCAATTCGCCCTGCCCCTTTCTCTCGAAAGACAGGAAGGATATTCTCTAGGACTTGTGCTTATTGGATTTAAATAGATTAGATTAGATTAAATGCCTTTTTTCTGAGAGGCTGGTTCTGTGCTCTTTCCTGTGTCATTTGGCTGTGATGGCTGGAGCTTGGAGCCCGAGCACTGTTGCAGAAAAGCTTGGAAAACAATAAATAGCTGATTGTGAAAACTAAACAAAGTGCACAACTAGATTGCCGAAAAATCGAATCTTTTTCACCGTCTGGGGAGATGTGTTCAGTTCTTGGGTACAAATTGTGATAGATCACAGCTTTCTACCTTCTACTTTCTAGAATATTGTGGGAAGAATTCCCAGTAGAGCTTCAGGAATTTTGTATTTATTGAAAATTCCCAAGAAAAAAAATTAACAAGCTGCTTTTGCTGCAATTGAAGTCTTAATGGAGCTGTAGAGAAATGGTGTGACTGGCTTTGAACAAAAGTTTTCTTTTTTGTTGCGTTGGCAGCACCTTAATTTTCAAAAATCCCAGCTGAGATGTTCTTAAGGTTTTGCTGCTGCAGTGCAGATGTTTAGGACAGATCGAGGCACTTTGTACATCAGGATTAACTTTGGGTTCACTTTTTTTAACAGCATTTCATCAAGCATGATCATTAACACTGAAAATTAAACCATTTAACCCAGTCAACCACTTCTTCAAGGGCAGACTACATTTTTGACTGTAGCCAGCGGATAACATTCAGAAACTGTCTGAGATATTTTAGGATGCTTCTTTGCTTCCCAACCCTTTCAAGTTTTGTAGAAAGTCCCAAAAGAATGTGCATGCTCCTCCACACTGCTGCAGGTGTCTGATCCGGTAGAAATTCCTCTAATTCTTAGTTATCTTAAAAAAAGAACAGTGGCAATCAGCATTTCTGGTTTTTGTTTTTGATGGAAGGCTCAAATGCAGCTACATCCCCCCTGTTCTCAGTGTCAGCTAGGTAGGTGAAATTTGCAAAGAATGTTGAGAGCTTTCTGAGTAAGGGCACTGACATTTGAAGGATGTGACTTTTAAGGATCTGTTTTAGGTGTTTGGTAAAATGTGTGACTGTCCCTTTGGGTAAAGTTACTGGTTCTTGGAGCTCTTAATCTCAGTCTGTGTTTAAGATAACATGGACTTGCTAAAACCTTGTGCACATACTGCAGTTTTAGGAGTGTTCTTAGCTACTTGCAATCGATTGCTTTCTAAGCTGCTGGGTTTTGTCTACAGGAGCAGACAGAGCTGATCTGGGGCATCAAGGATGAGCTGAGGAAGGTCTGCTCCACTAATGACCTGAAAGAGCTGCTGATCGCCAACAAGCAGGAGGTCCCCTCTGGGGAGAATGCCGTGAGTTGGTTGTAGTTGCTCTGCGTGTGTGCGGGGTCTTGGAATCGGTGAAGCTGACCTGACCCAATATTGCTGCAAGGTCCTCGAGCCTGAAGAATGTTCCTAACATAGCACTTAAGAAAGAAATTCGGTGCAAAGCCCAGTCCTTCTATCCCAGGACTCTGGTACTGCTGTTACACTTGCTTGTGAAGGGCGGTGTGGTGGTGAGTGATGCTGAATTCAGCATCTTAGTCGTGGTGTAGTGCTTTTATTCTGCTATGCTCAAAGTGGTCGATATATTTTTTTTTGGTGCTGGCTCTTCATGAGCAGGTTAGTTAAGGCACTTCACATTGCCTCCCTCAACTGTTAAATTATGCAAAATGAAGCAAAAACCATAAAAATTCTTTCCCAGTTTCTTTTCTAAAAACAGTCCATTTCATTCCATGTAACTTGTGAAAGTCTGCCCTCTTTTAGAGCCACACACTGCTTTAAGTATTTGTATTTATCAAGACTCTTTTAAGGAGTGTGGGCTGGGGTGTGGGAAGTGTCTAGACTCAAAATGGTCATGGAATACTCTTAGGCAGGAAAACCTGGACTTGTCTGAGCCTACATTCCCACCTACCTGCTCATGTACTCAGATGCAGTAGCTGGTCTCCTCCCTGGCTGTTCTGGCACGGCAGCCTGGTCAGGTGTTGTGTGGTAGGTATGTTCTCCTGAACCACAGGATTGTAGAATGGGTTAGATCGGAAGGGACTCTAAAGATCATCTCGTTCCAGTCTTCCTGCCATGGGCAGGGATGCCACCCCATAGATCAGGTTGCTCAAAGCCCCATCCAACCCAGTCTTGAACGCTTCTAGGGATGGAGAATCCACAGTTCCTCTGGGCAACCAGTTCCAGTACCTTACCACCCTCAGAGTGAAGAATTTATTCCTGATATCCAATCTAAATGTACCTTCTTTCAGTTTAAAGCAGTTGTCCTGTCACTGCATGGCCTCACTGCTCTCTTGTAGGCCCCGTTTAGGTTCTGGAAGGTCCTGCAAGGTCTCCCTGGAGCCTTCTTTTCTTCAGGCTGCACAGTCCCATATCTCTCAGCTTGTCTTCACAGGAGAGATGCTCAAACCCTCTGGTCACTTTTGTGGCCCTCCTGTGGCCTCGCTTCTGTGGGTCCATGTCCTTGTTCTGGTGGGAGCCCCAGATCTGGACGCAGCTCTCCAGGTGGGGGTCTCATAAGATCAGAGCAGAGGGGGAGAATCACCTCCCTCTTCCTGGAGAGGAGAGACTGAGCCAGGGGTGTGAGCAGGAGAAACCTTGTGCCATGCCTCTGAGGCATCATATATCCATCAGTGCAGGTGGGAGGCTTGGTTTACGTTCGGAGTGTGTGTGATGTGCTGGAAATGTCTGTGCTTGCACGCCAGCAGCCTGGCAGCTGTGTTCTAGTGCAGCCCAGGGTAACAGTGCATGTGCTTCCAGCCTCCTCCTGCCATGACCTGCTCTGTGTTCTTTGTTGCTTTAGATCTTGGACCGAGTAGCAGATGGGATGGCATTTGGAGCTCTGCTGCCCTGCGAGGAGTGCAAGGGGCAGTTTGTGTTCAAGAGTGACGCTTATTACTGTTCAGGGGACATCACTGCCTGGACCAAGTGCGTTGCTAAAACGCAGACTCCCAACAGGAAAGACTGGGTAATCCCAAAGGTGGGTGTTCACTGCGTATTTGGTGTTCTGAAGCACGTTTCTGAACTGACTGAACAAGCAGCAGTCAGTGCTGGATGCCAGAGAGCAGAGTGTGCTGCAGCGCTGAGCAGCTGTGACAGCGGGGAAGTCCTGTCACAGCCACAGCCCTTCAGGAGCAGGCAGCTAATGCATAAATAAATCATATTTTTTCCAGTAACACTAAATTGAAAGAGATGTTGCTGATTTGATTTGAAATTCATCATTTAACCTCTTCCAGCTTTGTTTTCCCAGTCAGTAATGTGGGATTTTGTCCATTTTAGTGTGAATGTCTCAAAAATCATTTCCAAGACATGCAGTAAATGCCAACATCTGGCCAGTGCTCAATTTATCCTTTAAATCTTGTAATAATATTTGTTGGTTTTAAACTCTGTTTATGCGTCCATCCCACAGGAGTTTCGGGAAATTCCTTACCTGAAGAAATTTAAATGTAAGAAGCAGGACAGGGTGTTCCCTCCAGATGCTGCGGCTGTGAACTCGGCACCTCCTCCCTCAGCATCTGCTCCTTTGTCAGAGACCGTGTCTGCACCCAGAGGTAGGTGTCTGGCTGGGCAGGGATTGGTGGAGTTCAGGATGATGTTCAGGCTGCCATTCCCAGCCAGACAATGTGCCACCCTGAACAGTCCCACTGTTCTGCCCTTTTTTACCAGGCAAGCAGGCAGAGCTCTCCTGGTAAAAAGGTGTCTCACGTGCTTCATCTTCCTAGCACAGGTAGGCCCTGATATCGGTAGGCCCTGGTCGCTCGGGGTCATGGGCTTGAGGTCCTGTTGTTTACTCACAGATCATTTTGGGTGTTTCTTGATTGTGAGGAAATGATGTGTATGCAGTGAATGAGAAAGGTAAAGGCTGATGTTGCAAATTGTGTCTCGGGGAGACCTGCTTCAAAATGCCACCTTGCTTGGTTTCTTGGGGACCATCCAGGGATGTCCATAGTGCCGGATATTCCACATAATTTTAGGTTTTAAGGGCAAGAGGGTTTTTCAGGCGTTTGTTTTGTTTCTAAATCATCTGCTGAGATTTGGCTTTACCGATCACTGACTCCCCTTATGCAAAATAGATGTGCTGTCTCCAGCCCACAAACTGGCAAAAGGTTGGACTTAAGAAATTCCCTGTAGGTTGCTGGAATGAGTTGCATGCTTTGGTGATAAAGCTTTTCTGTTAAGAACTATGCTGACTTTTCTTCTTCAGTCTTTCTAGTTCTGGCCATAGTTTTGGGTGCAGAGCATTATTGTTACTTGGTTAAAAAGCTGGGAGTAATTCTGCATTTAACTTTAGCCAGATCATGTTATTTTAGCAATGAAGACAAAGTAATCCAGGTCTTGTTTCTGATTAGCAAATTGATTCCAGCCCCAGTATTACCTGAAAGTAAACTCAAAAGGTTGACCAGATTTAAAGCCAGGTTGCTTTGTTTGCTAACAACCAAACTAATCTGAGTTGAGGGGAGAAGAACAAGCACAACCCTCAGATGGTCAATCAGAGCTGATAGCATTTATCTTTTAGCAGTGCAAATATGCTCTTAGACACTTGCCATGTCCTGGGCCAGCCTGAATTGCAATGTTATCACAATGTGATGGAGCCTCAGATGGTTACCAGTTTGCTCCTGACTTCTTATGGGGTTTGCATGATAGAACCTTGTACTGTCTATAAGATCAAGACTGGAACAGTGTTGCTTGAGAGATAATTCTCTCTGCAGCCCCTCAAAAAAAGATTTCCTTTTGAAAAGGCAGGAGCTGTCATGTGACAGTGAGTTTCTCCCATGCTATCCAGCATGGGAAAAGAAAAGCAGAGCACAGTCCCTAGTAGCACAGTGCTGAAAGCAGACTGATTCTTTTTATTTAACAAAACAAACCAACAAAAGGGCAAATATGCCTACATACCATTTCCCTGTCTTCCATCCCTTCTGTTTTTTGGCAGCTGCTGAGCTTCATTGCCTTTCCTCTGGGAAGGGGAACTCTCTCCTACTTGCTTAGCACAAGTTGGACCTGCTTGACCCCTCATCTTCCTGCCAGCTGAGCTGATTGTACAGCGAGAGGGGGATGCTGTCCCTTCGTGCTTGCTGTTTGTCCAGGGGACTCTTTGCCTGTTGCTAACGTGTCATTTCCAAACCTTTAGACAAACCACTGACCAACATGAAGATCCTGGTTGTTGGGAAGCTGTCAAAGAACAAGGAGGAGGTGAAGAGCATTGTGGAGGACCTGGGAGGAAAGACAACGACAACAGCTAACAAGGCCACCCTGTGCATCAGCACCCAGAGTGAGCAGCCGTGCCTCGGTTACTGGTGGCTCTGGTAACAGAGCTGAGCAGATTACAGAGGACACTTGTCCTCAGAGCTGTCTGGGGATCAGTGTTTGGATTAGGGGGAGTGTTTCGTCTGCACACATGGCCTGAGTGTGCTTGGAAAAGTAAAGACAGATGTGTGCTGTTTGAGTTTTGCTTACCCAGCAAGTTAACCCGGCAGGCTGTGCCTTAAGGCTCTCGTGGGTCAGTGGCAGCTGGGGTCTGTGTGCAGACCATGGTGGTGTGCAAGCCACCTTTGTTGGGATGAGGGGTGCTGGGGGCTGTGTCCATGCTTGCCTTGGAGAATCCTCAGAGCTGCCTGTGGGTGCCTGAGGGCACTTGTTTGCTCTGCTGGCAGCTTAGAGTCTGCTCCTGCTCTGTGTTGGAGTTGTGCAAACTGACTGCTGAGGTGGGAGAACTGCTCCCATCGGTCAGAAAGTCCAGCTCCAGCCGAGCTCTGGGAAGGGGAGAGCTGGGCCAGCCAGGTAAAAGAGGAGCGTTCCTGCTCTAGCCCAAGCTGCAGCTTTGAACCAAGGAGGGACTCGGCTCTCCAAAGAACATGGTGAATATGAAATGTAGTGGAATTGTGTTTTCACAAAGTGTTACAGAGCTCTGAATCATGGCCAGAGGGAGAGGCTGAGGTCTAAAATCTCACTGATGCATTTTTTTCTCCCTTTCCTATCCTGCCTCTGCAGAGGATGTGGAGAAAATGAGCAAGAAGATGGAAGAAGTGAAGGAGGCCAAAGTCCGTGTGGTCTCAGAGGCGTTTCTTCAGGATGTGAAATCTTCCAGCAAGGACTTCCAGGAGCTTGTGTCTCTCCATGCACTTTCACCTTGGGGTGCAGAGGTGAAAATGGAGCACGAGGAAATGGCTGTGGATGGGAAGAGCAGCAAGCCCCCGAGTACAAAGAGCTCTGGGAAGGTCAAAGAAGAGCAAGGTGAGGAACAAAGCGGTTGTTTCTCCACAGGCCTGTTCAGAGCTGTGCATGCACACAGCAAACCTGGGTATGGTCTGTCCTTACCCTTTCCTTGAATTTTCTACCCTTTTTCTCATGGTAAGTTTGTATAATGGACCTCAGGGCAAGACTAGCTTTAAGTAAACGTGAAACTGTCTCCTGAGCTGGCTCTTGTTTCCCCCACTTCAGTCTGCCCAGGCTCCCTGCCATCAGTCCAGTCTCTTCCTCATAACACATCAGCTTCTCTGCCAGTTTGGGTCAGTGTTGCAGCTCCAGGGAGGTACTGGGACACCGAAATGACAGATTCTACCCAGGGGTGGGTGTTGGCAAGTGAGAAAACACTGGGGTCCAGAGCGCTGAGTCTTTTTTTAACAGAGGAGGAAAAATATTGGTGGCATTGCTCACCAATGCCATAGACAGCTTGTATTATTAACCCTGGATGGTGAACAAAACTATCACATTTGCTCACTTCCTTCAGAACCTGTTCTCTGTGTCCTCCAGGACAGGAGGTTTCTGTCATACAGTTGGGTGTGTTATTGCCAGACTGTCTCACCACAGTAGCATCTTCAGGGAATCCAAACACTTCCCATGCCCTGTGAGGTTTTTAAATCCCACTTCCACATTTGTGGCTGTGTTTATCTGCAGTGCAGGTGAAAAAATGATACAGTCCACCCCTTGGGGGCAGGAGAAAAGAAACAGAGAGAATCTGGGGAAATCTGATTTGTCGGTTACTTGGTGGGGTGGGGGCTGTGATTTGGCTGCTAGAGCTAGGTAAAAAAAAGCCACTGAAGTCAGTGTGCTCATATACTGGGAATCTGATTCACCTTAGGGTGTAATTATGCAAATTGAGAATTTTAAGGTTGATTCAAGTCAGACTGTGTTGCTCACCTAAGAAAAAAATTAACTGTCCTTCACTGCAGGACCTAGCAAGTCTGAAAAGAAAATGAAGTTAACAGTGAAGGGTGGAGCAGCAGTAGATCCTGATTCTGGTGAGTGATAACTGCCTGTGCCTGCACCACCCACAGTCTTCAGGATGCGTGATGGTTTGCAAAAGGGTTTTTCTGTGAAAGGATGAGGGTTCCATAAAGGAGCATGAATTTATAAACCTTTTTCATTGCTATCAAAGGAATCATATTGATTGACATCCAAGGCTGGATATTCCATGATTTTCTAGTGCAGCTTTCAGAAGGACCGCTTAAACTAAGGCATACACCTTGTTCAGCTTTAGGATCTCCTGTCAGTGGAGAGAAAAAAGGCCCAGCCAGCAGAGGACACAGGTTTGGCATGGGCATCTACTGATGCTGCTCTCCAAATCTGTGGTGCATGGATGTTCTGACAATATGGACTGCATCCAAGGCCCACCTCTGGGTTTCAGTCCATTTGCTAATGTGATGCCTGCAGAGCTGCATCTCTCCTGAGGATTCCTTCAGCTGTCACACAGTGTTAGATCTTAGATTTAAGATCATCCTCTATCAAAGGTTACAATTTTTTTTTCCTCTAGTTAGGGTTGATGTTCACTCCAGTTTATCTAAAGGTGTGTGCTCACAGTTCATTAAAAGGAAAACATGCTCCAAGTAGTTTTGAATGAGCTGTGTGGTCACTGGTTTTGCAGTATTTTTGTTAAATCACACTGCTGCACGAAACATTTGGATGAGTGCAAGTGCAGGTAGGAGAGCTAAAACAGTAACCTCCTCCTCTGTGTTCTAATTTGTTTCTTCTCTGCAGGTTTGGAGGATTCTGCTCATGTCTTTGAAAAAGGTGGGAAAATTTTCAGTGCAACCCTGGGACTAGTAGATATTGTGAAAGGAACAAATTCCTATTATAAACTGCAGCTGCTAGAGGATGACAGAGAGAACAGGTGAGTTTAGTTTTCCCTTGAAATACTTTTGTTCATTTTTTTCTAATAAATACTGGATTTTTGACACTCCAGAAGCCAAGTATGAGTAAAATGTCTTTGAGGAGATAATGGATTGGTATGGTTACTTGAAAAAAAGCCCACTATAACAAAAACAAAAAAAGCCAAACCCAAACTAAAAGAACTCCTCCAAACCTACCAAACAAGCCACCCATGGAGAAATCTCTGCTCTGCATGGAGACATTCCTTGTGGTGTTGACAAAACCTAAGGTGGGTTTTTTTCCCCCATGTTCTCCAAGTTAGTTTTGTCTTCTAATTGCAGAGCTGTAACCTTGGGAAACAAAAGCAGATTCTGGCTGTTCTACCACAGTGTAATCCTGAATTGTGTGCCCTGAAGCGTAGCAAAATGCATGAAATAGTCAGGAGCTGATCGTGTGTTTAGCTTTCCAGTCTCAACGGGTGCATGGCAGAGCTGTCCAGTGGTTGCATTGCTGATTAGATGAAGAGAATGAGAGGTTCTTTAAAATGAAACTGCCCCTGCCAAGCACATAAGAGACACAGAAATCCAGGCTAGCAACGACTGTGGTTCAGCTCCAGATTTATTGCACTTTACCATGTTTGTAATAAGCTTTTGTTGCTGCCTCGTGTGTGTGAGGTTGTATCAAGTCTGGGATTCAGTACGTGGAGGGATTTCAGTGCCTGCATTTCATACCTGATATATGGGAAAGGTTGATTGATTGTATCCCCATAAATACTACGGAAGCTCACCCAAGGCGGTGTCAGTAGTACAAACAAATACTTGATTTACTTCTGGTTTCTCTAAAATACTGAGCTCTGGGGCCTGAGGCTTAAAGATGTGTTGTCTTTGTTTTTCAAATATACGACACCAATAGTCTGAAGATTTGTATTTGCAAAACATTAAGTCTGAAGAGATGTTAGCCTCTCTTTTCCTGCTGGGCACCCATTTATCCCCAGGACTGTAGTTCTGGTGTGTTAACACTGGGCATTTTTCACACCAGTTCCTGGACATATGGTGACTCCTCTGTTGATTTCCCACAATCACTGATAAGAGAACATATTCTGTAAAATTAATGGTATGCAAATGGCTGATAGCACGGGAGTAGCTGATGCCTGTTCTTTTCTCCCATTCCATCTCTCCAGATACTGGGTGTTCAGGTCCTGGGGCCGTGTGGGCACTGTCATCGGCAGTAACAAGCTGGAGCAGATGCCATCAAAAGAAGATGCCATCGAACACTTCCTGAATTTGTACGAAGAGAAAACTGGCAATTCTTGGCATTCAAAGAACTTCACTAAATATCCCAAAAAATTCTACCCACTGGAAATAGATTACGGACAGGTAACCCTGAAGTGCCCCTGTCCCAGATGGAGCACTGCTGACATTCCGTGCTGTTGCTGTTCTGCTCTGTGCTTGCTCTTGGATCCCTTGCACTTAACAAACCAGGGGAATGAAGTGCAGCTGTTGCATCTTCTCTGTGCTACAGGGGAGAGCTGTAGATCAAGGAGTACCATCCATTAAAATAGACCTCTTGGGAAACTAAGGAGTTTTCTGTTATCAAGTCTGATGTCCCTTCAATGCTTGTTCCTGTTTACTCTGTAATTTTAGGGATATTAATTTGAATTTGATTCAGCAGTCAGTTCACATACATTCTGTCTGAAAACTCGATTTTTTAAAATTTAAAATAGATGTTTCTCATCTGTCTGCTGCCTCCAAAATCCTCCCAAATGCTGAAGCAGCTCCTATGCAGCATTCCACGAAGTGCACATATTGAGCAGGCTGAGAAAGAGAAATTATTCACTGCCAGTAAGATTTGGCTATTTAGACAGCTAAGCTAAATAAGAATTCTCTTCCTTCTTTCCAGTGGGGGTTTGTGTGTTTATTTAAAGGCATACCTGTAACCCGAACTATTTTCAGACTAAATAGTTGAATGCTGTTAATAGCTATAAAGTTGCCAGTGAACATATTTTCAAGACGTTGTTTCTCTGGGGCCAGATTAATGGACGTCATCTTTCAGTGCTAAGCACTCGTAGCTTGGCTTTAATTCCGGAAATTTGAATATTGCAGTGGCAAAGTGTCTGTTTCAGTGTTACTCAAAGCACCTGGCTGATGATTTATTCGTGTAATGCTCTCTCCATGAAGGCATTGAAATGGCAGTATGGCTAATTGATGATTCCTGTACACATCTATGACAGTTTTTATTACAAAAACTTGGTGAAACTAGTTATTACATCTATTTTGTCATAAAAGCAGCAAAGTAAACAGTCATTTTTTCATACAAAAGTCTCTATGCAGCAGAAAGCTTGCAGGAAAAGTAATTAATACTTGCTTGAGGTGAAGGAGAGATGCAAAGAGAGTTCCTGTTCCCTTAATTCTACTTTCTCCTTATTTTTTACAGTGCCATCTCTTGAAATAACATCTGCCAAATTACTGAATAGGTGTTTTTTTAAGCCCACTTTGTTCCAGAATGTCAGAGCAATGTCCCACGCTCCCCATGAACTTCAGGCTAGTCATAGTATGCACACACTAAATTGGTTTTGAGTTGTTGCCATGGCAGCCAGCCTGTTACTTTTATCCTTTGTGATTTTGCTAATTCTGATACTATTTTTACCTTCCAGGATGAAGAAGCTGTCAGGAAACTGACAGTAGGTGCCGGGACAAAATCAAAACTTGCTAAGCCAATCCAAGATCTTATTAAGATGATCTTTGATGTGGAGAGCATGAAGAAAGCAATGGTGGAATTTGAGGTGACTACACACGTTCATGTTTCTCCCTTCTAACCTTTCATCATGCACAAACAAAAGCAAGTTCTTTGCAATCCAGAGTGCTTCATACTTCCCAAAAGTCAAATGTGAGTTTTAGATCTGTCTTAAAATAAAGGCAAGAGCCTGACTGGAATTTGCCAAGCCCTGGAAGTAGTAACTTAGTTATGATACATGCAGTTCTTAAAACACAGGTGCATTGTTGGTCTATCAATGTCTTCAATTTAACAATCTCTCCTACGAGAGAATTGTCTGCCAGTCCTGGGATCAGTAATCATTCTGTGGTTTTGTTTGTTTGTGTTTTTTCCAGTCACAGGTGCATAGTTATTGCTGTTTGCTGAATGCTCTGAAAGTATTAACACAGATAACCAATGTGCTGGTCACGTGCCACTGGTGCCACTTCTTTTTTCTAAGCAGGGAACCACATTTGGGGGCTGGGAAGTGCAGGAATACCATGGATTTAGGTAGCAAATGAGATGCAGCTCAGAGCAGAGAAATGCTGCCAGTTGACACATACACTAATGGAAGTGTCTTCTCAAAGTCCAGCTCCTCCTCTGCACAGGGTGGACTTGAGATTGTTTTGCTTGTATTTCTCATTTGTTCTAATAAAACTCTATTTTCATCCATTCTTCTTTCCTCCATACTTCTTGATCCATCCTTCTAGCAAGCTTTCAGAGTGGTTTGGTAGCATGATCTGTCTCTCCTTGCACTCTTTTACTGGTGTCCAGAGATCCGGCTGTTTGTTTTAATGCAGCTATTCAAACTGGATTAATTCTAAATAACAAATTTCAGTTTCTTCAGCCAGCTTAGTTATCCTGCCCTAAGACTTGACATTTAAGCAGGTGCTCTTTGCCCTCTGTATCATTATTTGGTGCACCTACCTTTCAGAACAGGCTTTGCACCATTTTCTGCAGCTTACCTGAAAGCTTTCAGATGGCTTGCCCAACATTTTGTAGTATCTTGGGTTAATTATGTTCTCCTATGTCTTCAGTGGTGCTTTGCATCAAAGTCTTGTAAAATATTAATAATTCTATATAGCTGTAACTGGCTAAAGACTCTGAACTGATCATCATCTCATGTCATTTGGTTTTGTAGAACTCTCTTGAAACTATCTTAATTCACACCATCTGCAGATCTATAGCAGAACTGAGTCTCCAGATGGGCCAGTCTTCCTATTAGATTTTTCTTGCTGTACTGATGCTGCTGAACAGCTGTTTTCTGTTAGAGGAATTAATATTTTTCCTGGTTAGAGGTTTCTATGTGTCCTCCAGAAACGACTGCTTAGTTCCTTTTATCAGCCTGATCTTGAGTATTTTGTTCCATCCAGGCACTTCTTGCATTGCCAAAACTGTAGCAAATTCTTAGTCTTTCCATTGCATGACAGTGGATTTATCTGATGCATTTATCTTCCTGCTTCCAACTTAGCTTTCAAGAATTTCACCTCACCAGCATACAGGAGTTTATTACAATTATCTATGTCATTGTTTTAGATGAAATGGCTTGTTAGAAGTCTGAGTCTACTCTAGAGCTGTATCCCCCCTTGCCTGGGTGGAAGGCAAACATCTCCTTTGCCTCTTGTGACAATCCTGGTGCCCACATCTGTGATGTGAAGCGAATTCTTCCCATTGCCCTCAGTGCACCTAGTGGTAATTTCAGTGCTGTTGTTTTAGGCCCAGCCCCTTGGCTGCTGTGCTCCTTTGGCACATCTAATGATAAAGCTTTGGATGCAGTTTAGCTTTAAACCAGAGCTAAGCTCTGCAGGACTCTGTCTACCTCCCATGAGTCATAGGAGACAGAAATTCCAGCCCTTTGGCTATTTGTGGGCTCTGTTGGAGTTGTACTCCTAAATCACATGATTGGGGGATGTTTTATTTTTTGTTAATGTTTGTGTGTTAATGATTACATGTCTTAGTTTACAAGTTTATATAACTTATAATTATTATAGGTGTCTGCAGCTATTCTGCACATCCAAGTTAAGTGGCCCATTTTACTTGTACGTGTCCTGCATGATTTTTCGGCTAATAATGAGAAAATACAAGATTGGTACAAGTGGTACTTGGCAAGAGTATTGACCCCAAAAGTTTGGGAGCTACAAATCTATTGCAGATTGGTTTTCATTAGATTATTAATCTTGGCTTTGTGCCTCTCATGTCCCCAAGACATAATCAGTTTTGAAGCCTGTCTTTCCTCTTGCAGCCCCTCTTGGCTTTCCTTGGTTACTGGCTTTATCTTTGCTTAGCTGTCACTAAAGGTGAAAGTTCCTAAGCCCAGTACAGGGTGGAAATCTCCATGCAAAATCACTTCAGGGCTTTCACCCCAGTCTCTGTGGCTTGGAAGAGGCTTCTGAGTTCATCTTGCAGAGAAGATTTGCATACAGCTGGGTTTCCTAGCTCCATAGTAGATAAATAATGTAGGACTTAGCTAGGCAGTATGTGATACTCATGGTTTCGTAGGATCTTCTGTCCATGAGCTAAATCTTGAATCCATGAACTTTAAAAACTAGTTTGACCTGCAGGGTGTATGGTGAGTACTGCCAAGAGTCTAGAAAGGTGTATGAATGATCCTTCTAAAAGACTCCACTGAGCTTGATTTTTGTTGAACGTTTTTGCATTCAGATGGTCCTTTAACAATGTAAGGATTTCCAGTACTCTCCCAAGATCCATCAATACACAAAGAAAACCAACATCTAAATTAAATCAGTGGATAAATGCAGGCAGCCAAGACATTGCTTTTAACTTAGTTGAGGGGTTTGGCTCATTTTTCATGAATGAATATGAAGCACCTCACAGCCTCTTTGCATTTGACCCTTGATAATTGCAGGGTCAAGTTGGAAGAGGGTGTCTGGATTGTACCTACAGATACAGATGATCTTATGAACAAGAATTACTTCATTCAGTTTGCTTCTTTGCCAGCCTTAAGTGTATGGTTACTTATGTGATTAGGGAATGCATCTGACACCAGGTTAATATTAAGCTTCATTCCAGACACTTAATCTCCTATTTTTGTGTTGCCCTAGTATGTGTGCCTAGTTTCCTATTGCAGTATTCCTTTGGTTATAGGATGTCTTCTCAATAGTGTTCCTCAATCCACAGAGTCTAAAATGTTACTTTGTGTGGTCACTCCTATAAGCATGGAGAAATTAGTTCCCCAGAAACCAGAGAGGGAATGCTGCAGTGGTTTAAATGTAGTGAAATTTGGATTTAATATTTATATCTTCATCAGATTGACTTGCAGAAGATGCCATTGGGAAAACTGAGCAAGCGACAGATCCAGAGTGCATACTCCATCCTGAATGAGGTTCAGCAGGTGAGCATGAAAGAGATGTTAGAGCCAAAAAGGGAATTCAGAAGTTGTTCTGGGCTCAGAGTGGGGTGAATGCTGAGCTGTGCATATAAAGGTCTGTGCTCTCTCTCTCTTTCTCTCTGGAGAAGAGGATGTGGCTTCCATGGGTAACCAGTTAGTTCTCTTCACTGTTGTACCAGTGTGGGCAGTACTTTGTCTTCAGCAGCTTTAGGCTGTGCCAAACATAAGTGGCAGTTGAGCAAATGAAGCCTTGATCTAGTACTGAGCTGGTGTTTCCACCCCAGAGAAGTCTGTCAGAGGATGAGAATAAAGGTTGACACAGGAAAGGGTCTGGTTTGATAACATTGCTGTATTTACACATCGTGATTTGAACCATTCCAGAATCACTACATAGTTTTACCTGTACAGATTGCAAAAATGTACCAGCATAACCCATTGGTAATCCCTGGTAAAGCGTAGATGCAGGAAGTTCTTCAGTTGTTACAATAGACCAGAACCTTGACAAGGATATGCACCACTTATATATCCTGAAGACTTTATTTTGTCCTCCAGAAACATAATCCCCATTGAATTTTTCTCATACACAGTTCTGTGTATTTCTGTGCAAATACTGTGACTTGCTACACGCAAGACAATTAAATAGAATTGCTCTTTTTTAGTCCTGTGAGAGTTTCAGCGTGAGCACTGTTTGTATTGCTGCTCCTGTGGTAGTCCTTAAGTATCTTGGGTGTGTTTATAGCTGTGGAGACTTAAGCTTACTCAGTAATTTTCTTTGGTGCTTGTTGTCTCGTCTAGGCAGTTTCTGACAGTGGTTCAGAATCCCAGATTTTGGACCTCTCCAACCGCTTCTATACTCTGATTCCTCATGACTTCGGGATGAAGAAGCCACCTCTCCTAAATAACTTGGAATACATTCAGGTATTGACTGGAAACTGTATGTTGCTTGCAGGCAACAGGTCTTGATGTCAGATGTCTAACATAGAGAATATGTGAGGTTTTAACACTTACTTAACCTCATAAAAGCATGAGGTTAAAGTAAGCGTTAAAACCTCACAAACAAAAAGATAATCTGAAGAAAAACAAGTTTAACCTCATGCCTTCATGAGGTTAAACTTGTTTTTCTTCAGAATGTCTTTTTGTTTGTTTATGTGCATATATCTGTGTAAATAATTATATACATAAGGTATTAGAAGATAGAGATGTTATGTATATATATGTGTGTATATTTTAATATAGTTTGGGATGTATATGTATTTAAAGACAATGATGTTGTGTTGTTAGATGGCACCATGTGGCCAGTGATTGTCATACACTTTTTAAATTTGGGGTATCCCAGACTTTCTCTGAACATGTCAAAGGCCTAAGTAACATAACATAACCTATTTAAATTCTTCAGGCTAAAGTGCAGATGTTGGACAACTTGCTTGATATTGAGGTTGCTTACAGCCTTCTCAGAGGTGGAAATGAAGATGGAGATAAAGACCCAATTGACATCAACTATGAAAAACTTAAAACAGATATTAAGGTAAAGGAAATAGAAGGCAATGAGTGGATGTGAATATAAGCTGATGTCCTATTAGTTTGGAGTAAAACAAATCACCTAAACTGTAACTGGACAGATGTATTGGCACTGAGATGGGTTAAGGAACTGGAGCATGTGTTCAAGGAGATGCAGAAAGAGCTGAGCTGTTTTGACCTGGAGAAAAGAAGGCTCAAGGGGTATTGTTTCAATGTCTAGGAATACCTGATGGAAGAAGGAAGGAAAGAAGATGGAGGCAAACTTTCCTCGGTGGTTTCCAATGACAAGAGGCACTGGGCATGAATCGGAATACAGGAATTTGTGTTTAAACAAAAGAAAAAGCTTTTGTTGTTGATGTTGTTTGTTTTGGGTTTTTTAATTTGTTTACTCGGACGGTGGTCAAACACTGAAAAAGGTTGTCCGGAGAGGCCATGGAGGCTCTATTCTTGGAGGTGTTGGAAGCTTGACTGCGCTCAGTCCTTGGCTGACCCTTCTTTGAGTAGTGGAACTGAAAATCATCTCAATTTCCAGCATTGTCTCAGACATTTCGTGGCTGTCTATGTATCTGTACATCTTCTCTAGCTAGGAATGTATTTCCGCCTAAATGGTAGAGGAGGTTTAAAGGGGGCAGTTGCAAGCATAGGGTGGATGTTGTCATGTTATAAGATGGCTGCTAGCTTGTGTGCTGAGGAAACCTCATTTGCCTCTTTGCAGGTTGTTGACAAAGATTCAGAAGAAGCCAAGATTATCAAACAATACGTGAAGAACACTCATGCTGCTACGCACAACGCATATGACCTCAAAGTCGTGGATGTAAGCTGGGCGATACTGGGGTTTGTCTTTGGGAAGATGGACTCTCCTAAGTTGACTTGCTTGTTTGCAATTGCCTTATATTTTTGAGTAGCTTACCCAGTTTCCTCTGTTGAAGGGATGATTTGATAGAACATTTCCTTTTAATTAGAAGCAAAAGTCTCAGCAGAGATGAATCTAAGCTTAATGAGGTGTTTTTGCTTTGGTGTTTTTATTTTAATTTAATTTGCCTCAAAAGAGAGGTGGAGGAGTAATCATCTGAAATCAAGCCTTAGTTCATTGAATGATTTTTTCAGAAAAATAGAGCCTCATGAAATTGCAGAAGAAAAGGTGGAGAATAATCAATAACAAGTACTGCGTGATTGCCGCTACCTCTTCTTTGCTAGCATGACACAGCCAATTACAAATACTAAAACCCATCCCGATCAATTTCCCTAGCAGATCAATGTACATTGCAGATTGGGTGATTTTTTTTCTCCCCTCTGATGAGTTGCATGAAGGTAACAGTTTATTTGCTTGGTTATTTTTTTCCTCCTATCCTCTTCTGAACTGAAGATCTTCAGGATTGAGCGTGAGGGAGAGAGCCAGCGTTACAAGCCCTTCAAGCAGCTCCACAACCGCCAGCTGCTGTGGCACGGCTCCCGCACCACCAACTTCGCCGGCATCCTCTCGCAGGGTCTGCGGATAGCTCCGCCTGAAGCTCCTGTGGTAGGTGAAACAGCTTCTCTGGCTGCCCACATCCCCCTGCCCAGAGATGGCCACAGGCAGGGACAACCTAAATAGGGGAATTTCTGCCTGGGGAGGGCTCTGTGTTATCTGCCACCATTTAGACAACATCGTGTCCTCCCAGTGGGTTGCTCACTGGTGTCCACGAGAGCTTGAGTTGCAGCTTTGCTCTCCTGGGAGCCCAGCCAGGTGGATTCAATGCTGCCTTTGTGTTATTGCCCCAGTTTTATTTATTTATTTATTTATTTCCTTCTTGCAGACCGGCTACATGTTCGGGAAGGGCATCTATTTTGCAGACATGGTATCCAAGAGTGCTAACTACTGTCACACATCTCAAGCTGATCCCATAGGTTTAGTACTACTGGGAGAAGTTGCCCTTGGAAATATGTAAGTAACTTAGGAAAAATATTTACCGAGTGTGCTTAATACATTCTCATAGAAGGTGATGCTAAGATTGCAAGCCTTCTCTTCAGTGTGAAGAAAAAGCATGTGTTCTTTCCTTCAGAAACAAGATTTCTTTTTTCTTAAAATAAGAGGTATTGCTGCAGGTCTAGCTGAATCTTGTACAAAATGCCAACATCATTAAAATTAGTAACCAAGACAAGGAAGGAAGGCTGTTGAGCTCCAGAAGACTAGAATTTAGATTAACTTTACATTAACTCATCATAAACTGAAGCCTAAAAAATTAGTGATTTTTTTTTTTTCAACGGAATAGTTTAAGATGAATGTAAAGTGCTATTGTGTGTTCTTTGTGCTGTCCAGGTACGAGCTAAAGAATGCTTCCCACATCACAAAATTGCCCAAGGGAAAACACAGTGTCAAAGGTAAGCATTAGTAGTTGTCATTGGTAATCTGTAATTGATGGCTAACTTGGTTATGGCGCTCTGCTTAGCAAAGAGAACTACAGTCACTTAGGTGTACTTTAAGAAGTTGCATAATGTTGCCCTTTAGTTGCATCAGGATGTGTATGTGGTGTTTTAAGATGCAAGTTAATACACTCAGAGTGTTAAGACTGATGGTGCCTGAAGTTCAGGAGGAAACTTTCATTTGATGTTACACTGGAGAAAATAAAAAGTGCATTCTCCAACTTCTTACTCACTTTCATCATAACAATACTGTGTATTTTAGAAGAAAGATGAATAGATCAGAAGAATAATTGTTTAGCTTTTAAAGTGGCTTAGAAGCTTGGACAGAAAAGAAAAGCTAAGAATAAAAGTTCAGATGGAACAACTGCTCTCATTACGCTTCTATCTGCAAAACGTATCAGTATATTGAAAAAGAAGACGAGAGAAAAGACTTATGTCTCTAATTCAAGCAAAAGAAATGGTAATCATGACTGTCTTCTGTACCAAGATGGGAGAGTGAAGAACAGTAACTTCAGTAATGAGTGGCTTTTCTTAAACTATTCATTTTGAGAGGCTTAAAAAATCGGTTGCCTAAAATAGAATAAAAAGTGATTTAGCACCTTTTTCAATACATACTATTCATGTACTTCTGGATGTCAAATCAGATTTATATTGAAAATTTTAACGAGAATAAGAAATGGTTTGTTATACTTGTCTGAAAATGCTGCAATGTGCATGTTTTCATTAATGGATCTAGGATATGAGAGCTTTAAATCTGTTCTGGTTTAGCTTTGATCATACAGATTAGACAATTAACAGTTAAAAGTCTAAAATTCCCCCTTTTAATGTAGCAGAGTACAATTGCCATGAAGATGGTGATGCTGAATTGAATAAACAGACTGTATTCTTTGTGTTCTTTTGAAGATACTTCTGCACTTGATTCAGAAGCATATGTGAAGTTGTATTTGGCTGGCTGTGTCATTTTATTTTTGTGCAAAGTCTGTGTTTGCCTTCAAGATTTGTAACTAACATTGTTTTCCCTTTCTAGGCTTGGGCAAAACCGCGCCTGATCCCACAGCCACTACCACCCTTGGTGGTGTAGAGGTTCCCTTAGGGAATGGGATCTCCACAGGAATTAATGATACCTGTCTTCTGTATAATGAGTATCCTTTGCTCTTACGTTGGCTGCCCACGGTGTTTGAGTGCTGCTGCATTTGCAGGACCTTGCTAAGGCCAGTTAGGGGTTTTGCCTCACTGAGTTTTGTTTGGTTTAGATCTGCTTTGGGGAATACTTGCAGACAATCTCTTCTGCAAGGAGGATGATTTTACAGTTGTTGCACTGAAATTGTCATTCTGCAAAAAAAAAGGAAACAATACACATACCAATAGCTGTTTCCCAACAGGACTCCATACCAAAGTTACTGGAGTGGCCAGGCAACACTGCCCTGTAGTGTCTTGCCCAGAGATGTGCCAGGACAAGGGGAGGGGAATGCAGCCTATAGTTTCACATCACTCCAGTCTGGTTTCTTCCTCACGGTGCTGTGGCAGGCCAGCTTGGCCAGGAGGAGGTGGGGGAGCCAGCTCTGTGCTCTTGTGCTCTCTCAACACATCTTTTTTATTTCCCAAGCCTCTGCAAGTGTTGAGGTAAGCCCCAAATGCCTATCAGAGATGGAGCCATTAAGTCTCTTTCTAGGCAGAAGTGCCTCCAAATCAATTAGTGCTTTAAATTCACAAGAAGTCATAAAAATACAAGTAAGTGATGTCTAAGGTCCCAGCTCACACTCTTCACTGCCAGTGAAGCAGGTAACCCACTAATTAAATCTCTGGGTTTGTAAAAACTGCCTTTGGTCTTGGTGAGCTGTTTTCTTCCTACAAGGAGTCTTGGCAACACAACTCATGGCAATACTGGTTTTATCTTGAGTTTTCTTAAATACAGCATCTATCAGATGATGAACTATAATACAGTTGATATTCGCTAGTTGAGGTAACATGATGAGTATTTATTTTGGTTTACACTTTGGGATTGGAGCTAAGTTTGAGGCCTAAAGCATTGAGAAATAAATAGGTGAGCTGTGACTCTATCTGAAAAAGTAAGAGTGTACAAACACTGCCAGCCACTGCAGAGCTCTTCTCTGTGATTCCAGTTTGGGTTTTTTAGTGGGAAATTAAGAGGGCATTAATGATTTTGTGCTGGAAGATAGCATTAGAGCTGCAATTATAATTGTAAATTGTAAATTGTAACTGCAGCTCTCATCTAGGCTACATGGCTCCTCTGCTTAGATAGCAAGAGAGATGTGTGTTACTCTGACAAAAAGTAATTTTCAGGAGCTACAGCCCCATATCTAAGTCAGTTCACCTGTCTGTCACTCAGGATTCCTGCTGCACAATTCTCCACATGACGTAATTGCTTGTTCCTAACTATTGTATAAAACATTTTCAGATTCAAGGAAAAATCAGATTTAAAGTTTTGTGGATTGAGCTCTTAGAACTGGTTAATCACACAGGCATCTGTATGGTAACGTAAGTTCAAAGGTGAAGTTTCACTGTGTTTTGAGGTTTTTCTGTGTTGTTAATATCAACTACTGTAATTATTCCTTGACATTCTTCCCAGATATATTGTGTATGATGTTGCTCAGGTAAATCTGAAGTACCTGTTGAAACTGAAATTCAACTATAAGACGTCACTCTGGTGAACAGTATTTAGAAGCCCTGTTAGAGTTATACTGTAGTTACACTATAGCGTTGACTTCTGACATGCTTATGCATTGACTTCTCTTACCAAGATATCAAGAGCTAAACTGCAGAAGAGATTACTAAATCCTATTTAGTACAACAGTTAGTGAAAGTTTTATATAAAAAGTGTGGCAATACACGGACCTGAATTCTGATGAGAACGAGTACCTGGTTTTGTTTTATACCACTTCTAATTCTGGTACTTTAAGTGTTTCTTTTAATTGACCAAACTGACAAGAAAGAAAAAAAGAAATTAATCTGGTATTCTTAGCCAAACAGAGCTGGGCAAGAGCAGGAGAAGGAACTTGAGCATGTTTGTGATACTTGCTCTGTTAAGGGTTCCCCCTTGTTTAAGATACTCTTTCTCAGTTTTCACTTGAATAAACGATAAATGTGCATTTATTTTGAGGTAAAAAAAAATAAAAGCTAATTTCATACTAACAGCTTTATGTTTCAAAACTTGCAAATTGTTTTGGTTTTGAGTCATAATTTAAATGTATTTGGTAGTATGTTCTTAAACATGGTATCTCTCTCAAGGATCAAATGCCAAATATTGAAATCTGTAGTCATGTTTCAGGAAGTTATGGTGAAATTAAAATTTGGACTTTCCACTGAGACTTCATCTGTCAACAGTTGGTGTGGTAAACATGGAAACTGAGCTTGTGGCTGTTTGAATTTAGTATTAGCCCAAATAAACCTCCTTTAAATACCTACCTTCAACATGATGTAAGTTGGTTGTTGTAGACTCACATCCTCACAAAACTCTAAGTTGAGTTTGGGCTCAAGCTTCATTCATCAAGACCTGGGGTGAAGTCTATTGCTATGCTGTCGGTGGTCTTGAAATCCCTGTCTCAAAACAGCAATACAAACTGATAATTTCAATGTTTCATGATGCTAGTTACTTCTCACTTTCAGTCAGTCGTTGAGCAATATGGGAGCACTTAACCATAGAGCAACATCAGATCGATCTCTTCAAAAATTACTGATTTCCCTGAGGCTTTAGGGAAAGTGATGGCTAATTCCCAAGAAGGGGACAGTTCAAGCGTATTGTGATAATTCTGGCTTCAGTCTTTAGTAACCTGTGTGGAAACAGCAGATCTGTTTCCTAAAGTGTTGTTGTGTCCCAGGGCCTGTTGTAAAAGGAGTTCAAAGCCAAAGTGGTTGCTAACGGTGCAGGTCTTTCCAGAACCCCTGAAGGAGAGGAGGGTGAAGAGTGATAGATGGAAAACAAAGCTGCTGTGAGGGAGAGAAGGAAATGTGGAAGGACTGGGTAAGTTCTATGGCTTGAGGACAGCGCAACAGAAAAAAACTGATTGAGGTTGGTGATAATGGATTTTAAGAGGAAGTGAGGAGAGTGGCCTGTCTTCTGCCTTTTAAGTAGCTTAACCAGTGGCTAATCATTGTTTTGCTTCCAAAACACCCTTTTGGTCAGTCGCTTAAGTATGATCTTGTCGGTCTCCAAAAGAGAACATGAGAACTTGTTCAATTTAGTTATGGGATAGATGATTTTTTTCCCCCTCAAAAAAAGCAGTTAACAGTTCAGTTTGGGACCAGGAGTAGAAGGCAGCTGATTTTGATGCTCCCTCTGTTGCCTGTACTAGAGGTGGCTGAAAGTTCCCTGTTTCTCCAACCCAAGCAGCAGAAGGAGTGCTTTGTGCTGTGTGCGTAGCACTCAGTTATAATTGCAGCACAATCAAGTACATCCCAAGCTGTCCCTAACCCTGCAAATATGGCAGGAAAAGATACAGGACTTTCTGAAGAGGCAGCAGGTGCCCTTTGGGGACTGTGGGAGAGCCCTGTGACTGCCCTGCAGTGAAATCTGATGTGAATCCAGGCGCTGCTTCTGCTGCCAGCTTGTCTGACCGCGGAGCAGATCCTCTCTCCTGGAAGCGGGCGCTGGTGCCGCCGGACCCGGTGGATGGACGGCCTCTCCCCGGGGCCAGGCTGGGAATAGAGCACGGTGACAACCACTGAAGGCTTTGCTTTGGGAGTACGAGCACAGAGCAGAGCTGCATGAATAGGTAGCCCCATTTCTGTCAAAAGCACTTGAAAGGAACGAGTTGTCAAGACATTAGGTTCCATGACATCAGGTCCCATGACATCCTCTGCTTTTTTCAGAGGAGGCGTGTTGAGGAATGGCTTCTGATCTAAATGTTAAACTACCAAAAGCAGCAATTTATAAATATTTAATTATTTTATCTTTATTTAGCTGCAGGCTCTGTTGTACAACGGCTCACAAACATTAAGATAGTCCATGCAGTTAATTGAAGCAAGCAAGCCTAGGCTTACTGATTGGCAGTCAGTGTAAATTCTTTGTGACTTGCCTGAATTCATGCAGGAAAGAAGTGGCTGACGAAAAAAAATTAGAGCACAAGTTGCCCAACCTAGTACTTAGGCCATAAAACAATGACATTCTGCCCCTGCCCCCCTTCAGTTTCTAATCAGAGGAAAGGGGGAGGGAGGGGGGAACCCCCAAACAAATAATTTCTGTATGAAAAAGACCTCTGGACACATCAAACTTTCTCAGTACCATAAATAATTGTACTCCTGTTCTTAAATGAGGCCTGCAGTGTTTGTAACTACTGAGGTCTCTGCTTCAGCTTGCTTTCTGGAAGACTGTTACAGACCTCACTCTGTGAATTCTGGGAATATAATGATATAATTGTCTGCTGAAATGTTATATTAGCCAATTTATATCCCACTTAGTGTTTTGCCTGAATTGCTTTTATGTATGTGTTGAGGTCCCTAACTTAGTCCATTATACTTAGGCTCCTGTTATGCCCATAAAAATAGTTTCCACTGTTGTGGAGCACATGCATCTGAACAAGATGTGTGCTTGTGTGTGCTTTGACTTTCAAGTTAATGCCAGGCTGCTTCTCCAGAAATGGTCATTTTGGAGGTGAAGTGGCACCTGTGAGAAGAAATGCAGGTGTAGATCCCAGCCAAGTTGCTATGATGATTTTCATTTGTTCTGGTGTGGAGGTAGCATGTGGGCCTGTGGGCCTTGCAGGTCACTTCCACAGAAGTGAGATACACAGGGACAGGCAAGGTGAGAAGAAGGAATGACAGCTCAAAGGGAAAACTACTGCTTCCCCCACCCCCTCATTACAAAGTCTAATTTCATAATGTGATTAATGCAGCAGGACTCAGACTTCACAAGAAGGTGCTTCAGTGACTAAAGAGAACTCTCTTCTGCCAGCTGTCTGTGCTTTTCTTCCCACTGCCAGGGCCTGCCTAGGGGAGATGAGAAGATGACAGCGTAGCTGTCTCCCGTCCCCTGGTCGCAGCACTACCTGCTCTGTGCTGACAGGACTCTGAATGCATTGGTCAGTAGGTGGTGTAACCCATGTCTTAATATCATCTGCAGCAACTGAGGAGAAATGGGAGCGTGGAAGTGCTCTCTGCAGCATTTCAGCACACGCCATTAGGAGCAGTTGCCTAACATGACCCTGGCGAGAGCAAATGGCAGCAGTGCAGCCAGTTTGGAGACCTCCCTCCAGCTGTGCCAAGCAGGTGAGTCAGCGGCACCTAAGGCAGGTTGTTGGCAGCGAGCACGGATGTTTTCAGTCACCCTGCCTGTCTGTCGGAAGGGTTGTGTCATTTCCACGTCGCCCAAGCGCAAACTGCAAGTTTGCCAGAACGGTAAAAGGATGCACTGAAAAACGTGTATTTGTGTGCACACTGACAAATGGCCCTGGCTGGGGTTTGTCAAATGTGGTCATGTTTGTGTGACTTGGAAACAGCAAACACAGGACGAATGAAAAACCAGAACACAGAGATACTGCAGCGTTCATTAAAGGCCAAGATGTAAAAGGTCCTTTATCCAGGAATTGTAATAAGTGTTGATTGTTACCCTTTCAACACAGTGAATGGTAATGGCTTCTGTTAAATATTTTCCAAATGCAGCTGTTGGAATGAAATGAAGGAATAATCATCATCATGCTGTTGGGAGCTGAATTCTACCTTCACACCTGTTAATCTGTGAGATGAGTGGCAGCAGGCATTTGGGGAGGGGGCACAAATCTCTCTTACCTCTTTCATCTAGTTTTATCTCAGTCTACAAAGACTCCCTGAAAGGCATTGAGTTTCTTTGATTCCTTTTTCCCCTTTCTCTTGTAGAAATTCACTCTTGAGGACTGCTGCGAAATGTGATAGTGTTGTAGAGCACTTTTCATCCCTCCCCTGCAAAGCCCTTGCTCGGGGAAAGCGGTAGCATCAGGGTGGCTCTGGGCAATGCTGCTTTCAGCACAGCCAGAGCTGATGACAAGGTTTACAAAGCACAGCAGCAAAAACCTCGCTGGTGATCAGTGTCTTCTGTCAACTGTGGAAGTCTCAGTGTCGCCAGTCTTAGCTGAGCATTAACATCCAGCCCTTGGAACAAGGGGAGCACAGCTGAACTACAGAGAAATATTAGTGTCATTAACACATTGTTTAACTGGGCCTGGAAGGTCTGGTCCATGTCAGGCCTTTTGGGTGGCGGAGGTGTTTTATTAAAAGGGGAAAACTATGCAGGGTTTAATGTTGGGGCGGGGG
>VWZW01000176.1:1634294-1678229 GCA_013397115.1 Edolisoma coerulescens
GGGGGGGGTGTTTAAAATAGTACAGATTCCTATTTAGTTGTGTTTTGTTATTAGTTTCTTTAGTTTTGTGCCTACAGTGCTTTGCATCTGTCTACTGTGGCAGCTTGCTTTGGAGCTGTGCAGTATGGAAAGCTCTGACTGAAGTGTCTTAGCCCCTTTGGGGGCTAAGGGGAGGGAAGGCTGTTTAAACAACCATTCAAAACGACCTGAAAAGGGGGCTGGAACTGCAAGCTAGGCTTTGTATCTTCTTTTTTCTTTTTCTTTCCTTTTTTTTTTTTTTTTAAGCTCTGCTACAATGTACATAGAAAGCCCTGGGGGGAATTTCTAAAGCATTTCACTCAGTTTGTTTCTTCACTTAGAAACTGGCTTTTTTCCCCTTGAGCACAAGGTCAGCATTGATTTTATTTATGTGTTTAAAATTGTTTAATAACATGACCTATATCCTGCCCCTTTCAACCTGCCAGAGTGCCTAGTCATCTGAGTTCATTAGCAAATTAAGAACACAAATTAAACTCTATTCCATGTCCCAAGATACGCATTTTCTGTATTTTGTAGAATCTTTGGTTTCACCTAGGTGCTTTCAAAGAGTTGCATACGACCAGGCATAGCATCCATTTTGCATTACACCACTGTGCTCTTGGCAATATGTTTAAGATGTGACACAGACTTAGCCTTGACTAAGATATACTGTTTATTTATTTTGAAGCTCAATTTGCATTTTCATATTTATTTATATGTATAAAAAAGGAATTTTGGTTGGTGTAAGTAGCAGTAGATACTGTTATCAAAGCCAAACCTACATAAAGAGTCTGGTCCATGAGCCATTAATGTGCTTGTGGTTCATGATGGTATCTCTGTGCTTATATTTCTTGATGCAGAAGCTTTAAAATTCACTGTGGTGCAGAGATCTAAGAAAACTACACAAAAAAACTCCACTGCTCTGCTTGAAGAAAGCTTTCAGGGGTGAGATGGTGGAGGGCAGGCCAAGACAAGGAGCTTGTTAGGCAACAGCCACACGCTGTCAGGGGTTTGTTGGCTTCCCCTGGCGCTGGGTGAGAACAAGTGAGACCTTGACCTTCAGGCCTTGGGCTCGGTGAGCATTTCAGCTGCCTCTCGGGAGGAGTGCCACAGACTGTGACAGCGGGGCCAGGGCTGGCTGTGCTGGGATGGTTGTGATCCCTTACTCCTCCTAGAGCCTCACCTGTGCAGTCGTTTGTGAAAAGCTCCGACAAGGAAAATAGGCACAGTTTAGCAAAAAGCTGTTATTTAATAAAGGAGGATGGATATAACACAGGGACTGTTTAAAGACACAAAAGCAGGGATAAGTACAATAGGCACAGTTTAGCAAAAAGTTATTACTCAGTGAAGGAGGATGGATATAATATAATGGGATTGTTTAAAGACTCAAAGCTAGCACAGCTACTTTGGGGTGACCCTTTGTGACAGCCAACACCTCCACCCCCTTCCCCCCAGCCTGAACTGCCAGTTGCCCATTCCCCCGCATCCCGCATCATAAGGACAGGGAACTGTTGGAGCAAGTCCAGAGGAGGATCATGGTGGTGACAAGAGGACTGGAGCACCTACCCTACGATGCCAGGCTGAGAAAGTTGGGGGTCTTCAGGCCTGGAGACCTCACAGCAACCTTCCAGTACCTGAAGGGGAGCTGTAAGGAAGCCAGAGAGGGACTCTGCCAGGAACCGTAGTAGTGATAGGACAAGGAGTGATGGGTACAAACCGAAAGAGGGGGAAATTAGGTTAGGTATTAGAAACAGTGTTTACTGGGAGGGTGGTGGGACACTGGCACAGGTTGCCCATAGCAGCTGTAGCTAGCCCAGCCCTGGAGGTGTTCAAAGCCAGTTTGGATGGGGCTCTGAGCAACCTGGTCAAGTGGAAGGTGCCCCTGCGAGTGGCAGGGAATTGGAACTAGATTGGAACTGGTATAATGTCCACTCCAACTCCTTAACTATGGCCGTGTGGTCCCGCCAGGCTGCGGGCGGCCCCCGAGAGGAGCGCTCGGTTCCTGTGACGGCGCTGTTCCCGTCCCTGCCGCCCGTCCCCTCACGGCCCGCGGCAGGAGGCCCCGCCCCGCGCGCGCGCCCGCCGCGCGTCCGGCCCCGTCTCCTCCCCCAGAATGCCCCGCGCCAGGCAGCCTTTGAAAAAGCGGCGCGGCTCGTTCAAGATGGCGGAGCTGGATCAGNGCGGCACCTGCCGGGCGGGCGGGGCGGGAAGCGGGAGCCGGGCGGGGCGCAGTGACAGCCCGCCCTGCCCGCGGGGGTCGGGGCAGTGCGGGGGAAGGAGCGTCCTGTCCCGGGGAAGGGGTGAGCTGCCCGGCGCTCCGGACCCGGCTGCCGCCCATGGGGGCGAGGAGGGCTCGTGTGTTCGTAGCCCGTACTGTGCACGGTGCTGGCAGCCGCGCAGGGCTGGGGGTCAGGGAGTGCAGGCACTGTGCCTAGGGGGCACTGATAAATGCGCAGGGAAGAGCTCAGAGACCCTGTGTTGTGTGTCAGCAGCAGAAAGCTGGCTGTACAGGGAGACAGTATGTAAACATGTGTTTTCATGCATACAGATCTGGATATCTGCACCTCCAGTGCTGTGTCCAGTTCTGGGCCCCTCACTTCGAGAAGGACATTGAGGTGCTGGAGCGTGTCCGGAAAAGGGCAACGGAGCTGGGGAAGGGGCTGGAGCATGAGTCTTTTGAAGAGCAGCTGAGGGGGCTGTGGGTGGTTAACCTGGAGAAGAGGAGGCTCAGGAGTGACCTTATCACTCTCTACAACTCCCTGAAAGGAGAGCGTAGCCAGGTGGGGGTTGGCCTCTTCTCTCAGGCAGCAAATGAGAGGGCATAATCTCAAGCTTCGGCAGGGGAAGTTTAGGTTGAATGTTAGGAGGAATTTCCTACAGAAAGGGTGATTGGACATTGGAACGGGCTGCCCAGGGAGGTGGTGGAGTCCCCGTCCATGGAGGTGTTTAAGGAAAGACTGGATGTGGCACTCAGTGCCATGGTCTAGTTGACATGATGGTGTTTGGTTAAAGGCTGGACTTGATGGTCTCAGAGGTCTTTTTTAACCTCAGTGATTCTGTGATCTCCATAGGGTTTGTGTGGATGTTGCTTTCAATGAGCACAAGAATTAGATAAAAACTTAGTGTAGATAAAAACCAGACATGTGTTGCTGTATATGTGCATTCATGCAGAAAGTACTTGAGTGTTATAGATGAGGAAATTATTCAATGTAAAATGTGTCTAGATGCCATCTTGATATGTCCTCTTACAAACTGTGAACTCCTGCCAAGCTAAAACTAGGGCATTTACTAGTTTCAGTGGATCTGCACAGAATGGGGTAGACATCTTTTGGTGACACTGTTTTGTTCAGCACTGTGCAAGGTCATCAAATACCAACTCTTTCCATATCCAAAGACTCTCAGAGAGAGGTGACTCGGAGTGGAAATCTTGCTTCTGGCTACTTAGTGTGGGTCTTTGTTACAGCTCCAGCAACTGTCAGGAGAAAAATTGGTTAATGTGCCCACACGGCCGGTGTCATTGTGTTAACTGGACAGATTTATGGAGGTTCATCATAAATTATGGATAGAGCTGACGCTCTCAACTTGGTGCAGCTCAGTCGTGGACACTGTGCCGCATTTGGAGACTGATTAATACAAGTCATGGACCAGTTGACACGACTGTAATTAATAATTAGCAGCAGTTTATTGCTTATTAAATGAACTTTCCCTGTTTACTGGAATGGACAATGTTTAAGTTACTGTTCCTCCATTTGCCTTGCCTATTTTACAGAGAAAGCACTGTGTGTTTTAAGAAGTTAATGTGAAGTGTGAAAAATCTTTTTCTTCTCTGTCACCTTTATATTGCCTGCAGTGACATCAGGAAGGTTTGACAGGTCTGTCACTTCACCCTTAGCAGATACTGTAGTAGAGTGTGTGACTCAGTTTCCCTTAGGATGGGGCTGTGCTGGAGACCCTTGCCAGCAGTGTCAGTGTTACAGTGCTTGGCAGGTGAAGCAGTCAGTGTGGTTGTTTGTGAAGGCAATAAGCTTCTGCTGTGCTGACCTTGACCTTAAGGTTTGTATTTACCTAAGCTTGGTGCAAGTCGGGGGTGTTTTCCATCAGATAGGGAGCTTCACGTTTTCTGTAGCATTGCTGAACTGCTAGAAAACTGTGAATGTTTCAGTGAGTGTTTGCCTTGTGCTTCCATTCCTATTCTGTCTAGTTTTGGTGAACTGGATGTTTTCAAATTATGCTAATTACTGCCAGACATAGTTCTTTCATTTCCAGTCCTGTACTTAAAATGAAGATGTAAACTTAGTCCTGGATGATTTAACAGTGACTTCATGCAGCTCTCAAGTCTGCAGCCTAATATATAAAGGATAATAACAGTAAGCATTGCAAAATTGGTTTTGGAATATTCCTTGTGGTATAAAAATAAGTTCCTAAAAAAGTTGAAATAGTTCATGAGTAAGAGACTTTGCGATTTATGTATCACCCCTGTGAATTTTCTCCAACTTAATTTGTAGTAAAGTAGTAGACCATAACTGAGTTTTCACATACAAAGAATTATAGGTAAACACAGCGTACTTGGTGGCAAGAAAGCTGACATTTGCTGCATGGTAAGAACCACAGTTTTACTTTCAGATTGGATGTCTGATGAAGTGGAATTTGTCCCAGAGTGTTCTAATAGCACCTACTTGCCCTCTGGCAGATTCTGTAATGCAGCTGGGCAGTGACTGTTCCTTAACTCAGGAGTGAGATGAATGTAATGCACATGGTTCTCTCTCGTGATGTGTGCTTAGTTGGTCTGATAAAGTTACTGTGCTGTTCTTCTCTAAAGCTGGTATTCTGTCCATAGAAAACAGTAAGAGGGTTCATGCTGGCAGCCTGCAATGGTGCAGAAGTTTACGTGCATTTTTTGTAGTTTGAGGCCTTTCCTGTGCTGCCGGGGGAGAGCCGTATAGTAATTTGGGATGCAGGTGAAGAAAGAACAAATCTGTGGCAAATCCTCTAGCTGAAAAAGTCCAGAATATTAAAGGTCCCAGTTGCAGAAGTACTTCAAATACTAATAATATGATTTATATTTTGAAGACAAAAAATTTGTTTCTGCAGACTGTTGGGTTGGTGCCCAATGAGTGACTAATTTTAGTCAATGCCTGTTTTTTCCCTCTTCTTATCTCCTGGTAACTTTGCAGTGGAGGTAAATGGTGGGCAGCCTTACTGCTACAGACCAGATGGCTTTTTCTCTGTGTCTCAGAAGAGGGAAACAGTGGATTGTATTGGAGCATACATAATGCTGGCCTGTCTCCTGCTACTGGTAATAGCAATGTGATTTGTGGGCTGCGTGGTTCTAAAGCTCGTGTAGTGAAGCTGAGGGGAGGCTCTGATGTGAAATGAACTTTCTGCTGAGGTGAGGCTCTGCTAAAACAGGCAGCACGTGCAGATGTGACTGAAGATTGTCCTGGTCCCGCTGGAGGCAGAGCTCTGCAGAGAACAGCACAGGCAAAGCCACATCTTGGCATGTCCTTTGGCACAAGGTGGTCTGAGGGAGGAGGATGCTGGAACCTGCTCTGTAAAAGGGAGGGGGAGATGCCATTTCTGACAGGAGGGTGCTTTGGTAACTCAGGGGTCACGGGCACGGGGCCGCTGCCAGCAGCTAGGCACCGGAGCGCGGTGTTCCCGCGCTGTGTGTAGGCAAACTCCACCAAGCAGCAGGTGAATCGGAGAGGGAAGGCACACTGCAGGGGTGAGGGGTGTCAGGGTTCAACTTGTACAATACCAATTCTAAATCGATGTTTTGCCAAATACCATGTGTTGGTAGACGTGGTTGGTACTGTTTGTGGGGGCTTTTGTTTTAGGACAGGCTGAAGGGAAAGGGGATAAGGATCTTTCTGCATGGGTTTTTATCACATGGGGGGAGGCTGCAGCGTAAGGGCAGCACTTCAAGCAGAAATTGTTGTCTTTACTCCCAGCACAACCTTTCGCTGCGGCTCATGGGTGCTCTGCTCTGCTGCTTTCCTAGACAGCTGCAGGGGGATGTGGCCCACCTCTGGCACTTCTGTTTTCCAGCCCCAAGGGGCCATGAGCCCAGCACTGCTATGACCTGGATGTTTGAGGCAAAAAATCAGCAGAACTGTGAGACTGCAGTATTTGGGAGAAGGCTCAGTGTTAGTTTTGTGGCTGCTATACAGTACTCACAACTAATAATTTTTGGGATTATTTGTGCTGCCTACCTTTAAAATTTTATGTTACCATGGTATCAGCGTATTGTCCATTATGAGAACACAGTTTCAAAAAGAGGGCTTTGGTATTGTGGTTATTGTCTACAAAAGTCCTGTAGAAGTGTTCGCATGGCTGGAAAACCTGCTTCCCTCCACTAGTTAAATTAGGATTTGGAAATACACATATGCCAGTTTATTAGTGGGCTCATAACATGAGGGAAATACTGACTCATGCTTGAAGTGAAAAGTTAGTGTTTATTTATTTATTTATTTATTCGTTTGTTTATTTGCCTCTTCAATGAGGCAAAAGTTTGGGGGAAGCTTTAAAGACTCCCCAAAGCCACTTTTCCCTCTGATGTGTGTTTTTTACTTTCAGAGTTTTCCTGAATAAGCTTTCCTTGCAGAGGCCAATCATTTGAGATGCTTCCTCTGCTGAAGCAACTTGTGCCGTGCTTGTGTAAATGAATGATCTCTTGGAGGATTAATGACTCAGTCTATAATAAAGGCTCATGTTTTCCCCTTCTTCTCCATGAGTTTCTTCTGTCACACCATTTTTAGCGCCAGCAATGTAGATTAATTACATAGGTTTTTGAGGTAGTCATGCAACCAATGTTAAAATAACTGCTCACCTGTGCAAATTTAGACAAAATAGTCTAACGAGCTGGAGAGGAAAGGCTTTACATCATGTAATTGCTGATCTGGATCCTAGAATTTTCTGTATTGATTTAGATATGCCTCTTTGTGCCTACACATTAGTGAAATCAGTGGCTATAGAACATCCCTGTGGTTGCTTGTAACATTTATTTTCAAAATTATCAGCTGTTACAAATTCATTATTAAAAAAACTGAAAACACTTTCACAAACATAATATGCTTGTGTGTGTTCCTGTTTAGATTTTCAAATCAGCAGTTGAGAAGCTGCATTTAAACTGCTTTACTTCATTTTAGTACTGAGAATGTTCATCACAGCTGCCCGTATTGAATTGTGGTCAAACTCCTCCTCTTTTGTTCATTTACAGTGTTTTCAAATGAGGGGAGGCAGTAGGTGCTTGGTTTTAAACTTAAACCTGTCTTTTATTTTTGAAAAGGGTAAAAGCTTTTGCTCTTTTCTCCCACACCTCAAAGCCTATCTCCACATCAGAAATACTTTTTGGAGGATTCATATGGCTTCCAGAGCAGATAGAGGAAGTTTTTTAAGTTCTCTTTGTTGCAATGCTCTGTATGTCCTCCCCTGAGCTGGGAGCAGGAGGTTGGGGCCAGAGGAAGGATTCCTGGTGGCTGTGTGCTCAGAGGGAGCAGCAGTTCAGGACTGGAGGAGCTGTCCATGCACAGGGACCCACGCTGGCCGCCGCTGCAGCCTGTGGGTTTCTAAGCCAGCCAGGCATGAAAACATCAGGGACCTTGTCGTGCCAGGCTTGGCAGACCTGGGGTGATTTTAACCTTGGTGGCTTTTTATCAATTTGATTTTATCTGGACTTCCTGAAAATCATTTCTTGCAGGTGTTACAGAACACATAAATACACTTATTCCTGACTCTTAGTTACTGATGAGCTTCCTGTTATGATACTATTTAATACCTCATAATCTAGAACACGGTTATTTTTATTGCACATCTGTGGTGCACGTATTTTACGGAATCATTGGGTTGGTTTTTTTTCAGAGCCAGGAAAGGCCATTATAATCATCTTAGAGTCTTCATTAAGCATGCTGGTATACTTGTGTTTGGAATATTTGTGCATCAGTTTCCAGCTTCCTTTTTAGCTAGTTTTCTCTTTAAAAATGTATTGAACTTGGTTTAAGACTTTGAGTTATAGGGAGCTCAACATGCCTTTTCTTTAGTTACATAGAATAGTTACATAAAATCTGTTAAACTTTGCATTCATTGCTAACCTGAACTTATCCAATGTAATCTTTCACAAAATAGGTCTAGCTATGTCTTTCCTTAAAAAAAAAAAAAGTTTGCGGAGCTATTTACCCATCTGAATTATCTTCCTTTGTAGATACTTGTGATCAGTGCAGATCTTGACCTTCTTTGGGAAGCACAAGATTGGAGTGTCTTAAATTTCTCAAATAAGGCACATCTTTAGATCTTGGAATTTATCTCCTAGATCTCTGCTGAATCTTTTCTTAATTTTACAGACTTAGTCAAGTGTGAGCAGTGTGTTCAGGTAATTAATTTACTAGCAACATATGCAGAGCAGTACTCGTTAGGATACTAAGACAAGGCTAATGTAATTTACAGTTTGCACTGGAACAGTGTGCCAGTGTAGCCTCCTGAAAGCAGGCCTTCAAATTCCTGAGCCACTGCTGTGCTGAGCTGCCTGTACTTCCTCCCTAGGTTAAGGGTATTTTTACTCTCAGTATTAAGAAAGTCACCTCCAAGATCCTCTGAACCTGGAGGAGCTGGAAGTAGATTTTGGTTGTAATAACCTGTATGATTCATAGGCCTTATTTCTTCCTTTCCGCCCATTTGTTTTTTAAGTGTTTCTGGAAGTGAAATCTGTGTCATTGTCATAATAGGTATTTACATTCAAGTGTGTGTGTGTATTCTACTTTAATCTCTGTTTATAATTAAAACGCAGGTTAAAAAGACTGCCTGTGATTATATATTTGTTATTCAGAACAGGAGTATAGAAGATTACTAGCATTTAGTGTGAGACTGGTATATTATAAATCTAATCATTATTTTAAGTAAAGTTCTGTATAGTTTTAATAAACTTAACCTATCCTGCATCACTTTGCATTTTTTATAGTTTTTGAAATGCTTCTATCTGTATTAAATGTTGGTTGTTTTTTACTGTAACACATTATTGCTTAGATCATCATCCTAGTTTTTGGTTTTATGGCCCTGGTAGTATTGACTGTAGTGCCCAACTAAATGGAAGAAGTGGGGAGATGTACCATACTCCTTGGAGTGTGGCGTTGTTGCAGGTAGCCCCTAAAATCAATATAGAAGAACTTGATAAGAAAAGCCACGTTGTGTCATATTGTTTACTGTTGAGGTAAAATGAAGCTTATGGACATTTCCATTGTTGTTTTGGTATCCTACATGTATTTTAAAGCTTTAAGCTACAGAAGTGTTGATGTTAATTTTCTGCACTTTGTTACAGTGAAATAGTTTCATTTAACTTTTGAACTGCCATAGATCAGAAATATTTTATTTGGACACTTGTATTCCTAAATAAAGATACCCTGGATATATGAATTACAGGTCAAGTGAAAACAAATGAGCAGCCCTATTCTAACATGCATTTATGGAAGATTAACTCTCCCGTGTGGAAAACTCCTTGGCAACTAATGCTGTTTTGGAGTGCTAATCTTGTAAAGCTAGGAAGTAGCACAGTAACCTTCTGCTGGCCCATCATCACCCTCAGAGGTGAAGCAAAACCCTTAGAGGTTAGCAAAGCGTCTCAGGCACTTCAGCTGTGAGATTGACACCACCCCAGATACAGCTTTGCTGCCTCTTACTGAGTGTTTCTTTTCCATTGTTAGCAGTGTTAATACTCACCCTGGAGTGAATTGATTGAACTTGATTTACATCAACAAGATAGTGAGAAAAAGAGAGAAAATGATTGTGTGTTCAGATGAAGTACCTGAGATCTTTCAGAATAGTGACCTGTTCTGCAAAGGCAGCATCTCCTCCATTTGATAATCCTGATGACCCTGCTCCTGCCTCTCCATCCCCAATGGCATGTGCTTTCTGCCTGTTCTTACACTGTGTACTTACCCCTGCACACATTCCCCACCATCCCTTCTGTAAATTTGTGGACGCGGTAGTTCTTCACTGTTCTTCATGTTACCATTCAGAGCTGTTCATTCTTGGCTGATAGCAGACTACCTGTGTATTTATGCAAGCACAGTGTATGGTGTTGGATTTTTAGCATAAAATGTAAAAAAAAAAAGGTGATACCTTTAATATACAGTTTAGTTTCAAGAGCTGAATTCCATGTGAAACAGATCATCTTAGAATTGTGTTCATGTACCAGTCACTGGTAGGTCTCCAACCCAACAAAGGTGATATATCAGAAAAGAAATGTTCAAGAGGGTGACAGTATAGCCCTGGTGTGTCACCGTGGTTTTGACGTGTAATCCCAGATGTGGTAGCTGTTGTAGATTTGAATATCTTGGGAGATACTGGGGTGGAGGCTCTCTAAACCCCCAGTGAGTCAAAGCTAGTTCTGTTTCATATCTTAAACTCTTTTTTAATCTTTTGGGGAAAAAGAAATAGAAACTTTGTTTCCTTTTCCTTTCTTTTTTTAATTGAAATTTGGGGTTTTTTAACAGCTGGCATAATAAGATAGCAGCAAACAAAATACTATGATGAAAACATAAGGAATTAGGGGGTTTTTTGCTGTTGCTGCACCTGTATTCTCTTCAGTGGCCCAGCCCAATCCGAAATGCTCAGTTCCCCAGAAAGGGACAGTAATTCTTTCAGCTCTGTGATACTCCCTGGAATGTATTCTCTTAGAGGCAAGTATCTCTGGCACTGTGAAGTTAGTGAGGTAAGGAGCTAGATACAAGGCAGCCTCAAGGAATTTCTGGACCTTTGGAGTCAGAAAGTTCTTGGAGCAGCAGTTTCAAAGAGAAGATGAATCTGAGAGTGGAGAAAGTGAGAGGGAAGAGTGGTTATCACACAGGAACATAACTGGGAAGATAAAGTTGATTTGAGAGTAAAGCATGAATCTGGGGAGGCACTGTCATGTAGAAATATCTTCCCCTATGCTAATGCAGTTGCTTCAAACTGCTCATTCTTAGAGACACGTTGAAAATTCCCAGGCATGAAGGCCCAGTGTAGTCAGGCCCAATTTTGTTTTTCCTGGCCCAGGAGCATTGCAGAGGTTCTACAGATGCAGTGGAAGGGATGCAGTGGAAGGGCAGCAGTGAAATTTTCATGTGTTTATTACACTGTTTGAACAGTTTGAGCCAGGTAACAATCCTGTCTGCATTTATGAGATCTGAATCTGCTGCCTTTCTGAATAAAGAGGTACCACCAGGGGGCAACTAGCTATCCATCTTCTTCCTTTTGAGCATAAACTACTCCTTTCCTAGAAACCTTGGGCATTGAAGAATTTTGAACTGGTAGAAGTCATTAAAAAAAAAAAAAAAGACATGTTCATTAGTTTTCTTGTCAGTTGTAAAATACATTTGCAACTGCATCAAACAAGCAGCCAGCCACATGGGAGAATGTAGTTTGGACATAAAGCTTGTTCAGAATTTGCTGTGTTAAACGTAAGCATTTAACATCTAAAGTTGTTTTGTAGGTGTGAAACTAAAGGAAAAAACCAAAATGTGAATATGCTTTCAAGATTTACTGGTAATAAACATATAATGCTATGCTTAGTGCCATGAAGGGTGTGCTGGGTTCGCTCATTCAGCTGTGGAAGATTTTAATATTAAATTCCACTTTCTGCCTGAGAGTTAATTAAGAATGAGTAGACTCTGCATAGGTTGTATGGTTTGAAATAGCTTGTGATTTATGTGGACTTTTTGATATATTGCAGGTTCTTCAGCAAAAGCACTTGTGAGCTTGAAAGGTAAGAAATTAATATGTTATTTACTTGTACACAATCTGACTTTCAGGTGTACTTAGTTTCTGGCTTCAGAAAGTTCAAGAAAATCACAGGGTTTTTTGTTGAAATATGATTTGGTTTATTTGTAGGTATTTGTAGTTCTGTAGAATAATAATCCTTGGCAGTTGAAACTACATATATTGTGGTGTATTTAGACACCGCTCTTCTGGGTGAAATTCCTGAAATGTGTTTTTTCTTCAAAAGTACTGCCTAGGCATCAAGTTTGATGAGAAGATAGGAGTAATCTCTCATCTCTTGAGGATGAGATACGGGAAGGATTCTTAGCGAGAATTGCACATGACAAAATTTACCTTTAGGAAAGTATTTCACAATTTCATTGTGTTCTGTCAGCAAGTTGTGGGCTAAATCAAAAACCTGCTGCTTATGTTTTTTCTTTGAAATTGTCTTCATGAACATTCATACCAATTTTGAATACTTCTACTTTGCCCAATAATTAAAACGTCTTTATGTATTACAAGGCTTTTGTTACACAAGGAAGAAGGCATGGTCTGTTGAATATGTTGTAACTAATGCAGATTTGTTGCAATAAATTTTATTTACTTGGTATACACCCACTTACTCATTTTCTAGAACTAGAAGGTGTCTGTGTCTTGTAGAGCTTTGGTTTGTCCAGGTTTCAGTTACAGCCAGAGTACAACTGTTGATGTGTGTCAGCCTGACAGTGGAAGTAACTGATTCCAGCAGAGGAGGTTTCAAGAAACATAAGCGTTGTCACAAGTAAAAAATATTTGTGTTTCTCCTTGTACTGAAAACCTCCTTCCGTTTTTTTTTTAATTAGTGTTAAGAACAATTTAATAAAAATACTGAAATGTAGAATCTGTTACTGAATTCAAAGATGTTGCAAGTAAAAAAATATTTTAGTAGTTGGTGATGTTATACTTGCTTTTGGACAGTAGTTATGTTAAAACATACACATGCATATATGTGTATTAATGATGCACTTTCTTCACAACAGAGGGAAGTTTATCCAGTTCGTGGAATGAAAAATATAATTCTCTGCAGAAAACACACATTTGGAAAAGCAAGAATGCTGGTTCTGCAGTGGAAATGGTAAGAAGCAATGAAAAGCTTCAGGATTAGTAAAATACCATACAGTGAATCAAATGTAAGGATCACAAAAAAAGGCTGAGATTTATAGTTTTGTAATGTCCAAATGTGAAACTATGTCATTCACAAGCACTTTGCACAGTTTGCATGTGAGATGGAAACATATTTTATAAATGAATAATCAAAGAAATTAAATTGCTGACCTTGTTCAAAATAGGTTGGAATAATTTCCTCTCTGTTTTTTGTAAAGTAAGTGCTGTGTGAAGTATTTGTACTATATCTGCCACCTCGAGCTTAGGAATCACCGATTCTGATCAACTTATTTTTGTATCTCATGAAATATCTCACTTCTAATTATGGCTGAGAACTGATGCATAAAGGAAAGGAAGGGGAAAGGCCATAATGCACTTCCATCATTGTGCCTTCTAGGGGGCAGATATTAATAAAAGTAAAGGACTGTCAGTGAAAGTTGTGTATTCTGAGAACTTTCATAGGAGGCCTTACATTGAAGAGCAGCCTTGGGGTGGGGATATGAAATGAGCCTGCAGCTTCCAGTGGGATGTCTGGTGTTTGGGTTGACCATTTCACTTTTGTGGTTTGTTTTTGCTTAACTGTTTGTTTCTTGTTCTGTGATCTTCTCCTTGGTATTTATTATGGTAGGATTCATACAGATGCATATATACACACGTGTTGCTATGTGTTTATGCTAGAGAACATAAGGTCTACAAAATGCAGTTCCAGACAGAGACCAGAACTTTGTGAAGACCTTAGTTCCTGCAGTTCATGTCACAGTTTTCAGCTGCTTCCCAGGAATGCCTGTCAGCTCACAGAAACAAGCTTTACTGCGAGCTTAGAAGATCACATGTGCTAAAGACCCGACGTGACTGGCTGTAACATCTGTAGAAAAACTTTGTCAGACTTTAGGTGTGGTGGCTGTAGGAGGTAAAAATACAGAGTCAAACTCTGAATGTAGCTCAGTATTCTGCAGAAAGCTGGGGGAGAGATCAGAGCATAGTCTGACATCTTGGCAGTGACCCATGTTGCTGAGATGTGATGGAGTAGTTTGAGTTTACTGAATGCTGAAAGTTTTGATGACATGTTGTACTGTTGGTTGAAAAATCTTTCCAAAAATGCCTGACCTATTTAGCTACTGTGGATGATGCCCCTTTGCAACACTTGTTATTTCACTCTGGTGTGAGGCACAGTCTCATTTTGGATAGTTCTTTGGAGCAGAATTTGGCAGTTTCTGTTGAGGGTTGTAAAACAGTTTGCTTGGTCTGGGATCATGATGATTTAGTTACCTTGTCAATATATAGTTCCTCTGTCCAATGTGTGTCTTTCCTGGTTTGTAACATCTACCAGGAATGAATGTTTTCTTCTGTGTGCTGCGTATGCTTAGGTGTCTATCACATACAGAGCACTTCTGTTACTTAAATACACTTCTGTAGTTCTTTTTATAAAATATATGTACTTCAGAGTAAGAGAGGCACATTTCCTGGGAAAGCCCCATGTTCAGATGGCATGGGGCAGACAGATCTTTAGCTACCACTGATTAATTTAATAGAAAATGTCTCTTTTCAAGCAGTTAATCAGTTACAAATGTATTAAATGTCTTTCTTAAGTGCAAATGCTTGATAAATAAGTTTTATTTACCTGTGTTGATTTATTTTGTCTCTGACTCCTATGAAGGGCTCGTATTTGTCATTGGTGTTCTTCAAGTTGTAAGTGTTACAGATCTCATACCTGTATCAATTTGTAGCATTGTCACCATCTGCACTGAAAGAAGTCAAATCTGCGTTTATTCTGCCTTTGCTCATCACGTTTGTAAGAAGTTTGAAGTATGAGGGGTGCAGTCTTGGGGTTCTGTAAAGGAGCCCCATTTCAGTCATGGCTGGCTCCTGTGCTGGGCCACAGAACCTTCATGGAAGGAAAAGGAAAATCTTCCCCTCAGCACTGACAGCCAGTCACAGGTTGCTATTTCATCCTCACTGAAAGCAGGAGTCTTTTGTCGTAAGTTCAGATGTTGAGGAAAAACTAAATGAATTTTTTTCATGACACATTTGCAGCAGTACTGTTTCTTGTTTTCAGTCAGCCTTCTAATTCTTTCTGAGCTATAGCAGTACACAAGTAAATTTCGCTTAGCATAAATTCTAAATTCTTTTTTCTGAGATTGTCACATAACTTATTCAAGATTTAGTTTCTTCAGACTCAAGCTTCTTAGCATTTTGCTTTGTAGATACTTTCAATGAGTTAAAAAACCAACAAACACACATCACTTTTCTTGCTAAAATTCTAGGCAGCTGAGAACATACAAAACAAATATAGTGTTTGAATAAACCTTTTTTTGATCCAAAATTCAAAACAAATTGTTTAACAGATGTACTACTTATAACCAAGGCAAGCTAAGATACACAAGTGTTTAGACACCTAACTCTAATGGAAACAAGTGGGAGTTAGGCTCTAAATACTTCTGTGAAACTGGGCCAGCAGTATAGTAATGGTTATAGTTAGCATTGGAAAAGCCTGGAATCTTGAACTCCTTCTCTCTGTCCTTAGATCTCTAAGTTCTAGGAGGCACTATTGATTGTGTACCATGTGCCTGAAAACCAACAGGTGACAAGAGAAGAGGCATTTCATTCCTCTCACTGTGTATTCTCTGCCTGATCAGAGAAATCATGGTTTTATCTTGCAACTCATTCCTAATTTTGTTTTTTACAGCCCTTCAGAAATTCAAAACGGAGTCGACTCTTCAGTGAAGAAGATGACAGACAAATAAACACAAGGTCACCCAAGAGAAATCAGAAGGTTGCGATGGTTCCACAGGTACCTACATACATGTATGGAGATCTTTTTACCCAAAAGGGGAACAAGCCTACCTGTTTTAGTTGAAAATTAGAATATATTTGCTTTTCAAGTTGCCTTTTTGGTTTATGAATCTTCTTGTGAGGAAAACTGTTGCTAGAAGTAAGCCACAATTCAATCCTTACAACTGGTTTCCGCAGTTTGTTTGTGGGAGTACCTGTCCTTTGTGATCCTGGACATGAACACACAGCTAGAAAGAATTCCAGACTAATTTCCCATCGTGCTCCTGCAAACAATCATCTCCTGTAGTCAGCATAAATTTATGCAGCTTCAGTTTAAAACTGCCTAAGTTTCTTGCACTGATTACATAATTGAGAAGGCTGCTATAGAATTTAATGTACCCCAACAAATTAGGGACTTGCTCTAGATTTGTAGCCTGTGTTCGTGGCCAGCTTTACCTTCTTGATTCTGTAATGCTAAAGTCCTCAGTTCACAGAGCTTGTTTTACTGTCCTCCACTTGATTGTCTACTCTGTGATACAGCACGAAAGAGCAGCTGTAATTTGTCAGCCTTTATTTGCTGTGATACAAAGGGCAACATCTCTTAGTCTCAGTGAATTGGCTCTGTAGTACCTTTGTCATCCACATCACTTCTCTGTGCCATCACCTTATGAGCCTGAATTTACTTCACTGAAGAAGTACTACTTGAATACTGGTCTGATGTGCCTTCTGAACTGTGCTGTGCAGTGTCTGATGTGAAAAGCTTGGCACTCGCCATTTAGCTGGGTCCATTTTGCCAGAGGTGAGAACCACGACATTTCCCTTCATTACCATGATTTCTTAAGAGTAGAAAGACTTGGTAATGTTCTAAGCCCGGTTGTTTTGTGCTTAAATGTGTGATTCAGGAGGTGCAATGATTGCCAGATAAATATTTGTGAGGGACTGCAGCTGTTGTAGTTCACAGATCTTGCTGTCCCGCTAGGCTTTGTTTCCTGGAGTTCCAGTGGAAAAAGGGGACCAGTATCTAGCACAGCAGCAGCCAGAAAGGTGCCTACATTATGCTTTATCCTGTTATTGCTGCTACTAAAGTCCAAAATACTTGGAATGTTTGGGGAAGGATAACAATTGATGATGGCATGGGGACCCAATTAAACTAATAGCCTCAAAAAGCTGTTATTTTTTGTAGAAAAGTTTTTCTTTCTGTCGTTTAAGGCAGCCATCCTTGGAACAAAATGACAGAGTTATTTTTAAACACGGGTCTATGTATTATGCGAGCTAAGTGTCTTTTCTGTGATTTATCAAATAGCTTTCAAATGTAGTTAAAACTTGATTGCTTCTGTCCATGCTAGTTTCCCTTGCAGTTTTCTAAGCAGACACTCTGCTCAAAGCTTTGGTTGTTACACTCCTCTGTCAGCTTCATCCTCAGCTTAAGAAGAGTAAGCAAGAGTAGAAGCTCTAGTGCAGATGAGGCAGGTGCTGTTGCTGGCATCTGAGCTGCAACACCAATTATGCTCACCTGAAACAGTCTGAGGTGGGGCCTCAGAGTTTTGAAGTCTGTATGTATTTTAGTGCCATGCTGTTGTTACTGATAATGTAGTTTTCAGTGCTGGAAAATGTTTCTGTTAAAAGAGCTTTGTATGGAGGTAATTGTATTGATCCTGTTAAAATTTGCTGTCTGTTCTGTTTGATTGCATTGCTGATATAATGCAGTAAGGGTTGTTATAGATCTGCAAGAAAAAAATTGTCAGGAAACAATATGTGCAGACTTTCATCAGAAAAATCTATTTTATTTGAATGCTGATAAATATTAGACTGTGTTTAACTCTTTCTTTTTTTTACTACATAGAAGTTTAGTACAACAATGTCCACACCAGAAAAGAAAGTATCACAGAAGATTGGCTTACGGCTTCGTAACCTGCTCAAACTGCCCAAAGCTCACAAGTGGTGCATATACGAATGGTTCTATTCAAATATAGATAAGTATGTTTGGTTTGTATAATTCTCTCTTATTAGTATAGAAACAAGTAATTTTCTGAAATTGAGCTGCATAGTTCCTTATATTGGTTAGATACTCCAAAGTTTATTCTTAAATTATTAGTTACTGAAAACTGTTTTGTTTGGTGGTGGTGGGTTTTTTCTTCTTTCTAATGAGCAACGTGTGTGCTCTTTGTTCTTTGCAACTACCAACTTTAGAAATTCTTCTGTAAAAAGCCTTCCTTCATGGATATAATTTTCTTTTTATCACCTCTGCCTCTACCAGATACCAGATTTTATTCATAATGCTTTTAGCATCTGAAGCAGGTAGTAATCAGAACACTTAGGCTTTTCTGAACCCCTGGATCAGTGTTATACAGAGGAGATAGGAAGGACACTGCTTCTTCATAAAGTGCTGCTTTCCTAAAAGGTGTAAATGGTGGTATGAAATGTTTCTTCCCCATCATCCTGGTTTTTTGTGATCACTAACAGAACTTCAGTCTGTGACTATTCAGCTGTTGTCCAGGTATCAGCATCCTCCTTGGATCTCCTAATGTATTTCCTAGACTTTTTCTGCAGTTTGTGCCTTGGAGTTTTTGGCATTTGTTCTCCTAATACCACTAGCACAGTGGTGTGAATTCTTTAAAAGAACCAATTTAATTTCTAAAATGTAAAAAACATTATTGATTAATGGAATCTTAAAATCTACACTGATTGACTAATAGATGAAGCACAACTATTTAATATTCTAAAGAATGGCTTCAGAGTTAACAAGCATTATTTTCCAGAATGCACAAACAAAATAATTGCTGTTTTTCCTTCCTATTTTAATCACAATTGCTGTAGCTTTTTTTCCTTAACTGAGAAGGCAGTCATAGCAACAGAAAAACATTTTGGCATGTATTCATCAGAAGTGGAAAAATTACATGTCCATTTTAGTTAGTTTTAAATTCATCATCTCTAGGATTTAATTCCTTTGAAAGAAGTAGTCTTTTCATGCTTTTTCCCCCTCTTACTTGAAAAAAAATGAACAAAACAAAAAACCCAAACCCTACTTATTTCTAGGAGTAATTTTAATATGGTACATTTTTAATCATGATTTTTACAACAGTCCAAGAACTTTCAGTTTATTCTTAAAGAATTGTCTGTGAAACTTGAGGTCTGTCAGTAGACTGGAATTTGAGTTTAGCAGGTAATTCTGAAAACCTCCTTGATAGTTATCAATGTATGCAGGTGTGGTGGGTTAACCTTGGCCAGACACCCAGTACTCATCAAAGCCACTCTCATCTGGACAGGGAGAGAAAACGTAACAAGAGGGTCAAAGGCAGAGGGAGAGACCACACTAGTTACTCTCATGGGCAAAACAGACTTGATTTTGGGAAATTAGTTTAATTTATTACCAATCAAATCACAGTAGGGCAATGAGAAATAAAACCAAATCTTTAAAACACCTTCCCTCCACGTCTCCCTTCTTCTCGAGCTTTATTCCCAGTTCTCTGTTCTCTATGTCCTACTTTCCATAAGCACAGGGAGACAGGGAATGGGGGTTGTGGTCAGTTCATCACACATTGTCTCTGTTGCTCCTTCCTCCTCTGGGGGAGGAATCCTCACACTCCCATGGGAGCCAGTCCTTTACAAATTTCTCCAGCGTGGGTCCTTCCCACGGGCTGCAGTTCTTCACAAACTGCTCCAGCGTGGGCCCCTTCCAGGAGATGAACTCCTTCAGGAACAGACTGCTCCAGTGTGGGTCCCCCACGGGGTCACAAGTCCTGCCAGAAAACCTGCTCCAGTATGGGCTCTTCTCCATGGGTCCACAGGTCCTGCCAGAAGCCCAGTGTGGGCTTCCCATGGGTTCACAGCCTCCTTTGGGCATCCACCTGCTCCAGCGTGGGGCCCTCCCTGGGCTGCAGGGGCACAGCTGCTTCACCATGATTGGAAGTGGAATCTCTGCTCCAGTGCCTGGAGCATCTTCTTCCCTGACCTTGGCTTGGTGTCCGCAAAGCTGTTTCTCTCAGATACTCTTACTTCTCCGTCCTGCTGCAATTGCACATTGTTTTTTTTCCCCTTCCTAACTATGTTATTTCAGAGGCTCGACCGCCATCGTCGATTGTTTCAGCCTTGGCCAAGGGTGGGTCCACCTTGGAACCCACTGGCTTTGGTTCTGTTGGATATAGAAGTTTCCAGCAGCTTCTCAAAGAAGCCACCCCTGCAGCCCCACTCTGCCAAAACCTTGCCTTGTAAATTAAATTATGAGCTTGTAATGCTCGTAAGATATGACCATGTTAAGATATGATAATATAGTTTACTAAGAGACTGCACATCTTTGGAAGAAAAACTTTGATATCTCTTGTTTGGAGTGATATGATCCAGACTTAATGAGAAGCTTAAAAAAGTTTAGATTGTAGAGCTGTCAACTGACAAAATATGGCTCGCTATGCAAGTCTGTGAATATTTTAATCTAATTATTGCATCCAAAATTGAAATAATCAAATAAAATGCCGTGTCTGCTGTAAGTTTTTGAAACATTTTTATTTCTACAACTGTCATCTGCGGTTATTAGATTATTGAAGCTGTTTCATTTGGATTCTCTGTGCACTGCTGCGAGGACTGTTTTCTGTAAAGTCCCCTTGATTCTGGACATGCAGAGACTTCTGAAGTGCTACTTACTACTACAGTGATCACAGGCCCTCAGAAGCAGATGTACTTGTAACTTGCTTACACCATTTTCCAGAGCTTCCAATCTTGTGGATGCTTGTGGGTTTAGAGTTTGCCTGCTTAAGGACAAGTGTTAGTAAGAACAATCAAACACAGGTTATCTTTCTCAAAAAAAAAAAAACAACCAACAAACAAAAAAAGAAAACAAAACAAAAAAAAACCAAACCCCAAACCAAAAAAAACCCCACAGAACCCTAAAAAACCCTAAGCAAAATAGTTATTTGTACCGATATCTTATGTTAGCCATAGTAAATACGGATAAAATGAAACTGTCGTATACTCTTCCTTGTCTGTTTTCTGAGCCTCATTGATCATTCTTTGTGTTTTCCTTTACACTTCATGCCACAGCTGCAGATCCTCCTGCTGCAAAACCCTTCTCTTCCATTCTTGCCCGAGTCTCCTTATATCTGTGCACCTTTCCTCTCTCCTGCCACCCCACACACTCAGTTGAAAGCAGTGTTGCTTCCGAGATCCTCTTTGTTCTGTGCTCGGGTATATTCCTCTCCAAACCCCAGTGCCCTGCAAAGAGTGGAAAAAAGCAGCTTTATCTAGGATGCAGTTATCCTTTTGTTCTTGCCAGGAGGGATCTATTTCAGTTGCACGTCGTCTTTCATGATTAACCTTCTATTAGATGGGCATATCTGTTGCTGCTCCCTTGTCTCCTCAGCCTAAGAAGGATGTGGTACTAAAAAGAAAAAGGCAGTCATAAAACAGAGATAGAGAAGGGTCATAGCATCAGAGAGCGATTCCTGAGTGGTGTGGGTCTGTTGTCTGAACTGTCACTTCTCTCATGCTGATCCCTTGCTTCACTGTGGAGTCATGGGATGATACAATAGAAGTCTCACCTGTACAGCTGTAGAGAATGATGAGTTGGTTCAATTTCCTGTGTTTTGGAACCCTCTGTTGAGAATCTGAGTTACAATTGAATGAATTGATGAAAAAAGGTACTGTCAGTCTGTTTCTCAGTACCACATTGTCCTTCCCTTTATTCTCAATATTTCACTCTCTGGTTTCCTTCAGTGTGTTGCAGCATCCTCATGACACTGAGCTGGCTCTGCTTGACGTTCCATTTGGTGCCTTTATATACATTACAGAGCAGGATGAGTTACATGTTTCTCTGTAGTAACTAGAGAGAGGAGCATTTTTAAATGTCAATGATAGTAAGGTTCAAAGAACAATAGTCCTGGAAAATTCCTGATTTTATTTTCACCTGAATTTATTTCAGGTTAAAATTGTTCTTTGAATAAGAGTGTCTCATTTATGTGACTAATTTATACTATTTTTTCGATGTATTTCTTATGACGGATGTTTTTTGGAATCTCGTGACAAAAGTTTACGAAGTGTGGTTAACATAGGGCTAATTGTGTTTCAACAGGCCACTATTTGAAGGAGATAATGACTTCTGTATATGCCTGAAAGAATCTTTTCCAACTTTGAAAACCAGGAAGTTGACAAGAGTAGAATGGGGGAAAATCAGGCGGTTAATGGGAAAACCACGGAGGTAATTTTTTCTTTATTTTCTTTCAGCTAATACCTACATGTAGGTCTGATGTTACTCGAATTGTTCCTTTTAAAATAATTTTGCATTCAAATAGTAGAGCAAAACAGTATCTTAAGAGTAGTAAAACTCATTTTATTGAGGTGTTCTCTGAGCACCTCTCTTCCCCCACACACCCTATTCCTTAAGTACATGTGTCCAGGTAGTTCTCATGAGCCTATGCTTGAAACGTTCTCTTCCCACTCCTGGTAACTGGGTGTCCCAGCTAGGATGTGTTGAAGTTGTTATTGTATCTTCTATACTGCAGTGCTTCCTGGCCTGGAAGAACTGGCCCATTTTTCACTAAGGTTTTTTTTTCTGTCTATGACTAGCTCTTCATAGGGAAAACAAGTGCACATTTTTCACCTCATTTATTTTATTATTGTTTTTAAACCATTTTCTAGATCCTCAACTTTTCCTAGATTGGCTAGCAAGACAGAGAAAAGATGAAGTCACCCATAAAATACTGTCCATTGTAGAGAAGTAGCCAGAATTTAATGAAGGACATAGGGGGCTTTTTTTCTAATTTAGAATTTTTAATTCTTAAACCCTCTGATTCAGCTCAGCCTTTTCACAGAACCTACACAATTTAGCCTAGAGAAGGCTAAGGGAGGATCTTATTTTTGTGCATAAATATTTGAAGGGAAGGTATAGAGAAGAAAAGGCCAGGTTTTTTTCCAGCATTATCTGGAGACAGGAAAAGAGGGAATGGGCACAAGTGAGGTGGTAGAATCTCCATCCTTAGATGTACTCAAAGGCTCTCTGGATGTGATCCTGGGAAGCCTCCTGGAGGTGATTCTACTGGAGGGGTTGGAGGAGATAACCTTCAGAGGTCCTTCCAAACTCAACCACCCTGTCATTGTATAAGTAGTGTTTCATTAATAAATCAGCCTTTTGTTTCTGTAAATGCAAACACTAAAGCACTGAATCCATTTCTCCATAGATGGCTGAGTCAGATTATATTTTGCATGATGGAGACCATTTCATCTTCTGTACCTGCAAACAACATAAGTAAAAACTGTCAGTCAAGGCAAGGCAGCAGAGCCAGCTGGAAAATAGCTCCTCTTGGAAAGATGTTCATGTGATTTGAGCTTAACTTAAGTAGTTTTCATTCCTTTGTTGACATGCTTCCCACTGAGAGAGAAATGGTGCATTTGGAGGTTAAGTCATCAATTTCTCAATTGGCTTTTGCCAAACATGGTTACCTCTCTAAAAGATCAGCTTGCCTCATTCAGCAGTCTGGTGGACCACTGGTAAAACTTCAGAGAGTCTTAGAATGGTTTGGGTTGGAAGGGACCTTAAAGATCATCTGGTTCCAGTGGGGGTTGGGGTCAGGGATGCCCTGGGCAGGGAACCTTGTCTAGATCAGACTGCAAAATCCCATCCAACCTGGCGTGTTGCAAACTTGCTTTTGGTTTTCAGGGGGGGTTTGGGTTGGTTTTTTGCTTTTTTTTTTCTTTTAGCCATGGGGAGAGTGGTTTTGGGTTTGATTTCGGGGGTTTTGTTCAGCTATCATAGAGTTCTTTTTTTGAAAAAGAGAGATTCATGCCAAAGGAACCAAAGGTCTAAATGGTCAGGAAATTGTTTTATCTGAATTTTGAAGTAGAAGTATTTGACTGCATAAAGAGTCTGATTGTTAATGAAAACTTTGAGTTACTGCTTTATAGCCACATAAAATAAGCATTCCTCCTTGCTTTTTATTTCTTTATGAATTTTTTTCTTTAATTACTGGTAGTCTTTTTCAAGATGTCAAAAGTGGTCTTTGGCCTTAGTTTTAAAAGGCTTTGAAGTATTCTAAATCATTTAAATGCTTTTTCAAGACAATTTTCATCTACTTCTAGAGCAAAGATTTTTTTTTTTTTATTTTACCATTCTTTTGGAAATTTCTTCTGTCTGTCCTCATCATATGGAGGTAAGCTATATACCATGTCAACACTGGTATCTCCCCATGAGGGATTAAAAAAAAATAAGACATTTTGCACCTACAGTGCTGATGACAGAGGATAATAATGTCTCTGTGTGATAGTTATGCACATGGTTGTCATCTTTTTTTGTTGTTGTTTAAATATATTGTAGTATTTTCTTATGCCTGCTGCTACCTTAAATGTCCTATCACACATCAACAGTGTGTTTGATTGGCACAGCAGTATTCTTCATGAGAGCCTGCAAAGCTTGTAAGATTCCAGTAGACTGTGGGGAAAGATATGCTGCAAGAGAAGGAAGAGGTAATAGTTAGTTTTGTGTACTCTGTGTAAACTTAATTTGGCTTGTGGAATAGCAGTGGATATGAATTAAGCTTAGATATGCTTGTCCTGCCGCTACATGATGGTGGTGATTCCTCTGTGATTCCAATTCTCATGAGCAAGGTAAAAACTGAGAAGAATGTTCAACCTCTTAAGAAGTCTCTACAGAAAACTAATGAGATTGCGATTTTGATCTGTACCATAGTTTTAATCTTCATTTTTTCATAGGATGGCATGAAGATGGGATAACCTTTATTAAATACTTTTGGGGAACATTGGGTTGGAGGTTTCCTTTAACAGAAGCCAGAAATATATTGCAAATACTTTCTACATCCATAGTTGCAGCATTTGGGACAGAGACTTTTTAAGACCATCCAAGCTGTCAGTAAAATAGTAGTTGCTCTTGTAGGGACTCTTGAAGGTCAGTGATTAGTATATCAGCATTTGAATTTGTATTTCTAAGAGCATGGGTCAAAAAAACATCAGGTGATATTTGCTGTTCCTGATGCAAGACCCTGGACATGATTAGAAGGACTAATATGAAGTCTATATTGCTTTATTTCTTTTTTCTTTTTTCCTTTTTTTTTTTGCCTAGTTTGTTGTCTTGCTGTGGTTAGCCACTCTTCTCCTCAATGGAATTGAAAAGCTCTGACTTGGATTTTGCAACTTGATATTCACAGCCCATTGCAAACATTATTTCACACCTGTTCCTCCCCAGTAGTAAATATGAAGTCAATAGCATCAACAAATGAAAATATCCAAGTAAGCTCTGCTTACATGTCCCAACCACCATCCCTCTCTATCTCTGCCATATCCCTTTCTAGATACTTTAAATTCCTAATGAGGACCACTGGAATAATGCATAATTGCAGGTAAACACATTCTGCTCTTCAGTGGTAAGCTGGTGAGTGGGACACACACCTACAGCCTCAATCTACAACAGAATTTCTAGGCTGTACAAAGACTAGTGGTGATTTTTGTGGTGATAGTGGTTGGAAAGCCTTGTATGGGAACCTTCAGAACAGTGCATTACTGCATTACTTGGCAAAAGTACCTCACAGCTTCAGTTCATTCTTGCTTGTTTTTTTCCCATGTCTTGCTTAGGACTAGGATCTCATTGTGTTAACACCAGGATGAAACAGGTGGCCTATGCCCCATATAACTTAGAAAACATGTGTAAGATAAAAGGCAAATGGTCTGTGCACATAGAGTGTGAAACTGCTGGCCAGTGTGAAAGAAAATGGTCTCAGCATCCTGGCAGCTTGGTGCTTACAGTCTTCTTGTACACAATGCCAGGAAGAGAAATCGTGGAGAAAAGTGAAAGGGCTTTGTGGAGCTCTCCCAGTGGGGGGTATACAGAAGAAAACATAAGAATGTTTGTTTCTGCATATAGTAAGAGAGTAGTAGAAGCAGACTTGGAAAAAGGAGCTGACTGCTTAGTACTGAGTGAGAGATGACTGAGAAATGTCTTGAAGGGATTTAAATCAGAAAATAATTTGTAGCATAGAAGAGGGAACCAGCAGCAGAGCTGACAGTGTCTTCTAAAATAAATTCATAAAATAGAACTTCTTGCTGATCAGTAATCAATATATAACTGTATGAGTTCCACAGAAAGTGTTTAATTTGCATTTGACTGCAGTAAAGCAATTAACGAAGGTGGCAAATCGTTTGATAAATAACTTTCTGCGATCAGACAGCCTTGAAATAGCATTTGTGCACCTTTTTAAATTACTTGTTTCATTAACACAAGAATGAAGAAACTTTTTAGAGTAAGGAATGAGAGAGAGGATTGAGTCCCTAATGTCTCTGTGCTTTCGGTATCTCCCTCATGAATCTTGCCTATTCAGTAGGTTAGAAGTGAAAATTAATAAAAAGTAAGCACTTTGGGAGGGAGCCTTCCATCTTTTAGATTGCATTTTGAGAACGACCCTACCCCCTGAAATGAGGAAGTGGACTACTACAGATGACCTGATTTTACACAGTAGCCCGAGATCAAACAAATTTGTACTTTTACTGTGATCAGTCTCGGAACAGTTCATCTGCATAATAGAGATTTTGGGGCTGAGCTGTGCTCTGCACAGGTGCAAGGAGATTAGAGAGAGAAGTGCCCTTTCATGTGCTGAGTCTGGTGCCCTTTCACACTAAATTAGTTTAATTGAGCTGATAAGCACACGTGAAAGGGATCTCCTGTGTATCAGTAAGTGCTGGCAGCCAGGGCCCTCACAGGACTCTCTCCTCACATGCAGTGAACTGGCATCCAGAGCAGACTCGGGCCAGGTTTAGCTTTGTTCTGACACCAGGTGGATCCTTATAAGCAGAAAGAGTCCTCAAAAGTCATACTCTTTGGATATACTAATGCAACAGCTAGTATTCCTGAGTATTATTTTAAAATAGATCCTATTTTAAGAGTGAGAATTCTGAGGAGTAAGACTGTCTAAATGCATTAAACGAAATTTTTTTTCTCTTGAACACATCACCCCAAGCTTTTTCATTTTCTCTCACTGATTTTTTAAAATTGTGCCAATTTATTTGATGTGCCTTCACATATATATGTTTTCAGTGATGAATTTAAGTATAATTTTATCTAATTATGTTGTAGGTGTTCTTCTGCATTCTTTGAGGAAGAGAGGTCAGCGTTAAAACAGAAACGGCAGAAAATCAGACTTTTGCAGCAGCGGAAAGTTGCAGATCTTTCACAGTTCAAAGATCTTCCAGAAGATATTCCATTACCGCTCGTAATAGGAACAAAAGTCACAGGTAATTTCTTAAACATAAACAAAAAAGCAGCTAAGTGTGTTTTGCAGAGATTGTAGTAAGTCATAATACACTTAATGCACATAATTATAATAAATGTGGAACATCAAAAATTGTGTGGTTTTTTGTTAGTTCATTGAGAAGGTGCTTGTGAAGATTAGGTAGTATTTTTAAAACAATGATAAGGTTTTGAGGTGCAAACTTAGTATGGCTTATTATTTCTGCTGTTCAAATTTTAGGGTTTTTTACGTGTCTAGTATATCTAACAAGTTTTGGAGAGAGAGAGATGCTTAATTTCAAACTGTTGAGTGTGTTTGAGTTTAAAATATGACCTAATATAAAACCTGAACTTTGTTTTTCCATGAACTAACTGTTTTGAAACAGATATATAATTGATATTGCAGTGTAGTTGGACATGTATGCTAAACAGGACACTGCCTTACACTATAAAAGCTTAACCATAACTGAGGAAGGAATGTTGTTGAAAATATTCCACAGGTTTTGTCTAGTTTTTTTGAAAATTTTAACTCCTCCCTCCTGTCTGATTTTGGTCCAGGTGCTTTTCACTTCAGCATCTCCTATTCAGGCCACTACTTTTGGTTGCATTTTTTGTGTTCAACACCACTGCCTGTAGTTCTTGCTGAAGAGCAGGCATGCACCACACTGCCTCTCCTCACTCTTGTAAACTTGTATCCTTGAGCTGCCTTCCACACTGTCTTTTGCTAAATACACAGTCATCAGAGGAGGTGTTCAGAGAGAAATGCTGTGCAAAATCATCTGGAAATTGATTTTTGCCTGCGAAATCTGTCTGTCAGAAGGTGTTGGGTATGAAATAGTGAGAGTTTCTTAGACGTAAGTGTGGTGCTAAGGATCAGATTTGGGAAATATTTGACCTGCAAACTTAAATTTTGTAAAAATTTGGTAATATTTCTATTACATACTTTTTTTTTTCATTTAATCTGTGGGCTTTAAGTATACATATAAAGGATTACTTGCAAAAGATGTAATAATTCTGTTTTTGTTAGTTGTCTCATATCGTTGTAATGTTTGGTTTCTTGGTTCTTTTGTTGTTCTTTTAAGCACGTTTGCGAGGTGTCCATGATGGTCTGTTCACTGGACAAATAGATGCTGTAGACACTCTTAATGCTACCTACAGAGTGACTTTTGACAGGGCAGGTCTTGGAACACACACAGTCCCAGATTATGAAGTTCTTGTAAGTATTAATGACACATTCTAAAAGTAGCTGTTATAAGAAAATTAAATAAAACATTCCACAATGATATGCTTTAATTAAAAATAAGAAAATAGAAAATCATACACCCAGGTGGTATTGTCATAAAGTGGAAACAAGCATAACAGATGCATGGGAAATTCCAGGATAATGAACTTCTGCTGTTTATGGTTTTGCAGAACAGGATAACCCTCTATGATTAAAGCATAATGGCTCACGCTGGAATAATTTACTACACTAACTATTATAGCCTGTTACAATAGCCTGAGTTCAATATGAAGAGATGTAGTGAGTAATGTAAGATCCCAAAGAAAATTCTGCAGTGGGATTCTACCAGGATTTGCAGAAAATGTTCAAGAAAACCTGTCCCTTTGTGATTTGCCAAAGTTGGGAAAGACCTGTGGAAGTTGCAAACAAGTATTGTGAGTTGATTGAACTTGATTTTGAAATTTCTTGTGCTAATGTAGCTACCTGGGAGGATGTCATTTTGGTCAAACAATTGGAGATTATTTCTGGCTCCTAGGCTTCATTCATGCCAAACAGTCCAGCCTAAACTGCAAGCTTTTTGGAGGACCTCACTTTCTTTTGTATCTTATGTAGTGTTGGATCTACATAATTCCTCTAGTTTCTGTCATGGTCTGAGTTTGGAGCCTCTGCTGAACTCCTGTACAGTTGTGATTTGTCTGCCAATAGTGGTTTTGGAAATGTTCGTGCAGGTTTTATTTGATGTGATGCCAGAACACTTTGAAAACTCCAGCAATACATTAGGATTTTGAAGCTCCTGCGTAGACCAAAAGCAAAATGTTAATCTTTTCATGCTGTTGGGTTGGGATGTGGATAGGCACGGCTAGTCCAGATTCCAGAAATAAATTATGTGTTCCAAAAAGGTAAAAATTCATCAGACACTGAAGTAAATCCTTCCTTTCCCTGTCTGGCAGAGTAATGAGCCTCATGAAACCATGCCAATTGCTGCCTTCGGACAGAAACAGCGGCCTTCGCGCTTCTTCATGACTCCTCCCCGATTGCCATACACACCTTCCCTCCAGTCTCCAATCACAGTAAATTACTTTTTATCATGTGGTATTAATCACTGAAGTACTTTTGATACACGTTGAAGCTGTTACCTTAAACAGTTTTTGAGATTAATTTTCTGGGGTTACTTATTAAGATCAAAATTTTAGCAAAACCCTCTAAAAAGAAGCTATTAATTTAAATGTTTTATCCTTTATAGGACAGTGATCCTTTATTAGGACAGTCTTCATGGAAAAACAAAATTTCAGGCACAGATAGTGAAACACTAGGAGGCTTTCCAGTAGAATTCCTCATTCAAGTGGTAAGTGTTAACTGCAGCTCTTAATTTTGTTGTTTAATGTCCTTTTGTGTTTATTCTGCCAGTTCTTCTGCAGTTAAATGACCTTGTGTTAATTTATGACAGATATGGTAATATCCAAATTAACTTTTGAAGAGATGTTAATATTTGTTTTTATTCCCCCTTCTTAATTTGCACACTTGTTTATAACCTTTGAAATATGCTGCTTTTCAGACCACAGAGGTCTTCAAAAGTGTATCTTTCCCAGCTCTACCATTTTGTCTTAAAAAAAAAAGTATTATTTCTACATGCAAACTTTAAGACTTTTTTATTTATTTAAAATATACTTGCATTGTGCAAAGAACATTTGCCTATATGCATTATCATATGTATTTTATGTTATATAATGTCCTACCCTCTTGGAGAAGAAAAGCAGCTCTCGTTTCCATGCAAGCATTCATGTTATATGTAACACTACATAGAAAACACTTCTTTGTCTTCACCTTTAGGAAATAATTCCTCAGTGGTTTTTGTACACCAGTTCAGAAGAGCACAGACAAGTAATGTTAGGAAGCTGTGTTCACTGAACATTAAAACACATTGGATCATTTTCCAGCATGATGGAAGAATGTAATTGCTCATGTTGGCTTAGCTGAAGATCAGTGATTGAAGTCTTTAACAAGGAAAGCAGTTTTGAACATGCCAAAGGAGATTGGAACGATTCGTATTTCAAATATTAAGAACTGAGAAATAATCTTACTGAGTGCCTCTCAGATTTTAAAGTCTGTGTAATTGGTCAGAAGAATAAATTTGTGTCAGTAGCTCACATGACGCACTAACATTTGGGCCATTCAACATAATTAATTTTATTTGACAGAATAATCTATTCAGCTTTTTTAGAGGAAACTTGTATGAAGTTCATTTTGAAAAAGGTGGCTTGGCATCTAGCTTAGCTAAGAAAATTTAAAATAGACACAGTTGCTATAACATTAATTATGGCAAAATTGAATACACAAAAGATACAGTCTTCATGCAGCTAAACTGCATCTGCAGCTGTCCTCTTGTATGAGTCACAGAGTATGATCAGTGAAACTGGCTAACTAAGGTGTATTGAGCTTTACATCTACTTAGTGACCTGTTTATGATACTGTTTCTGTATTTTAAGTATGAAAATGTGTGGTTTGTCAGTCATGTTTGGTTGTATATTACTACTCAGTACAAGGAAATCTAAGTTTTATAAGTGTAGGCCTCTTGCTTGTATTACAAATGGTGGTGTTTTACAAAGATACCACATTAATATGTATTTTTGCTTGAAGATTTCCAAAATACTTTGAACAAAATCAATCCACAGATTTTTGCCATTTTTCTATTTGAGCAACGACAAAGAATCACAGGGCTTAAACATTTATGGAAGGACTTGAAGCATTATTTTTAAGAATCAAATTTTTAATTACAAGTTTGAGGAGGTACTGGAATTTGGTGTTGTGAAATACATGAGACTGGTTCATGCTGATTATTGATTGTGCTGTATTCACCAGTCCAGATGTATTTCTATGTTAAAGGTCACTGCTCAGGATGTTCTAGCCTTTCTGATACACTGGTACTTAAAAAAAAATCAAAGCCCTTTTTTGATTTAATGGTGATTCTGGCAGTAAATGGTCAAAAAAACGATTGATTCCAAGAAAACTGTCTGGAAAACTATTGCCAGGCAGTTATTTATAAGACCGCAAAGAAACAATTTTATGGGAAGAATTTTGGGCAAAACAGAAAATGCAGAACACACCTTAAATAAGGTTTCAACCCAGCCCCTTATTTCCCTTTTCTGAAATTATTTTGGAAGAAGAGGAAATGTATCCAACATCACATGCAGACAATGACAAATAAATGTTAGGGGATATTCTCTTTACATATAACTTTCAGTTGTAAGCAAACATCGGGACTTGTAATAATTATTTTAATCATTCTACACTGTCTTAGTTTTTGAAATCTTTGTACTACTTGTTACATTTTGACATCTTAGACTGTGGACTAACATCTATTAGAAGAAGACTGGCTCAAAAATTAACATGATATTAAGAATAAAGTCAGCAATAAATGAGTCATAAATTTAAAAAAAACCTTTCACGCTTAATTCTTTATGTAATGTATCCTTAAATATTTCATATGCCAAATGGCAGGTCAAAATCGATAGATTGCATTCTGACATTCTAGCCAGTATTTAAATTTGGAGGATGTTTTTCCAAGTATTTAGCTACGGCTTTTTTTATTTTCCTTCCTCCCTGCTTCCTTTTTTTGTTTTGGGGTAAAAAATTCGATTAGAAGGCAGCACTGTAGGACAAAGCAGCTGTTGACAGGGTCGCTGCATGCCCGGTAGAGGGAGTGTGGTGATGCAACACGGCCACAGCAGTGACCTGGTGTCTGCATGTGGGGAAAGGAGGGATCTTCCCAACTGAAATGCAGGAGGAACAATCTGAAAATGGATTCAGATTTTTGACTCGATTTTTGACTGTTTTCTCCATAGGAAAATTTTGAAAATATTCCATAGTAAGTTATCACACACTTCATTTTGAAGTGCTCATATTTTATGACTAACGAATGAAATCAGAAGTGAAAATCTAAACATTCTGGTTGGGTTGTTCCTTCATTTCTTTTAATGTGGAAAAGCATTGTACTAAAAACTTGTTTCCAGTTTATTGAGAACTATAAATTACAACTGTAAACAAGATGAGTTATGCTGAAAATAGAGCTGTTAGGCAAGAATTTCTCAAGACAAATAGGGCTAGACTGAATTACAGCATTCACTGGTGATACTGGCAAATGAAAATGGAGGTCTATGTAATAAAATGTACCCCTGAGAGAAAGGTGGTGGACATGATAGATGCAGTGAAAGTCACAGTTTTCTTAGAATCAGATTATCCTGATCACTGGAATGTATCTTGGAATAGGATGAATATAATAGAAAATCCAAGGTCATCAAATGGAAAACTAGCACTGTGCATCCTCACATATGTCTGCATGTCAAAGTAGAAGTTAAGAATCAAATGCCTTGCAAATTCAGGAAAAAAATTATATATTCTGCATTAATTTGGGGACTCATCAACCTCATGAAGGAGAAGAATGTGTTAGGCTGTTGCTGGATGGTGATGACAGCAGAGCTTGACAGGTAACTTTTTGGCAGCAGTGGCAGATGGTGTGCAGTGCTTTTCTTCCTCCCAGGTGTTTTGTTGGCAGCACGAACACTTGTGTGGTGTGTTAGAAACTAACAGATCAGAGAGAGAATCCAGCTCACAAGTAACAGTTTTAGACCTTTTCTTTCTTGTCCCTTCTAAGTTGTTTTTTTTTTGTCATTATCTCTCCTGTGATTGGGTTCTTCATGCAAAATGCAAAGAGCAAAAATGCAAGTGCTGGCTCAGCACAGGCACTGGGGGACAGCACAAGGACAGAAATGAGCAGCTGGAACTGGGAGGCTGATAACCCATGCAGTGTTGCCTCTGTGCCTCTGACCATGGCTCACCATCCGCTCATAAGATGCATCTGGCAAAATATTTGGAGTAGAAAGAGAGAAGTATTGATGCCATTTTACAGGTTTAGTTTACAGGTGTGTCATTCAGAATACTGTTACAGGCTTCCTGTGCCCAAACACAGGAAAGATGGCAGTGAATGGAAAAAAGATACAAAAAAGGGCCACAAAAGTTTAAGAGATGAAGAGCCCTTCTGTGGAAGTAGAGTCTGGAAAGGCTTGAGTTGCAATTAGTCCAGTGGAAAAACAGTGGAGAAGAGATGCTTTTATTGTCTCTGAATAAACAGGAATAATTACAAGGAGGGAACACTATATTTGGCTGAAAAACAGCCTTTGCTGTTTGGCAATATGGAGCAAATTGCTATGAAGTGAAAAAGAATGCATTTAGCATGGAAATTCCCAGAATACTCCTCATTAGCTGAAAGAGATCCTGGAACAATTTTCTAATTAGAATTTGTGAGAGCAAGCAACCTGGCTGCATTAAGACTGAATTTAAAAATCACGAAAATGATTATATATAAATCAGATGAATGTTGAACTAGGAGTTCCTGTTTCCCCCAGTGACATATTTCATTACTAGGATGCAGTTAACCCCTCTGGAATTTATAAAACCTGCCATTTTTGCTCTGTTTACTCCAGTAATAAAAGTGTTGCTGGTTGTAGTGGAGCTAGGATTTCTCTCAGGGCCCTGGAGTATGAATAGCTGTAGGAGTGATGTGTGTGTTGAGAGTGCTCCCAGTGATTTCCACGTCAGCCTGCTAGGTCCCCAGGGCAGGAGACACAGGGTATTCCCATTACAAAAGAGGGAAATGGAAAGCCCAGAGTTGTTCTGTGTAACACAGATCCAATCTCTATACCAGGTTTTACTGCAGGAGTTTACACAAAGGGCTGGTGCTCGGTCGAGGGCACAGCTGAGAGCTGTGTGGAAAAAAAGATGTAGTAAGGTGAGTGATACTGATTGTAGTGTCATGACCATAACACGCTTTGCTCTCCTTCAGCCTGCAAAAAAAAAAAAGGTTCTTCAGCCTCTAGCTGGCCATAAATTATATTAGTCTTCCTATAGGGAATTTCAGCTGATGGATTTTAGCACTCGTCAATTTAGGGCACTTGGAAATGCTTTAAAAATCCTTGGAAAATCCATCATTTAATTTTAATTAATTTTTATTTCTGCATCTTGGTCAACATCTGAGAAATATGTTTTAAATTATGAAAGAAATGGGTATGGTTTTTTATCTTGAATTTCTGTGGCATTTCAAAACTTCTTAAGGACCTATTCTTTCTAAAAATAGTTCCTTTGTTTTAGACCAGGTTATCGAAAATCCTTATGATCAAGAAGGAACACATCAAACAATTGAGAGAGATGAATACAGAAGCAGAAAAGCTGGTGAGAATGTTCTCTTTTTGGTTCTTAAAACAGGATATGCTTTAACAGCTAATGCAAATACAATTAGGAGTATGGTCTAAATAAAATCTGTATTTTATTGCTTTCTATGACACGAAATGTCTTATTATTTTTAAAGACAAGTTAGAGAGATCAGTTGTTTCAAATATGATTCTCCTTTGAAAGCTTTCTGCTTTGGAAATGGATTAATGTTGACCTCAGGATATCACATGTCAGTTAACACAAAGTAAAAATACTATGTACTTTGAGAATTTGGAGTACAAGTTTATATGGTAAGACATTTATGATAATACTGTTTTGCAGATGGTAGATACTTATTATCTCAGCTTTCTGGTTAAAGCAATTGCTCACTTCAGAGATTTTCTGTGTAAAGCTCTGAGTGCCCTTGACTGGCATTTCAAGTTACAGTACCACAGCAGCTACAGCATAATTAGCAGCAGCAGCAGCAGAATAGTTTTTCTTGCTAACTTTATCTAATCAGCAGTCAGTAAATCAAAATGATAAGAGTGGCTCTTCTACCTCCCATGGTTATAAATTAACTTGAGAGCAGAAAGCTCTCAGTCTCAACCTTCTGCCAGCATCCATCCAGGCTGTTGTCTCTGCAGCACACAGAAGGCTAAAGGTTTGTGGAGAGGAAGAGGGGTCCCTTACATTTCTTGAAACAAAACAGTTGATTTTTTTTTTCCATGTAAAATATCTGAATGTTGAAAGATTTGATTTATTGTGGTAAGATTTCTCTCTGTACCTTCAGTGATCATGTGCATGTGTGCATTCTGTTTCTCTGCTTCCTACTGTCCCCATCCCTGTCTCTGTAATTTTCTTCTTCTGTGCCATGATGTTGTTCTTCAAAACCTTATTTCAGTTACTACATTATTTTTCCTGTACATCAAATGTTCTGTCTTTTAATTTTGTGTGTTAGTAACTAAACTAGATGCAAAGAGAAGATTAAAACATGTCATTGCAACCTGTAACTCTGATAATGAAAAATGACCAACTCTTCTTAAAACACACTAATTTTTTTTTCTGAGATGCTAGTACTTTTGCATAGATAAGGAGATCCATAGGAATGGCAGTAGCCTTCCTCTAGCAAGAACTTAGATGTTAGCTCAGCTCCTAAGTCCTAAATAAACTGTATTGGTATTTTTCTCCGTCTTCTTATTCCACAAAACTGAAAGAGCAAAAAAGCAACTGGGAAGGGAATCTAGAAATAGATACTAAATTTGATACATTTTAGCTCAATTGTAACCTGGGTAGGGATGAGATACTTTGAAATTCTTCCCTGTTCTCTTTCCTTTGTAAACCAGCAATCATAAAGCAACCGCCATTACTGTTCAAGGCTGTCCTGATAAAAATAGAGGATGTGATACCTTCCTATTGGGCCATATTCTTAGCCCATCTTCTAATCCTCTTTGTCCCTTGGCAATCCCATCTATGTTTGTGCCACTGAGCATGTGTTGCTTCTCCTTTAAAATACATTTTCTTTGGACAAGAATCTTTTTCTGGCCCCGGTTCACTTCAACATCAATAACATACCGAACATGAATAAAATTGAATCCTTTGAGCTTATTCAGGTGGACTTTAATTGTCAGACTTTGGTAATAATTCATACAATTGTAATTTGATAATTGTTAGAGTAACGCCACTGTTTGGTTTAAAGTAATCCTTTCATGAAGACTTCTGTTTAATGACTGATTCAATATAGAAATAAATGGAACTGACCAAAATCAGAAATGGTACTGAATGCAGGCCATTATTATCTGGCAATAATAATAAATTTAAATTCACACAAGTCAGGGGATGCCTTCAGAGGAACTATTAATGTGTACAACTGTACATTTTCTGTCTAATTTTTCTTGACATCTCTTGTACTAGTCTGGGTTGCAGGCTATAAACAAATTACTATGTATATAAAACAGTAAACATTTGGATAAACAAATATAAATTAAAAGGACCTGCAATAAAAACAAGGTAAAGGTAATGCTGGTTGCCTCAGAGAACCATCTAGATCCATGGTGACAGAGGTATTACCTGCTTCCATCTACTGAAAGCCATCCATCTTTTGTCTGCCGGTTTAGCTGTTCATCAGTGTTTCCAGGTCTTGGGTTGTGCCCAGATCAGAAATAATGCTGGTGCTGAGAAATACTTCTTTTGTCATTTCTGTCATCACTAGCATTTCCTTAACCTTTCCTCTCTGATAGGGAATTCACAACTGTCTGCAGCTTTCACAGCTAACCTGGAGTAATTTAGTCTGCTCTAGGGTAACTGGTCACTGGAGAGGGTCTGAAAGTTTTGATTTTTTATGTTCCAGAGCTGCAGAAAGTATGTCAAATTTATGCTACTTTCCAGTGAATTCTGAAATTAGAGTGTTAGTTTAAAGCCCTAAGTTGGTATTTGGATTTGTAAGTCCCTGGAGATCATTTCAGTGATTAAGTTTAATGGAGAACTCCTAACTGAAACCTTTTGAGTTCTTGACCAGGATCCTCCTGATGAAGGCTCTTGACTTGCAATTTGCTTTATCTTGTGGTGTGAAAACTACAGCTACAAGTTTTGATTGTAGGAGGTACCTGTATCTCAGTCTTGTGGCTGGGGCTACATGGAGCTTCTCTTACAAGAGACAATTTGTAGAGGAAATTTTATAATATACTGCATGTTTTGTTTCAATTTCATAAATATCACCCAAACAACATCAAGCTATATTCTGAAAAGAGTATAAGAAAAAAGGTACTGTATTTTGGTATTTATTCTTTTTGTGGAAAATTGTGCTTACAAAATACTGTTATCAAATACAAGCTCTAGTAACTTTCTTTTTTGGCAGAACTGTTAGCACTGAGTCATCCTCAAGTGACCAGTAACTCACTAACCAAATGTGCCTCCCATCCTGCAGCAGAGGTGGTTGAGGCCATAGTGTCCTGTACTGTTCCTCTGCTGGCAGGATAGTTTTCTGCTCAACCAGTAGAGAGAAGCCATGCCCAGCTACTGGAGAAATGAGCAGGTCAGACCACAGTCATCTTCTGTAGCATTTACCACCATAGATTATTGTAGCACTTCAAGAAGGGAATAAAAGCATGGTTGTTACCTACGCAGTTTCACTTGGAGTTATAAATGGTAATACTGCGTTTTAATATTTTGTATGTTAATGTTTTTCTATTTGACACTGGGATTTCAAATATCTCAATATAATTTTCAAGTAAAAACTCCTTTTGATGAGTTCAAAATCTGTAACTGTACAGTATTGCATTAACTTTAATATGCTTTGTGTTTTCCACAGAAATCCTATTCCATGCCAATAGGCATTGAGTTTCAGAGGAGATATGCAACTATTGTGCTAGATCTAGAACAACTAAACAAAGACTTAAATAAAGTTTTGCATAAAGTTCAACAGTATTGCTATGAGGTAAGATTTTGCTGGTATCTCTGTGTACTTGGAGGTTTTGCTCAACCTAAGTAGAAAACAGAATTTCCTGGGAATAGGGCATTAGGTAGAGGTCACACTGAAATGAAACTGTTGGTAGCAGTGTTGGATTCCTTCTCGGTGTCTGCCTTTGAGCAACAGACACTTTTCCTGATACCAGTGGCCTGTTCTTGAGTAGACATACATAAAGAAAAAACACTGTGTACTATATACACATGAACTGTCTGTGAAGTCATCTCATTTCACACATCCACCAGATGCAAAGGACATCTTCACTCTTAATTTCTCCCCACCATCTCTCTGCAGCTTGCTCCTGACCAGGGCCTCCAGCCTGCTGACCAACCCACGGACCTGAGGCGCAGATGTGAGGAGGAAGCTCAGGAGGTCGTCAGACAAGCAAATACCTCATCAACGGGACAACTCTGTGTTGAGAGTGAAAATTTAACTGATCTTATCTCTAGACTTACAGCAATATTACTGCAAATTAAGGTAAAAAAAGTTTGCACAAAACAGCTTCTCCCATACAATACATAGTGTTAAAGCTCTGCCAGTTTTTGTGCTGAACTGTGAGAACATTTTTGTTTTCTTCTTCTACAGTGTCTAGCAGAAGGAGGTGATCTGAATTCCTTTGAATTTAAATCACTAACAGATTCATTAAACGACATTAAGAATTCAATAGACTCCTCAAATATCAGGTATTACTTTTTGAATATTTAATTCTTAATTACACACTTTGTGATAGTAGGCAGTTCTTACTGTATTTTAGAGGCGAACATTGATTATAATTAAGGGTTTTAATCTGGTAACTTCTGCTTATAGGAAGGGTCCCATCTAAAAGGGGGGCTTCTTAAAGGGAATGTGAAATGAGCAGTTTTTTGTTTGAACCTATCAGTGAAGTAACCTGTTAAAAAAGTTACAAAATGCTAAATTAATGCAGCAACAACTAGACTTTCTTGTTCTTCAGTAATTTATGACAGCTAAAAACTTATTTTAGAACATTGTCAGATTTTGAAATCCCACCAGTAATACAACTTTTTTAAACCAGAGAACAGTACAATTTCAGTATTCTTTTGGCATACTCAACCTCTTGTCCGTAAATATCAAAAGGTGACATATGAGAAAATTAGAGGTTCTGAGCAGCTTCCATTAATAAGATTTTAAGCCGAGAAACAGAAGAGCAGCCATATTGTGCCAGATCAAAGGCCAGTCTAGTCTAGATGGGCCATTTTTCAACAGATTTCACAAGCAGCTGCCTGAGGAGGCATCATAAAAATAGCAAGAATGTGGTAGCAAGAGCACAGTGATACTTGTCTGGAGTACCCTCCAGCCTCCAGCAATTTGTCACCAGCATTTTGTGCTGCTAAATTATGTCATTTAGAAAATAAACCTAAATGCTAAGTATTTTTTTATATCCTTACTACTTGTATCGCTACATAATAACGGGAGGCTGTACACATGAATTTTTAAATTTTAAGTTTTTTTTTCCAAAGATAGTAGGATGGCCTTTTGATTTTAAAATAATTATGAAGAAATGCTGTTTTATAGCATTTTTCATTAGGAAAAACAAAACCAAACCTCAAACATTAGTGAAACTACTTTAAAATCAACCCTGCAAATTGCATGTTGGAATTGATTCAAGTAAAGGTTGATGTACCCAGCAAAGAAAGTGATGATGTTTCCATTTCATGGTACTTATTTTGGCCAGTTTAGCATCTCTTCATAATATTTTAATTTCACTAACTCTGGTCATGTTAAAACCTTACTTTAAGTGCCCAAGTCAGTAACTCTTGATTTCATGCAGCTGTTTGTGCAAATTCTGTTTTCCCCCATTTCTCTGTCAAGTTGCATTTGTGTGTACTGCTCTCTGATTCATCTGAGTTTTTGTACTGGCTATGTTCACATCTTGATTTTTCATTGCAGAGATATTCAGACACAAGTCTTACATATGGGGTTTAACACTTCTTTCTTTCCTTCTTTTCTTCCCGTAGTTGTTTTCAGAATAATGTTGAGATCCATGTTGCACATATTCAGAGTGGTCTGAGCCAGATGGGAAACTTACATGCTTTTGCAGCTAATAACACCAACAGAGACTGAAAACTTCCTTCCACGTGTACAGCAAGTAGTTCTGGAAAATCTTCCTTTCTATAGGCTTCACCAAATACCCTAACTGCCAGAAGATAAGGGAAGAGAAAACCTCTCAGAAAGGACCCTTTTAAATATATTATATCTGCTTCTTAAGGAAACCAGCATTACTGGCCAGCGTTACATTAGATTTCTCCATTTGTTATTCACATGCAGTAGTTTTGCTAACTGGTAATCTCTTAGTAATTGCATTGATTATAGTAAACTTGAAAGCATACTTTCATATCATTTGAACTTAGTTTTTAGAAGTTCGGATTATTTCTGCACACCTCTTGCTGTTGGATCTCCTGGTATGTTAGAAGTGGCGAAGAGGAAATGGCGAGCCCTTGGGAAGCCGAGCGTTCCTGATCTAAGGAAGCAGCAGCAGGATACAGCCAGCAAACATAAGCTGTAAACTGGGGGATGTTGGGCAGGTCTATCGATCAGTCAATGTCTTGTTGGAACTCTTAATTTATCATAACTTATAGAAGGAGTCTAATGAAGGAATATAAAAATGTAACTTTCCAGAAAGAGATTGGTTATGGCTTTTTCCCTTCACACAGGGCAAAAGAAGTGCTTTAGGTGGTATTTTATATAAGTGACTGGTTAAACGTATTGTTTTTTCCAAATTCTTGTTTGTTTTGCACAAGTTTTAAATTAGATTACTGGTTATTCAACAATACCCAACATATATAAATATGAAGATTTTTATAATTAAAGATAACCAGTGAGGTAAACTGCAAAAATAAGAAGTGATAACCTGCCTATACCTTTTGGAATGTTAATCTTGTAAAAAGTGTGTATTGGTTTGTTTAAATAGTCTTGTAAAGCTTCTGTGTAATGAATTGTTTCCAGATATGGATTTTCAGAGATAGCTGTAGAGATGTTTTTGATTCTTTTAGATGCCTCATTAAATAAGGTCTTTTATATGTTAATGTATAAAGAATATGTAAACAGGATTATTTTCAATTTTAAAATTTTGTATAGTTTAAAGATGCTTCTGTATTCTGTGTTGGTATTGTGCCACTGCAAAACTTTAGTGCAGAGTTTATATTTAGCTAAATTTGTTCTGTTAATTAAGAGAAATGCATAAATCTTTTATTCTCAATGAAATTTGTAACGGAATAAATTGACCTATGAGAGTTGATATATTTCACAAAAATGCAAACTTTTTTGCAGATGGTCTCAGGTCATTTTTTTAAGAGAAGCTAATTGCTGAAAATGAAATGTTAGGAGGATAAGGTGAGTAGCTGTTTCAAAAGGTATTAAAAATTTTACAAGGGATACTATAAAATAGTGAAATAATAAATAGAATAATAATGAATAAAATAAATAATAAATAAAATAAAATAATGATAAACAGTAGTTTAGCCGAGTTACCCAGAAAAAATTTACCCCCTCAGAATGCAATAGAACATTGTAGTGGTCCCTGCAATTGCTTTTGTAATTATGTCACTCATTATTTTGTGGTGTTACCATCTGTTTGACAAGACAGAAAGGAGTCTTCTCCCACCACCCCTTTCATGTAAACAGGGAAAGGTGCCAAAGCCTAACTTAAGGTACATAAGTTTAGTCAGACAGGAACTAATCTGATCTGCAGCTAACTCAGGGAGAAGGAACCATCTCCTTGCACCCCTATCCTCACGTGCCTGCTGCTCGCTCTGCACACCTCTGCTGTGATCCCATCCTGCTCTGTTGGGACTCAAGCTCAGCATATGCACTGAATGCTTTTGAGGAGCAGGACTTGCCAGTACTAAGCACCAGGAGGGTAATTTGGCCCTGTTGATAGCCAACATCCCAAACTGAGGGGGAGAGAAGTTGTAGATGCTAGCAGATACCAGAGGATTTGGGAACCTGCTTTTCATGACAACCTAATTTCTTACTGGACACAGAATACATTGCAATAACCACCACACTCCAATTTCAACTCTGATTCCTTAGGTGTGATGGTTCTTACATGTGGATCCTTAAATGTGCTCTCCAACATGTTTTCTGTTGATGTAGGTTTTTTTAATTATTGCAGGGTAATATATCATAGAAAGATCTGTCACTTGTGATAAGCATCTCCATGTACTTTCACGTGTCACTTTTCCCACTCATGTAGGCAATGTGAATATACACATCTTTTCTTTTCTTGGAGAGGCTGCATTTCTCCTTGGGTACTGATGTGTTGGGTCAGAGCTGATGTTGAATTTTGGTGACAGTACCAAATGCTTTTGCTGAATGTGCCCTAAGCATAGCAGGAGTCTCAAGAGCTCACTGCAACTACCGTACCTGAAGTCTGCAGGAGCAGAACAAGTAACTTGGATTTATTATAATCAGTAAACTTGAATTTACCCTGAGCCCCCAAGGAAACCATGGTCTCATTTTCTGTCTCTTCCTGCAAGTGCTTCTCTTTTGGGGTTTTCCTGACCCCCAGCATAGCACCCAAGTCCACTTGGGACAGATGGTGTTTGAGGTAGTTGGTTGGTTTTTGGTTCATGTTTTTTCAAGGATAGCTCTGGGGTTTTTTTGATGGAGAATACTAATCAGCAGCTGTGCTATGCCACTGCACCTTACAGTCTTGCAGTCCAACCAGCATTCAGCTGTCCCAGATCTCACAAGCACAGGTATGTTACGGGGTGGCACTGAGGGATTCTGTGCATTGGTAACCTTATTCTGTGGGCCGTGATTCCTGATATAGGGTATTTTTGCCACCAGTACAAGGATCATTTTTCCTGTGCTTCTGGCATTCCATAATCGATGTCTTACAGCTTGCTCTGCTAGGCTCTGAAGTACTATTTTGTAAGCAGGAAGAATTGGCCTTATCCTCAAAATACGTACAGAGTAATATATCCTTCCTCAATAAATTGAATTACAGGAGAGACTTCTGTTGTTACTAATTTTGCCGTTCTCAGTGGAGAGCCATTCAGCCCACGACCAATCATGTCGACAACTTCTGTGTAGTCCCTACCTAAAGCTAAAGCACCCTTGGAGTGTCCACAAAATGCTTCCATTTCTCCTAGTTTAAAATTAACCTTGGCCTAAGTGCCAGACTGGAGGTTTTTGTCTGAGCGCTTGAGATTTGGGGGTTTGTATTACTTAGGCCGTAAATTTCCATTTTCATTTAGGGATGGGCGTGTTTGTTTAGGGCAGATTTAAGACAAATACTGACAGAGAAGGTTTAAGACAGTTTCTGTAACCTGTCCTTCAGGCCCCTTAGGTCTCTTACTGACATCTACAGTGCAGACGTGGCTCTCCAGGACGTGGGAAGAGAATCTGCAGCTGGGATATCTACCACTTCTCTACCCCACCATCAGCCAAGGTAAGAAACCTTGCCCCTGCACCAGGTACACACACAAGCAGAGCAAAAATGTAAACTTTTATTTTCCTTGGTCAAAAAATCCCGACAGACCATCACACTCTTTTCCAAGACCAGCCCCCACCCCCAAAACACAGTGGATTGGGTTAGCTTTTTGGCTAAGAATGTTAAATAGATAAACAGAGAGCTTTAAATACAGTGTAAAAAGATGCCCTCAGCTGATGGAGCCGACCCGTATCTTTCTTAAATAAATAGGTAAAATCAGTTACTACCGGATAAAGTGCAACAGTGGCAGAGCAGCAGTGGTGAGGTAGCGCGGTGTGTGGCTGCTCCCCGCCCGGGCAGCGCACCGCGGGACGGGGGCCGGCGGGAGGGCTTCGCAGCGCGCCCGGGCTGCGCCTCTAACCTGTCCCCCGCCCGGGCCGCGTCCCGCGGCGCCGGCGCTCAGAGGGCGCGGAAGGCGCCGAGCGCGTTCTCCTCCCACTCGGAGCCCGACTCCGAGTAGCCGCTGGTGTCCTCGGCGTCCGACACGGGCGAGTACTGCCCGCAGAAGGCGCGGGCCGGCGGGAAGGGGCCGGCGGCGTTCCCCGCGAACGGGGCGGGCTCGGCCCCGCCGGGCTGGCCGGGCGGGAAGCCCTCGAAGCCGGGGCCGGGGGGGAAACCGGCGGCCGGCGGCCACGCGTAGGGGACCGAGCCGTCCTCCGTCCGGGCCGCCCCGGAGAGGGCGCAGCGGGGCCGCTCCGGGGCGCGCAGGGCGG
>VWZW01000176.1:1678478-1700694 GCA_013397115.1 Edolisoma coerulescens
CGGGCGGGGGTTCGAGGGGGCGGCACGGCCCCGCGGGGAAGGTGAGCTCCGGGCACCCCGCCGGGCCCCGTGCCCCAGGCTGCCGGTGGGGTGCCCGGCTGGGGCGGCCGCTGCCTTGCTCAGCCCAGAGGACTCGGCGGTGGCCGGGCACCGCAGCCCGACGCGTGCCCGACGGGGCTGGGTGATGGCTGGCAACACTCGACTCCCCGCACGAAACATGGGCAGCAGGAGGGAGAGCGGAGCGGGCTTTGCATCCGCTCGCCGTGGGCAAAACAACTGGGTGTTGGGAGTTTGGCACCCGGGCGAGGACCCAGTGCAGCGGCTGGGTTACTTCTGATACAACATCTGGGCTGATAGGGTTATGGAGTTCACTCCCTTCAGCTGTTGGTGTGGAGGTAGATGTCCTCAAGCAGCTGTCTGCTTTGGCAAGTAATGGATCGTGCATGGTGTGAGACATAAAGCAAACAGAAGTTACCTCTTCTCGTGGCCGACACTGCTCCACTTGCAGTGCTTCGCTGCCAGCTGTGCGGGCAGTGTACGGCTTCCTGCTGTGCCTGCTGCTGCAAAAACATCTCTTTCTTTTTAAGATGCAAGTTAAATTGCACCTGGAGAGCCACAGCAGCTCAGACAGGGCGGAGGCAGACATTGGCGTCATCACCTTTTCCACCACTCGCTAATGCCTTTACACATCACACTTGCACATCCCATGTGCTTCTGCCATAACTGATTTCCAGACGGAGAGGTCTCGCGCTGAAATGCTGTCTGCACACCCCAACACCACCAAGGCACTTCAGATGGTTTGTCCTCATTTTACTTTTTGCAACTGTCTCCCAAAAAAAGTGACTTTGTACAGAAAATCATATTAAAATTGTTAAAAGCTGGTTTTGGAAGTTTTGTTAAGCATTTGTACCTTTGTCCTTTTACATGTGCAGCAGTCCAGATGTTTTCATGACTGAAGTTTCTGGCTTGTACCCAAAATCATGGGCTGTAGTCTGCAGCCAGCAGTCAGAAACATGAGACTTGTACAGTGTTCTCAGTTAGCAGTGTAACAAGAGGGCACAGGGGTGAGAAAAGGCACAGGTGAGTGGTGATCCAGAAAGCACAGACAGCATTATTTAAGGTTTTTAGTGAAAGACTTGTGGAGGGTTGAATTACTCTGCAGATTCTGTGCAGATTCAGAAGATGCCACAGGTGGCAGCAAAAGAGAATTATTCCAGATTATGTTTACATGATGAATGATTTATTGTATTTTACATCAAATAATACTCCTGAAAAACATAGCAGAGGTTTCTTTCCTGTGCAATGAAGAATAGAGATGTGGCATCCTTTAGGTTTCTGAAGGATTTAATCCTGCTTGGAATTATGCCATTATAGGAATATTGACTTTAATTTCTGGGATTTGGTTAAGGTTGATTAAGTCTGTTGGACAGAGAGAGCAGGTTTTTGGGGAAATGTGTTTTTTCACACACACACGTCTGTTTTTCTTTCAGCAGCAGCCCAGGCTTAAGGAGCTGCTGGCACCACAGGCCCCCCGCTGTTCACCTCTGTCCTGATGCCTTCCCTTTAGCTGAGCATGTGTCAGTCCACACAGTGTGATCAGGGAATTAACCCAAGTTAAATTAACTGTACACTAACAACAGTTGTTTGTTGGTTGGGGTTTTTTTAATCCAGATCCATGATTCCTACCTGTGGGTTACCAGCAGGCTCTGGGATAGCTGTACAAGCAAGAGGATGCTGCCAGATGGAGCAGAAGGGAAATGAGGGGATCCCATCAGGGACTGCCTTCTAGGACTGCCACCACCTGGATCTGATGCTGAGCTGGCAGAGACCAAAACTGAGACAGGCTGCCCAGGAGCATGGTGGTTTTCAGTGCCAGACTTCCCATTAAGACAACTATCAATGTATATTGAATAGATACTCAGGAAAGAGTGAGTACTGGGAGCTAATAGACCTGTTCCCAACTCATAATTCTGGAAATGGGCTGACTCTTTGATCTCTGGCTGCTGTGACATCCTTCAGGCCAAAAGCCTCCTCGGTTCCCTTGCCCTTTACGGTTCCAGAGGTGTTCCAATAGCTGTCTTGTGAGAGCAGCTGACATGCTCCCCTTGGTGAGGAAAAGAATGGTGAGGCTTCCCAGGCCTGAAAGCTTTCATTGGGAGACACAGATGTAACAATTATAGACTTTTAAAAAGTCTACATTGTTACAATGGAAGAAAAATAACTTCCACACACTACATTTTGTTGCAGTCTATGTTGTCCGTGAGTGCAGTGTGACCGATGGCTCTGCCCTGTGGAAGAGGATTCCTGTGTGACTGAATTGTGGGCAAAACGGTCGGTGCCCTTCGTGCAGCCCAGGATGACACACACCCAGGTGGGGGGTTCACACCCAGTCTCTTCATTACCTGGCTGCAGACAATTGCATTTTCTAGCAGACATACCTGCGAGTGGATGAGGCCGCTGTGAGCAGCTCAGGCTGTGCTGCCTGTCTGCAGGTGCTGACTTCTGTTTACTTCTAGTCTGCCTCAGTTTCTCTGTCTGGGCTGGCTGGGTGTTACCAGCATGTTCATATATCTTGGTGATGAGTCCCTTTCTGCTTACCAGTGGTATGTGCTTTTGCAAAAGCAAAGCAATTCCTGGAGCAAGACCAGAGCCCAGGAATCATATTTTCCCTTTCCTATTGCTCAGAGCATCACACACTAATTTTGTCCATAGGATCCTCGTGGCCACCCTTCTGTATTGGCTTGGTTTGAACCAGATCTAAGGCTGAATAAAAGCAAGGGGGACAATGCTCTGATTATAAAAGAGTATGCTGTTAGGTGGAGATCAGAACAGGAGGCTTTTGCCTCCTCACAGGCAAGCAAGATGGCATGAAAGACTGCTCCTTGCTTCCTCCTGGCAGTTTTCTCCCCTCCCACTGCTGGCACACTTCTCCACAGCTCCCACAGAGTATCGTCCTGCTGATGTCCCAAAAACTGTGCCTGTGGGGTAGTGCAGTGTGCCTCCTGCAGCAAGGACAAAGTGCTGTGTCTGGGTTCAGTGGAGTTTCCTTTCCCTGACAAGCAGTTTTCCATCCTGCTGTGCCCCTTGTAGTCTGACAAGGAAGTTTCTGGTGCCTTGTAGGTGCCCGCACCTGCATGGAGCCATACCCAGGTAAGGGCTGGAAGCATTTAGAAGACATTCAATTTTGTCCCTTCCTGTTCTGCAGATTTGCTTTTATTTGTGTCCCACCAAGGCACAAAGGAGGATTTTGTGTCTTCCCTCAAGAAGCAGAAGCTACAACAAAAGTCCAGAAGTGGCTTGTTTTTTGAAATTAAGATGGCTAAAATTGAGAGAGTTATCTCTAAGAGAAAAGCAGACTGCCTTGTGTTGATATCAAAAATTATAGGCTGCTTCAGACACTGTTTACACTGATCTTCACTCTCTTTGGCAAGAGAGAAACTTCTTGTGCTTTTGTCTGTGCTGGGAGTGCCTCAGCACTGAGGAACCTGTGCCAAGAGGACTCACTATACAAAATGTGCCTGTACCTGCAATAACATGGTGTTAAGTTTCAGCTGAAGAACATGCTCTCACATTATTGCTGCCAGCTCTGAGCATCCAGTAAGGGTAAGACAGGCTATGAAACACAGAGACTGAGGAGAAGCAGGGGGAGATAGGCCCTGTGGAGAGTTTTCTGGCTAGCTGGCTCTTCAGCCTTTTGCATGTCAAGCTGGGGTGTTTCTCTCAGGCTCTTGGGGCTATAAAGTCATCTTTTAAATGTGCAGTTTAAGATCCTGTCTTATGTGACTTGAGGAACTGGAGCCTGGGAAGCATCCCAGAATGCATGGCAAGAGGAGGCAGCAGTGTGACACCCAGCCATGGCTTTGCTGACAAGACCAACACACCCCTTGAAATAACTAACATGTGAGCAGTGCTGCTGCTCAGCCCTGGAGGGAATGGGACACCCGGGGTTTTGCCATGCAGGGATTTGTAACCAGCAGTGCAGCCTTGGCTGTGTTCAAACTCCTCTGGCTTGTCAGACGTCACATCACCCTGTTCCTTCTAGGACTCTGCAGGGGCACAGCTCTCACACGGTATTTTGTCATTCCAGCAAGGCTTATTGTATTTTTCTTTTTGGTGGCTGTCTTCAACATGAATTCTCTGGTCGGTAAACCCGAGACTGAGGTTTTTAGTAGTGGAGATTTAGCAGTCTCTTGTCAACCTGACTAAATTTGCAAAGATTTGGTACCTTGGAGATCTCAATTTCTACATCAGTTTAAATTGAAATTGGCCAAAAAGTTCAAATCTTATCACAGAATCATAGAAAGGTTTGGGTTGGAAGGGACCTTACAGATCATCTCATTCCAACCCCCTGCTATGGGCAGGGATGCCACCCACCAGACCAGGTTGCTCAAAGCTCCATCCAACCTGGCCTTGAACACTTCCAGGGATGGGGCATCCACAGCTTCTCTGGGCAATCTGTGCCAGTACCTCACCACCCTCACAGTAAAGAATTTCTTCCTAATATGTACTCTAAACCTGCTCTAAGTTTGAAGCCATTTAGCCTTGTCCCGTCATGACATGCCCTTGTAAAAAGTCCCTCTCCATGTATTAGGAGACTGACCAAAAAAAAAGGGACAGTGGTCACACAAACCTGATTTCATTAATTTAGAGAAAGTTTAAGAAAAAATAAAACCACATTTTTGCTGTTAAGACTTAAGTTTAAGCTATCCCTGGATAGCTTGTCCCTGAAGAAGCAATCCCTGGATAATTATCTCACAAATTAAATTAATTGTAGTCCAGACAGATTTTTATGGTTGCATATATAACTACATTTTCTCCAGAGCTTCTGCTGGCAGGAAAATACCATATTATTTCCAGCTTCTCTAGCAGGGCCCTGGTAGCAAAAATTGTTAATGCATGCTAGGCTTAGGTTTTGAGGTTTTTTCATTCTGCCTAAGAGGAAATCTTTATATGAATACTTAATTTCCCTTTGATTGCTTCTAGTCATTGTGACAAAGCTCTTTACAGCCTCCTAATGCTTTTTAGAGGTTTATCGGGTCTTCCCAATGTACAGAGACAAGATCTATATATTGGGGCCCATCCAGGCTTTTAGGTAGAGTTCTGAGATCTTACCATGATGTCATGTTTTTAATTTAGAGTTGTCATTTTTCTAGTCCTCACGGCTTTAACAAGGAAGAGCTTGAGCAGGGTGGGCTGTGTATACTCCTCACTCTGGCACGGCTTGCAGATGCCTTGAAATATATTCTTGAAAGGCCTGAGCTGCCTGTCTGTTGTGGATATTCAACTGTGTCCCTGAGAGCTGCTGCTTGCCAGAGTCCTCTACAGAGAAGAGGGGGCTTGCCTTTCTGGTCAGCCCAGGGAGTGTGTTCACCTCCAGCTGGGACACAGTGAGGTGGATACAGCTAGTGTCTTACTTCAAGGTCAGAAATGTGACTTGGCCGTGCTCCAGGCTGTCCCAGTGGGTGCCTGGGCACTGGGGAGTGAGAGGGAGATGGTGCTGTCACAGTGTCCTGAGCGTGACCTGTGACCAAGGGGCTGAGCTGAACCCCTCTCAGCGCTTTTGTACATCGGGCACATCTCCAGCGTGATGGAGCCCATGGCATTGGAGAACCAGAACGATGTCAGAGCCTGGTGACATCAATCCCCAGCACAGGTTATTTCAGATCACCAAGCACAGGGCCAGGCTTGCCCAGCAGCTCTGTGCACAGGTAGAGGGTTAAAATAAATGCAATGTGACAAGAGGTGATGTTCTCTCTGAAAGATGCCTGTCTTGCTTGGCTCAGACCTGATTACCTCCATATATGCACGGTCTGTTTTCCTTTGAAAATTCAGCTGCTCTGTCTCCTTGGTTTTGGCCATGAGGAACTAATAGTATCTTGTGACTTTAGCCCTGTGCTTAGGAGGGGGATGTGACTTGGTGGGGTGAGCCATTTCCTGAGAGGTGTGAGACGTGACTTCAAGACCTGCTGGTGCCATTCGTGTATTCTGCTCCGAGGAGTTGATAAGAGCTTCAGACACACAGAGAGCCTTGAAGGAAGTGGTGGGGGAGGCGGGGAGGCGTAAAAACCCAGCAAATGCATATGAAAAGATCAAGGGGCTGTATTTGCTAAGTCCCAACAGGAACAGATTTGGGGCAAGGTGCCCAGGTTCAGAGAGGACCCAGACACAGCAACAGGGCAAGAGCAGAGTATGTCTGATGACTGGCAGCTGGCTCCCTACCATTGTAGGGAGAGGAAGATTAAGGATTTGGGACTGGGAGGGAGATAAGAGCAAATGGTGGGGGTGGGAAAAGGGAAAGGGCAGTAGGGAGGAAGCTACCTGGAGATAGGAGGGGCTGGTTGAAAGAGCAGGGAATATTTAGTGTTGAATTTAGACACACTTAAACCTCAGCTTACCTTTGGGGTTTGAGATACCCTGAGAATGGCAGGGTGCATGTACGTGATGCTTCTGCAGTGTGAGGGCAATCCCACCAAGTTTGCTGTGGCAGCAAACCCTAGGCTTAAACAAATCCTTGTTGCAATTTCTCTCCGTGCCCTCTCTGATTTTATAGCATGTGTTATTGTGAGAGAACCTAAAGCTTCTATTTCACAGAGTTCACTGTATTGCTTTGTTACTCGCATGCTCTGAACAAGGTCATACCCAACTCTTAGAGATATTTTCCTTAATGAAGATTTGGTGAGAACTGTTGGTGCAGGTGGTTGTGTATAACAAATAACTGCATTATCCGAATTCCCAATAATGTTTAATTAATTCACTGTGAAAGCAAAGGAATATATCTGCAGATGAACAAAAAAAGAAAGAAGGAAGAAGATAAGAGAAGAGCTAAGGGAAAAGACAGGACCATGTTTTCATTCAGCACCTACTTAGGAGAGGCAGCCTGCCAGGGTGCAGCCAGAATATACACACAGAGTAGGGGAAGGCAGAGTGATGGATAGCAGAGAGGCCACATCCTCCTCTAACAGCACTGGATAACAGCAAGAAAAACTCCAAACAGTCCCCTCTCTTCCCCTTTTCAGGCTCCTTGGCCTTAGCAAGCAGTGTCAAGGCATTGTTTTGTACCTTTTCTTGGCAGGCTCTTAAACCCTTATCATCGTCCCCTGCATGTGGTAAGCTCTTCCTTCTACTCCAACGTAACAAATGAATCACAAGATTCTCTGTTTCTGTCTTGCAGTGTTTGGTATCTGAGAGCTGCTGAAATTAATGAATTTTTATGTAAATGTTACTTTGTTTGTTTGTTTGTTGGTTGGTTTGTTACAGCTTGTGTCTCATGGTTATTGAGAAAAGGATCCAAATGTGAAGCAAGTTTCGCTCCAGTAGTTCAAAACCAGAAGATAATACATAGAACCAGAACTTTCCTGGTATGGTCGGATGCCTGTTACAATATGAACACAAACCCACTATCTTTCTCTGCCCTTGGCAGCCCTGGTGCTATTAAAATCCACCAAGTCTTCCCTCTCTGAGTGGTACTGACTAGAGAATCCTTCATCTGGCTTCCCTGTGCTTCCCTACTGCTTCTCAGGCGTGTGCCAAGGTCAGTGCTCTGGCTTCAGTCTAATCATTCATTCTAAATGTTTCCCACCCTCTTTTCTGATTAGTTTTGGAGATGAGGGACTTCTGGTCTCATTTACAACAAAACCATTTTGGTTTTGCTCTTGCATTTTTTTCTGGGCTCTTTAATTTCAAAGTTTTCAAGCCTCTGTACAATTTGGAAGATTTTCAGGTTTGACATGTGGATGGAACGTGGGAAGTTTCACCTGAGCTGGGGTTTTGCAGTTGATCATTAAATCAGCAGTTCCACATGATCATAGCTGGGGAGTGCAGTGGTTACTATGCCATTTGATGAAGTACTTCTCTTCTGTGCAGGAATTGACTCATATTTCTTTGCTATTTAAAATCACATTAAAGAGAAGTGCAATGCAACACACTCGATAGGCATTATTTCTGTGGGTTATCCTGACTTTTGTAAGCCCACAGCACCCAGTTTTCTGGTGTCTGACTCACACAGAAGCTCCACGTATTTGCACAGAACAGTATCTCCATCCTCCTCCCCACTATCGGTCCCCCTGCCTCAGCCATCCCAGATAAGTTGTCTGATAGTGTCCTGCGTGTGGGCTCACTCCTCTGGCAAAGGCACTCCCTGAGGCATGTCCCTACCTCCAGTCTGCACCAGTGCCCTGCTGGGCTGCCCTGCTCAGGCAGCTCCTGCCCCAGACCTTCAAAATGCTTCCTTCTCTCACTCCCATTTTACACGACAGCTGTTTTTCTTCCCCTTTTATCCAAGCTCAACTCCTCTGCTTTTATTTCTGGCAGGGTTATTTTTCTATTTGACTTTGGCTCTGTTTGCCAAGGCCGCACCCTTGTCACCTCCTTGTTCTGATCCTCTCCTTTGTTGACTAAAGGTCTTCCTCTCCTTCCTTTTATTGGTACTTTTATCTCTTTCTCCATTATCTTTTAGTCCCCTTGATTCTTACCCCTCTCCTTTGCATATGACCAAGCTTGTTTTACACATTTCTTGGGGGATTTAAGACTCTTCTCCTTGACAGCTTTTCTTCCCTGCCCCTGGAAGGTTCTCCGTGCTGCCGGACACATGCCAAAGAGAAAATACATTTATTACTCCAGAGGAGACAACTGCAATGCAAGACAAAGAGTGACTCTGGGCTGCAGTGATCTCAGCAGCTCTCTACTGCCATCTTAGCCGTCCCCCACATCTTTACAAGACCATGTTTTTCCTCTTTTGCAGTCATATCTTTGCAGCTGGGAGACTGTCCTAAGGTATTTGAGGTAAGAGAAGGTTTAAAGGAATGCTGAGGTTTTGCTGCAGGTCCGAGTGATCAAAAAAGGGTGCAGCAGCATCATAGTGTAGGTTTCTATTTGCAGTTCCACCGCTGCTGGCCTCTTTTGTCACTCACTGACAATGCCTGAAATATGGCTGTAGACAAAATATTTATGACAGTGGCTGGAAATTGCAAAGCTGGGCAGGATATCACATCAATCACAGCATCACCTGGGTGTTTTACATCGTGTGTGTCTTGGTCAGTGCCAGCAAAGCAGGGTTCATGGTTTTCTAGCATTTCAAAAAGGCTGTATTTCTCTCAAATTTTGCCAGGATAAGGGCAGAAGTGAGAAGATAAGGAGTTTCCTTTGATTAATCTCTCTTGGTCGAGCTCTCCTTCCTCTGTGTTTTGTATTTTTATCAACTAAGGCAGCAAGAGTCCTGGCATGTACAAAGCAGTCCAGGAAAAACAGGGAACCTGCTGCCACTAAAAATCCTAACAGACCAAAGACTGATCCTACCTGCTCACAGAGCTTGATTTTGCATCTCTTCAGCCAAATGGTGATCTTTCCTCTGGCTGCATGGAGCAGGCTCCTGCTTGAGAGACCAGGGTAATTTCTAAGACCCACACAAGTGCCCAACCAAGCAAACCCCCCCCCCCGTATGTAGCACTCTTTCCTCATCTACTCAACCTGACCTCCTTTATTCCAAACAAGTCTTTGCATTTCAGCTTTCCACAGCAGCAAGTTAACAGCGTATCACCAAGTCTGGGCTGTCCAAAAACACCCATCAAATGCCACTGTAACTTGCCTGTGGCCCCATTGCTGAAGAGAAGGTGCATGGCACACTGGCAGAGACACACAGGGTTGTTCCTAGAAGATGCCTGTTCCAGAGCTGGATTGGTGCCTGCTTCCTGCTTTCCATTCTTTATCTAACCTTGAAGCAGTGCAGCTTCACCACATTCCTTTGACTAACCAAAGAGCAAAAGCTGTTTTCAGGTGGGAATTTTACTTAGAGACTATGTAAAATGTGTAGACACAAAGAGCTGCAAAAGACCTGGTCATTCATTCCAGGTCTGAGTGAATTCTTTCTCTGTCCACACTTCCCAGGGTCACTTCTCAAACTTTGGCCAGTGTTTGCAGCAGCTGGAGAAACCATGGACCACATCACACAGAAGTAAAGACTTACTTTTTTTTTCACAACAAAAAGAGGGCCACTCCTGTGAAATCCTATCCAGATCTGTGGGTCCAAGTTGCTGGTTTTCTCAATGTAGGCATGTAAAAACCATGAATTGTGGAAAAAAAAGGTGATGAAGTGCTCTTTGGAGTACTTGCAGAATAGCCATAGTTTAGATGATGGCATTTTTTTTCTCTGGGTAAAGTTTGAGCCATTTGGGGGTTGACCATTGAACATTGATATGACTAAGAAGGGGAGCATAGCATAAAGAGGACAGCAACAACTCTGAGGCTGGGAGACTTGTGTGGTTGCTGGTGTCATATGCTTAAGCATTTTGGAAGGGGAAGGCAGTGCTGGTCAGTCCTGGCTGCTGCGCTGGGTACGTGTCAATTCACTTGGCTACGAGGATAATGCATTTTGCAGCAGAGAGGAGGCTTGTGTCTGGGCAGTTTTAAGGAGGAATTGTGCCACCACACCCTACAAACAGTAAACAGTGTCAGATTGTGAAAGAGCTTGTGCCAGTCAGTCTCACCTGTGATGTTTTTGGCAGGCCATCTAACCAACACCCAGGGAAGGCTGGGTGATGCACCGTCTCCTCACATTTTGCAGTCTTTCCTGGTGAAGGTAGGCTAGACATCCCTGGCTTGGCCCCTTAAAGGGACTTCTTGCCAGGGCAGTGGGTCCCTGTAAGATGAAACGGAAGTCAGGCAAAGAGTAAGGTACTGACATTTCCCCATGAGATCATTTAGGATCCCAGAAGAAACCATATCTAAAAACCAAACAGTCCTCAGTCACAGACTCAGGGAGAGGTGCAGTGCATGTAAAGCTGTGAAAGTACCCCAGGAAACCCAGGCCATTCACATGGAGTATGTCCAGCTACCAAGTAGTAGAGATACTCAGGCACACACAACCACAGAGTGGATTTAGACATTTTGGGGGCTAGACTTGAGTCCTGGATAGGTTTCAGTTTTGTTTCAACTAACTCAGCTTTGTTATTTTCTTAATAGTGAGTACAGTGCAGAGCTCTCTCCCAAAAGCTCTGGAAGCTGCTGGTCCAGTCCAGAAAGGGGGCTGGGCATGTGGTGCTCCTCTCCAATGATTTTTACTGCACAAGTAGCTTCTACCCAGGTTCCAGCAACATCATGGTGGCACCAGTGATAGCAGTGTAAAAGCACTTGGCCTCTTTCGGTTTGGACGGTCATCCATGAGGCACTAAGAGAGCTACAGTGAGGTACTACAGCTGTTGATCATTGCTGACCTGGGCCAGATTTGATTGCTGATCCTGAGATAAGAGGTTTCACTCTGTCATTCTTCTCCAGAGGTTTCTGCTCTTCCTGGGAAAAAATATTCAAGGATATTTCTAATGGATGCAGGAAAAAGAAGCAAACACATCCCCAGGCTTTTACTTCTGTGCTGCATTGCTTCCTGTGACCCTCTCTCCTCCCAGCAATGCACAGATTTCAGGTTGCCTAGGCTGGGTGGAATATATTTTAGAGCAAGACTCTATTTAGCCGTGATGTCAACTGCAGCCAACTATAAAAAGCTCAGTAATGCTCTTTGAAAGTGTAACAGCTGCTGCTCTACGCAGTCCCTGGTGTATTACAAGTCCGCCCTACTTCATGTTCACACAACCAAAATAAAATACAATAGCAATCATTATATAGTTCAAGGAATTTGGGACATATCTCCCCAGAAACCAGGAGGAATTCAAGGTTAGACAAACTGAGTAATTTTGCACAGTTTGTTAACAGAAAGGTAATTTTACCTGGATTTGCAACATAGACTGACTTTTACCTCACACTGACTATGTGCCATCAGTGATCCCTACACAGCGACAACAGAGCAGCAAACCTTCCTTTGGGCAGCTTTGCTGGGTGTTGTTCACATACACTTACAAACTGAGCTCTTGTGGGGCGTAGGGCCATAAATACGTTACCCAACACATGAAACCTATTTTTGTCCTTAACTAAATTTGGCCATATATTTCAAAAAAACACTGACCAGGCCAAAATTTCCCATCAAAGCAGGAAAAGAAACTGTTGAAGGAAACGGGATTTATTAATCTAGAGTGAACAGATAGAAGTGAATGACTGTGGAATTGTGCCAGCACTGCACACCCTCACAGTACTGGAGAGGTGGTTTTGGCTGGGTCCCTGTTAAGGACAGCCCTGAAATGGTGGATGCTGTAGTAAAGCCAGGGGATTTTTTCCAAAATCTGAACAATAAACATTCAGGAGTGACCCCCACATTTCACTCTGTGGACTTGCTTCTGTTGAGGACTTTGAGACATCTTCCAGGCATGTGTCTGCTTTACTAGAAAATGGGAAGGTTGAGCAGCCTGCCCACAGTTATGTAAAAGACAGCAAGTGGCAGAGCAAAAAGGTGAACCTGGCTGTGCTTTCCCCCTTCCCTGTAGTTGCTGGCCTGCTGTCTGGTGAGCTGACATCACCAGTGGCACATCCAGTTCCATTTTCTGAAACCAAATGAGACAGCTCAAACCATATGAGTCCAGGAAGCAACAGCTACATAAAAAAGAAGGGAAGTTTCAGAAAAAAATCTCATGAGTGCCCAGTTTGGTGTAGTGGTTGCTTGAAGTCCTGCTGGGCGGAGCCGTGGCTTGGCAGGGCCTGTAGAGGGGACCAGCCAGGCTGAGGGACAGCACCCTCCTGCCTGGCAGAGCCTCCAGCTCCTTTCTGCATCCTTGACAGGACTAAACAGTGCAAAGTGGCTGCAATGTTGCAGGCAGGGCCGTCTGGTTTGTAGTGCAGATAGGCCTTTGTAGTGTGGGAGGGCAGCAGGTCCGAGGGACGTGCAAACTTCTGTGACACGGGTTTGGAGCAGCCGTGAGCTCACCAGTCTGTGAGGAAGGGCTCGGCTGCCAAACACGGCTGTTACCAGAGGTGACAGGACAGTCAGGCAGCGTGAGGAATGATTTGGCACCGGCCGAAGCCGTTGGGATGGAAACGTGCACACCATGGGATGGGCTTGGCATGTCTCTGAGCACTGGATGCACCCAACTCGTGTTGGGATGTTCGATCCATGAGGAAATCAGAGGCACCCAGAAATGAAAGCAGGCGGTCTCCAGTCAGACAGAAAGCTTGGGAGGGAGCCAGGGAGCAGCCCCGGTGCCCATCCTTCCCTGACTCCCTGACGGCTCTCTGGAAACCCCCTCAGGCTCCCCTGCCTTGCCAGGGCTCCTGGCTGTTTGCTGTGCTGTGGGCTCACAGTGTGAGCAGGAAGAGGAGCTGGCTGGGGAGGTGGTTTCTTCTACCTACAGATACACGCTGTATGCTCGTTTAAATAAAGTGACGCTGAAGAAAGGTGACTTGTGTCAACACACAGAGACTAATTCACATGCTACAGTGTGTAGCAATATGCTGTCAGGTAAGAGCTGGCACATTTTTCGTGTCCAGCCATGTACACATAATGGTATCACAGGGGGAGAGAAGTTGCTGTGGAATTAAAGGTTGTGGTTTTTTAATGGCACCTAGGAAACAAGATAAGGGAAATCCTTGAACATTGAATAACTTCCCAGCCACTGCCTCTAACAGTCTGCAGATTATTTAAGATTTTACTATATCCCTTGACAACTAAGAGCTCAGTTCTTTAGATATTGAGCCGCCTCCATTCTAAATAAGGACAGCTGAAACTTTTTGCAAAGCTTTTCTCTACCTTTGTCTGAGGATTTGTGACAACCAAGTGGCTTCCACACTTCTAGAAGTGAGACTGGTAAATTGTTGGCCATGGGCCCATTTGATTAAAGAAGAGAAGAAGAAAACAGTCCTGCAGTCCTAGACAGGTGACAAGATGAAGCTGTCTGTCTCATACAATAGCCTTAGAAACCTCAGGCTCCTGGTGTTCTGACTCCCTGCCTATGATTTTCCACGGTGACCAAGTAATTTATTTAATCCTTTCACTACTTCTTTGTAGTCTTGGATCTTTGAGGTGTCAGGAAGAATCATCAAACCAACTCCTGCAACACATTAGAAGGGAACATCTTGTGCTGTGTCACTGGGGAAAAGAAAAAGGACTTTCTTTCAAAACACGTGTTGAGGAAAACAAGCTCTTTCAAAAAATATAATTAACTGAAAATTTGGACCCCTTTGCAATGAATGTGATCCTAAAGGTAACATCTTGCTTCTTTCATATGTGGTTATAACAATTTTCTTCTTTGGATCTCCATGACTTTCCAGCCCTTCTGAAGGATTTTTCTCCTGTCTCTTAGATGACAGTTAGATCTAATTTGTTAGATATTTTGCTGTGCATTAGATTTCTTGCCTCTAAGTAAGTGTTATTTTCATAAAACCAGATCATATTGGATAGTCTTACTTATTTTTGTGGGATTTAGGAGTCCTAATCAGGACCAGCCCCTTCCTGACATGACCACTTAAGCTGGGGGACTGGACTGTTCTCTTAAAGTGATCAACAGTGAGATAATTACATTTTTGCACCCAAATTGTAGTGAGGGAGGTTGGAACAAGTAGCCACTGACCTGCAAGTGGCATTTCACACCACAGTGGTAAGGTTCAACCCTCAAAGATTGCTACTGCCCTCTTTTTGGATACAGAGGATTAGCAAGAACCGGCTGTCCGTCATGGCTAACAGGTTATGGGCACACTATCAGTGGTGCCTGGGACTCCATCCGGCAAGGAATTTTCTTCCCCAGGTTTTGATCTGGAAAGAAATATCAGTTGATGTTGCAAATATTAGAGCCTGTTCTCCAGCTGGAAAATACCATTGTTTTGCTGTTATTTAAAGGCTTCTCAAGAATTACAGTGATGGGCACTCTGTAGAGGCCTGTAATAAAGTCGACAACACAAGACATTCATGTACTTTTGATCCTGAGGGCTTGTCTATACTAGAGACATGGTTTTTTGCTGTAGCTCAGTGAGGTTAAAGACACAATCCTCCTGCCTATGTGTGTAGAGCTACACCTAAATGAGGGCTTTTATCAGCAAAAGACCCGGTTCTTAAATCACATAATTGCACTGCTAAGGCTCCTTGAGTGCAGCCCAGTTTATATAGATTCTGCAGGCGGAAGGACACCAGAGAATTGCTCCTTTCATCATGATAGTGTTTTATCTCGGGGGCCAGTGCTGACATTCTGAGTGTTGTTAACCTCTGCTGCTCTAGGACTGGTGTGTAGGAGCGCATCACCACTGAATCAGGCATTCAGATACTTCTCTCCTGGGAATATTGTTCAGGAATCTAGCTGGTGAAATGTACTGACCTTGGTTAAGCTTTTCCTTTGAGAACTCTTGCCCTGTTTTTCCCACACATGCCGGCCATCCCAGACCCCACTTAACAAGGTACATGATGAGGTCCCCAGTGGATGACTTAATGATTACTTTGAATTATATGTTAATGTGTTGTTCCCCTCCTCATTCAAAGGTTTCATTATCTTGCAGCAAAGCATGTGAAAGGAAAACGATTCATATCTCTCTGTGTTTAAGAGAAAAACGTGCGATCTCTTCAGCAGCAATTCCTCCCAGTCATCAGAAAGATAGGGACCAGAAGGTGTGTAAATAAACTACAGACAACTTTAGCTGAAGAGGCTGGGCTAGACTATGGATATACTAAACATGACAGCGTTGAAGTCTGAGTTGGTGAAAAGTAAGGGTTTGGCAGCTTAAGCAGATCCCACCTGCCATTCCTTTTGCCATCTCCCTCATTCCCACTCCTCTCCTTGCCGCCTTTCACCCTGGCAATTGTACTGACTCAGTTTATGGGGCTGAGCTGTGAATCAGATCTGGGAATAAAGCCAGGAGAGAGAGAGGGAGAGAGGGAGAAGAGGTCTAAAAGGAAGGAGGCTGCATTTCGTTGGAAGCCAGTATTGCCACTGAAACCCCCTCATACCAAAATACAGCCTTCTGCAGTGATGGAGAGAGGAGCCACAGCTTTTCCAAAAGGAGCATCTGTAAGCTAAGGGAAGGCACAGTTGCTAGTGCAGCCCCTACACAAACGTAGCTTTGTGACTCTGGCTTGCAACAAAGGATCTTGCTCTTCTAAGAAAGGATGTTACTGCTTATCTCCTATAAAGACAGTCTACTCACAGATAGAGAGAATGGGAAGTCCCGGCTCAGTAATTTGCTCTGTGCTGTCCATTAGGAAACTGAACTGAAAAGGTTTTAGCTCAAAGTTTCCACTTTTGTTCACTAGCCTCACTCTCCATAATCTGCTCTGATTTTATTATCTTCGATAAGAAATAAAAAGAAATGAGAGGAGAAAAAGATGTCAAAAGACTGTTGCCAGTCTGGTGAGTCCTGTGTGATTCTCAGCAGTTCTGCTGTGCAATACATTTCAGTCTATAGTTGTTGCCACTGTGAGTAACTTCCCAGGTCCACAAAAGCCACAAAGGAACGGAAGTCAATAGATTTAGTCCTGCCAGCCTCTCCACTAGCAGTCCACAAATCAGAAGAGGTCGAAATTGCCTGCTGGAGTGCAATTCTACTCACACCTAATAAGGGAGATAAAAATACACTTCCTGTACTGAAAAGATGTTCATTAGAGCAGAAGAGCACAGGTAGGGAAGCAAACTGTCTAGTGATGTGGCTCTGGCAGGAACAGCAGGATGGCTGGGTAGGCGTGGCTGCTCTTTAGGCTGCAGTTTGGCATTGCAGCTGGGCTGTGTACAAGCTGCTTTCTGTCTCTGTTTCCCGTTTGCATTGCTTTCCTTACGCTGCATTCAGTGGCTGTGCGGCCAGAGGGGGAATCTGTTCATCTGGCTGACAACAGGGGCAAACCAACCATGCCATAAAAATGAGGAGTTTTCAACCATATCAGCCAGCTGGATCAACTCACCGTGAAGCCACTCCACTGCTAGATCCAGTGCAAGGGAAAGGGCAGGAAACACAGCTGGGAGCAGCAGTGGAGTGCAACCACTGCTATTTGGCATTAGCTCATAGCTGTAGCTGCTGTGCCCAAAGGGACAACCTGCTCCCATCCTTGCTTCCCTGCTCCTGGCAGCATGCTCTTGCTGCTGCCAGTGCTTTCCTGACCCCTTGGTGAACCAGGCCTGCCCTCCAAGCCAGCAGAGAACTAACCCAGCTGCTTAAAAAGGTGAAGAGGATTGCTGAGAGGTCCAACTAGCTTAAGAGCTGGCAACCAGGATGGTGATGGGAGTGTGTGGTGTGTTGGGAGCAGGCCAGGGCTGCAGACATTTCATGAAACGTCATTCTCAATTTAACTCAAAGCAAGAGAAATAACCCCCAACAACAACAACATAAAAAAGTGAGCCACAGCTGAGCAGCTGGGAACCAGCTGCATGCTCTCCACTAAAGAGTGCATCTGATAATCAGGAGAAGAGGAACAGGTTTAATGCATGCTTTTGAAAGGTGTGTTATCCTTCTGTTTGCTGAATAGAAGGAGTGACACGGATAGCGCCACGTATTGCACACACAGCCTTGCTCTTACCAAGAGAGAGGCAGGAGGGGCAGCAGCTCTGCAGAGAAATCTCTCTGCCTATCATTTCCCGTGCCACTGGACAGCTTGGAGTCCCAGAGGTAGATACAGTTCACTTGAAAATAAAGCCAAAAAAGGAAAGGACACAGGAGGGAAGAAGCTGGTATGTAGCACAGCAGAGAAGAGGACATGTCTGGAACATCAGAGCTCAGCATCAGGTGTGTGCCACCTCTGTTCCCTTTGGGGACACATGTTAGTTGGGGTCAGACCCTGCCACAGAGGTACAACTCACTTTCTGGGGGTGTTTTAAAAGAGCATCCATAGGTGCTCTGAATTTACATGGATAGAAATCATTCATCTGGCTGTTGGTTCACAGTTTTTTCTGGGCACATAGCCAAAAATGCAGTTGCTAATTGCATCCATTTCCCTGTTCTCTCTTCTGTAAAATCACTTTATTAGAGGAGTTGGTTAAATTCAGGAAGTGCTCAAATTCCTGGCAGTATCTCGTTTGGCAAAGACTTGTAGATAAAAGTGCTGTACTGCTTCTCCCAGGTCCTGTGCCTGCGAAGGGCGTGCCTGTTTACACAGTTACACTGCAGCAGATGCAATCATATCAGCGTGAGATAATGGAACGGGTATCACTTCATTTATGAGGCTAAACTGCTCTTTTATGGTCACCTGTAGCTGGTAGAACTGTGTCCATGCTAGGGGATGTTTGCTGTCCCTCAAAACAGGAATATTTAGTGAAGATGGACTTTAGCAGGTGTATGTTTCCTCGGGAGTCACTCAGGCACCCTGTCAATAAACGTGATTTCAGCAGGATTTGCTGACATGGCTAAAAAGGTATTGCCAAGATCCTACATCCAATTATCTTATTCTGCACCTCATACAGTAAATTAGAGAAATCGGTGGGAATAAACTACTACAGAAATTACCATAAATTACTACAGAAATGCAAGGCATTGGAGTGTGATCCTCAACTTTAACATGTCCTGAACATCTAAAGAGTTACTGAGAACATCTGCTGTCTGTCACACGTACATTAGGGTCACCATGAGCTCCTAAACTTCAGGAAAAGCAACAACCAGACACAAAAAGAGCAGTTTGGTGGTAAATGAGGTTGAGTGGTCACCAAAATGGGCAACAGTGGCAGATGATAATGATGATTCTATGAATCACTGTAAGTCCTGGAAAAAGATACTTTCCAACATGCTTCCAAAAAAAGTCAATTTCTATAAAATTACTGTGATCAAGAGAACTGTAGGGGGAAAACAAAAATATGCTCTTAGTCTGGATTGTATCAGACATGAGCACAAATCAAATTTGTTTTTCTGCATGTTTCTAGCAGAGTTGGGAGTCCACTACACTGTCGCGGTGCCTCCCTGGGTGGTTTTACAGTGCCAGATCAGCTCCTAACCAAACAGCTTGTCTCCATCCTGTAGGGAAAGGCAGACAGACAAAGAGAAAACCTTTAATTAAACTAAAAGAGCTTGAACACTTTCTTCCTTATGGTCCTTGTTCTATTCAGCCAGTACAACTCTCATGAATACAAAATGAAGAGAGTAAGAAGAGGAATAGGACTGTCATGTTATGGAAAAAGGTCAATCCTGTTAATACTCACAAAAGCAATTTGGTTTCCAAACTCTGAGGAATTTAATTCATCTATTAACCTGGTCACCCTCCCAGAGATAGATGTACCCTTTCCTTCCAGGCACTCCACTCCTTCCCAGCTATGGAAGTTCTGGGCTGGTACCATAGCACTAAGGCTGGGAGTGATGGTCACACCCATTTTATTGAACGTAGCCATTCCCGAGAAACTGATACAAATATTTCCTGAGTGAGAGATTTGCATTTCTGAGCCCACAGCACAGTGCCAGAGATGTTCATTTGAGATAATCAAATACTTAGCAGCCGTTGCTGCAGCGAACACCGCGTTGGGCCACATCTCTCCAAGTGGGGCTCTTGCTCTGTTAGACACCACCACTGTGGGACTCCTCCAAAGGACAGCCAAAGCCCCAGGAAGCACATGGGTTTCACCCAGGGCTGTCTGGGAGGAAGGGCTGGTGCTCTGGTACCTGCAAGAGGTAGGCTCTTCACTCTCCCACCAGGAAGAGTGGAAGAGCTGTTTGTTTACATGAGGCCAGTGCCCTGTGAACGTTTTAATTCTTCACTGTATCATTTCAGTGAGTAGGTTGGTATTTTTGACTGTCAAGCATTCAGCAGCTTGAATTAAATAATTGATTTATTCTCTATAAATTTTCTAGGTCTGCATTTCTTACTGAAGAGCACTGTACTTACAGGACCAGACTCCCTCTCTGGGACTCGTATCTCTTCTGTGTTTCTTTTCCCACGCAGAACCTGCTGTTCCAAGAAATGAATGAACTATTTCCTGGCTGAACTTAGCATTTTCATCTTATATGTGAATTAAGCTAAGGGTTTTCTCCAACACATAAATTACTGGGAACTCTTTGTCATAATCATGTGGGAAATACGTCTTCATTTACAGGATTGATGAGCAATTCACTGAAGGTGTTGCAAGTCATACTGGTTGCATGCCAGGGAATAGTCAGCTCAAATAACCATTGCTGCAGATTCAAAATTTTCATCTAGAAAAATGTTTCATCATTTGTTATTACATTATCCCAGACCAGGACTTCCTGACTCCTCCCAAGATTTGAATTTCCATTTTTTCCCTAAAATATCATCTCACAGCTATTCCCCTTCCTACACCTGATCAGACACTTAGCTCGTTGCCCATCACAGCATTTACTGACACCACAGCGTAACAAGAGTGAGTTTCCATATTTAGAAATCCAACTTGGAAGCACCATGAAACAGAGGAGTGCTGATGTAACACGTCCATTCCATGCTCTCCAGAGCAGCTGTGCTATGGGAAGGTGCCAGCTCACGTGCCTCTTGCATGGTAGAGCAAAGCTGGCACAGGAGAGAGGAATGGCCTCACATTTGCTAAGCACACCAAGTATTCACTACGGGAGACAGCCTGGCAGGAGATAAATCAATTTTCTGTAAATATTCCCAAAATCAGCTTGTTGGCACCCTGGATTTAGCTTGGCCTCCAAACACACAGACAAACTAAGGGTTGCCTGGTTTCAGGCCAGTCTCCTTCCGTGAAGCAGAAACACCTCTGGTTTAAACAGTGTAGAGAGTATTTTCTTCAATTTGGGTGAAACAAAATCAATATGGATCAGTCAGAACTTCAGCTTCTCTTACTCTAAGGATGCATTTTAAGGGTAAAGAATTTAAAGTTTCTCAAAGCAGGAACTATGGATTAAAGTGTAGAATTGATGCCAGAAGAAGATATTTATGAAGTGCAAACTCCTCAAGCCAAGCAGGAAACGTGTCAGACCAAAACTTTGAAAACTGAAGTTTCAATAGAAGTGATTTATAAATTAACAATTAAATGTTAAAGTGAAGGTGGATATGATGCCAAAGTGACAGACCTGTAAGGCAGAGTGCAGGCTTGTATGAGGAGATAAAATGATCTGTTCTGCTGATAGACTGGTCTGTGAGGTAGCACCAAATAGTCTTTACGGAGAACTCTGTGCTCTGGAGAGCTCCAACCAGCGAAAGGGGATGGTACAGCCTCGTTTTGCAGTCTTTGGCAGGAAAAGACAAACCATACAGTGCTACATTTGATTCTCCATAAACAAAAACGCTAGTGAAGAGGCTACAAAGGATTTCCAGTTAGCTGTAAAATTTATTTTGAAGCTTAGGTGACTCATCATCCGAACCAAATTCTGCCCCATGTGTAGTAAACAGTGCCCTGGGTGGCATTCGGTCTCTCAAGAAATACTAATTGGAAATAAACTAATTTAATTTAAAGCTTTACATTTCTTCTCCCTTTCACCCAAAGGCTTCAAAGCACTTCGTGATTGTGACAATAACATTTCTTCAACATTCCTGAGAGATAAAGAGATGGATCCAAAGCCACTTTGAAAGGCAGATAAACTAGGCAGTGTGACAAACTTCAGGGGATAACCCTAGAAGGGGGCACAGGCTTTGGGGGGCAGGTGAGACCCACACCCCTGAGTTCCAGGAGGCTGCAGAGCTGTGCAGTTCTCTTCCTCAGCATTGGCTTCATGAACCACCAGGCAGGGACGTGCCACTTCCGAGGCATGTAGCCCGAACCTTGGTTTGGCTGAGAAGTCTCTCTCAAAATCCTGCAAGGAAGATTGTGTGTGCTGGGAATAAACCTCCTCAGCCGTGTACGAGCACGACTCTCTCCCCTTCCACAGCACACAATAATAGTATCATTGTAAGCGGTGTTTCACGGTCACGAGGGAATGAGCTCACTGCACATACAGCTCTTGGAGAAGTAATTGCCTTGTGCTCTTTTTTCCTTTCTCTGGCTCATTTTGTTCCTCTCCGGTGAGAGGCCTGAAGCATGATTTCTGAGAGAGGACAAGAGAGCACTGGCAGACCCCACAGCATCTTCCAGCTGGAGCAAAAGGCTTTCACAGAATCACAGAATTGTCAGGGTTGGCAGGGACCTCTGGAGATCACCCAGTCCAACCCCCTGCCAAGGCAGGGTCACCTGGAGCAGGTGACACAGGAAATCATCCAGGTGGGGTTTGAATGTCTCCAGAGAGGGAGGCTCCATGACCTCCCTGGGCAGCCTGTGCCAGGGCTCTGCCACCCTCAGTGGAAAAGGTTGAGGTGTTGAGGTGGAACTTCTTGTGTTATAGTTAATGGCCATCGCTCCACGTCCTGCCACTGGGCACCACCGAGAAGTCTCGGCACTTTCAGGTATTTTTATGTATTCATGAGCTTCCCTCTCAGTCTTGTCTTCGCCAGACTTAAAAGGCACAGCTCCCGCAGTCTCTCCTCATGAGGAACGCTGCCGAA
>VWZW01000176.1:1702194-1748156 GCA_013397115.1 Edolisoma coerulescens
CGGGGGGCGGGAGGAGAGGCTGCCCCGGGCCGCGGTGTGGCCGCTCGGCGGGGCACTGCCCGGGGTGTGCAGCAGCCGGCCTCAAATCGGAGCCACAAAGCTCCGTGCTGGTGGCACGGCAAGGGCGAGCTCGCAGACGTGGGCGAGGAGCGCTCGCCGTGAGTGGTGCCGCGCCAGCTGACAGCCCGGATCCTGGCGGGAGGTGTCGTGCCGTCTCCTCAGCGTGCCAGCTCCTGGGCTCGCTGCGCTGCTTCAGCACGAGAGGACACCGTCTTAAACTGCGCCACGGGAAGCTTAGGTTGGACATTACGAAGAATTTCTACACAAAAAGGGTGATGGGACATTGGAACGGGCTGCCCAGGGAGGTGGTGGAGTCACCATCCCTGGAGGTGGTTAAGGAAAGACTGGACGTGGCACTCAGTGCCATGGTCTGGGTGACATGGTGGTGTTCGGGCATAAGTTAGAGTCGATGGTGTCAGAGGTCTTTTCCAACCTTATTGATTCTATGATGCTGTGTGCTGCCATGACTCCAGCAGTCAGCCGTGAAATACCTAGGGTGTAGACCTGGAGTGTTTTTCCTGGGATTCCCGGTAGCCAGGTTTGCTTCTGTGGGAAGCTGGAGGTATCTGGCACTTGGTTTCCTGCGGAGGGGGAAGTGGGCTGTGGGGTTTCGAGGGAAGAGCTCTCTATGCTCACTCCATTGAGCGCGTTTCAGCGATGTGTCGCTCTCGTGGCTCTCGGGCACACGCTGCTTCAGGTGGAGCAGGGAGCCCAGCCGCATGCCTGCAGTAGGGAAGGCAAGCTCTGCGCTTGGAAAGGTCAGTCTTGTGGCAGTCACTTGCTAGATGACCTCCCAGAGAGGCTGCCTCTTCTAAGGGCGAGCACTGCTGGCAGGTGGAAACACTGCTGGAAGGACAAAGTTGTCTTTTCTTCACATTGGCTGACCTGCACCTGGTAGTTGTTAGGAGCATGTAAGGCTCTCAGCAGTTTTCGTAAGCCCTGGTTCTTTCACTCTGTTCTGATGCCCTTCCACAAAGTTATTTTTGTTAGCATGCTAATATACAGAGGTGTTATTTTTTTAAGCTGTAAAAAGCATAAGGGATCATAAGATTTTTTTTTTTCCTGCTGTATCAGGAGCTGTTGCAGCTGGTTATCAGGTTGTGGAAGCATTGTACTTAAGGTCTCTTTCTAATTTCTGTAAAGGAGGTTGCTTAAAAGAGTGCTGGTTTTGTTTAATGATGCAGAAAGAAATGTCTCTGCAGTAGCAAATTCCTTGTCTCGGTCAGCTGTGGTCTTCTTCTGTCTTGGGTTGAATACTCTACAAGAACCTGTATTTACAGTGTAAAGTGTGTTTACAGTGCAAAAGTTACATGCCATGAATGACTTTATCTATATTACTGCTATGTAGATAAGCGAAAACCTGTATCTATTATATCACATGTTTTAACGGAATTTATGTTCTGGCTTTATCTCCTCTCGAATGGTGAAGTCTGTGGGGTGTTACTTGTGTGTAGGTTTCAGTTCCTTGCCTTGTGCTGTCTCAGCAATGGGTTTTTTTGTTGCTGTCCTTTTAATCAAAATTTAATATCAACATGTTTCTGCTTACTCGCGCTCCTTTTTTAGCCTTCTGCAATGTCTTGTAACTCATGGGTTTGCTCGCAAGAGGAGAATTTCCCCCATTCAATTGTATTGTCAGTCTTTCCAGTGAAAACCTTGTTTCTTTATCCTTATGGCTGGCATAACTCACATACAGTCATTGCCCATCATTTCATCTGTAGATTTCTTCCTGAAAGTGACATAACACAAAGATTTTTATTTATAGATCTGTTGGGGAGCTACAGGAGCTTGTAATACTTGGGTTACTGATTCTGCCAGCTCGTTCTATATCTGCAGGGCTCCTAAAATAAGTGGTCTCGTTTCCAAATTATTTTCGTGCATCCGCTGTCAGAACAACTGTGGGAGTGGGCACGCTTGGTTAGCAGCCCTGAGCGTGCCGAGGAGCAGATGGGGATTCCTCCTGTACTTCAGGAGGCAGCACATCTCTCTGAAGGGTGCCCCATGTTAACAGGTCAGTGCTGAGACCTCGTTTCTGACCGTTCTTCTAAAAACTATGCTGATAGTTAAGCAGCATCTTTTCTGCTTCAGTGTGCAGCCCGAGTTGCCTGTAACTCAGGGTGTACTTTCTTCCAAGAGGAGTTGAATCTGATCAAAATAGTTTGAGTTTGCTTATTGCGACGACTGCTAACAGTTGTCAGTGGTGGCGTATTGCAGGTAACAGAATTGCTCGGAGACAAGACAGGGTGAGAGTGTGTATAAACAGTGTGCAAAACATGACTGAAACTAGGCTAGGATATTGAGGAGACTCAGAAGCTACTTTATTCAGTCTCTGATCAAGACAAATCTAAAGCAGATCTAAAATGCTTGACCCTGGGTCACTTCAACTGTCAGGCCTTAGGCTGTGCAGGAGATGTGCACTATTTTTTTTTTAACATTCATAATGGCTTGTGAAGAGAGCTTTTCAGAATAACAGAGGCATAGAAAATAGATGGTAACAGTGTTCCAGTCCATTTTTCTGTGGGAAACAAGAGCCTTCTTTCCCGTACGCACTCTTTCCCTTCCTGCTCTGTTAAGCCTAGTGCAGGTCAAGCAGCATTTTGGCTGCCATTAAGAAGCTGCTCCACTGTGCTGGATCCAGTGTGCAGTGGAGAACAGTCATGTTACAGTCATTGTACATTTCTTTGTCTCTAGGACTGCCTGTAATTGTGAGCCCTGGGGCACCTGGCACAGTAGAAGTGTCTCTGATGGCTTATTCTGCTTGCTGAGCTGGTACAAGTTATGCCAGTGAAGATAACCTGTTCAAGCTCTGTCCTGAAGCAGGAGGGGGTGGCTTGCATAGTTCTGCCAGCAAATCTCTCCCAGGATCAGCCTGGCTTTGTTGTTTTACACATCCTGTCATTGAAATACCATTGCACCCAACCTTCAATATGTGACAGTCCCTGAAGTGTTCGTGCACTGTCTAAAGTGATTTGCAGGGCAGCACATCTGAGCAGACAGTACACAAACCATATCATTTTGGTATCTAAAAGCTCTCCTGGAATGTTAAGTACTCTAATTTTCTTTGACTGCTCTAAGTTATTTCCTCTTATCCTAACAAGAATGCATCTTCAACCTCAGCAGAACATCATTCTCAATTAATTGTTTGACCTCTTTTTTGGAGCACTAATTTGATGGCATGATTGTAATTCGTAAGTTAAGTAGGCTCTTGTTTTCAGGCATATGAAAACCTCTATAATGTATCTGCATTTGTGAAGTTGAGCTTTGATCATATTTAATTGGAGGGGCCAGTCAGTAATTCTTCTGTTGATGCAGAACACACTTTCAGGAGAGGAGGATTAGGAGTGTAAGGGTGTACTGGGATCAGCAGGCAGCAGTTCAGTCCTCACACTTCTCAGTTTTGGTCTTGCTCATTAAAACTTTGCAAATGAACAGAATTAACATATGTGACTTCTGCTTTTAAAAGCTATGAGGTGAAAAATCACACTTCACAAACCATTTTCCAGCTGCTTCTGGATGACTCAACTGAATGCTGTCCCAAGGGAATTAGGCGCTTAGAGTGGGTGCAGGAGGTGGAGTGGAAGGTGCAGCATGGTGTGCCGTGTTTCTTACTGGGGGAGAAAATCTGAAGTTACACCCGACTAAAAGCATCTTGCACAATGCAGTCTCTTAAGCATGTTTCTTACACTCCTTTGGGTCTTAATTTGCGGGTTTGTATCAATTCCTGTCAGTAATACAGTACCACATAGTGACATAAGCCCCTCTCATTACTGGTAACAGCTTCATCTTTCTGTTGTGGCTGAAAACTGAGCATCTCCCTGGCCTTGTTGGGTCAGGGATACCCGTGGCATAGGGAAGGTTGTACAGTTGCTGTACGACTGCTGTGCAGGTCCTTTGGATTTCTCAGTATGTTCCCTGGAGCTCTTTGATGTTCTTCCACTTCCCGACAGCGGTGTGAGGTGTGTGGGTAATGCCTGCTTCAATGGCGTGTTCACGGATGCTTGCATACGTTTGGCACTTGGACTTGTCTAGACACACTAATGCTCCTTTTGGCATATTTGACTCTGCAGATGAATTCAGGTCCTCTGGTTCATTTGAACACCAACAATTCCAAATCTGTGGGATGATTATACGGTGTGGTTCATGCCGTAGAGTTTAACTGCAAAAATAGTTAGTAGGAAACTTAACTTCACTGTCTGACTGGCTGCAAGTGTTTTCCTGATAATTTGCTTCTAAGCTACATTATTTACAAGTCACTGAAAGCCTGTCTTGTATTTTTCTCCTCTATCTTTTTCCTTCTCTTATTTAGCTTGTTTGTTGTTCTTCCCTTGGGTCACCATTCCTTGTAAATGCAGATTTTGGCTTCTCTCAGTAATTAGGGCGTGAGGTCTGACTTCTCTGTTCTGTGAAAATGCAGATGTGCTGTGCATTGCATGGGAAATGAAGGTTTTTTCCCTTTAACTCTCTTCAGGAGTGAGTTCAAATACTGATGATGTTATCTGGCTTAGGTAGCAGTTTAGTACAGCAAATAGCTGTGTGTTTTGTAGGTACACAGGTTGTGAAAAGTAAATTGTGCTATAGGGACCCCCTGGAGAATCATACTTTGCTCAGAAGCTTGGCAAAAATTTCAGTGTAGTCCCTTTGTCAACTGACTTGCTTTGTAGCATGCTGCCCCAGGATATTAAGTATTGCTTAAAAGTGCTGTTTATTGAGGCTAATGGAAGTGCTTGTTACCTAATAAGTAAATTCTGAGTGTGAAGTGTGAAGAATTGAGGAAAAGCCAAAGGGCTCTTTGGAAGGCCTAAGAGCAGGAGTTGAAAGCTTGTGGTGATTTGCATCCCTTAAGGATCACAGACTTGGGGTGGGAAGGGACTGCTGGGGATAGTCAGGTTTAGCCCTCCTTTTCAGTTCAGGCTTCATGGCACTGTCTCCATTTGGGTTTTGAACATCTCCAGTCATGGAGACATAGAAACTTCTCAGGGCAACCTGTTCCAGTGCTCGATCACTCTCAGTTTAAAAAACAAAAACAACATCATTAAAAAAACCAACCAAACAAACAAAACCCCACAAAAAATGCTTGAGTGGCATTTCCTGTACTTCAGTTTGTGTCAGCTGCCTCTTGTCCTTTCACTGTATACCACTGAGTAGACTCTGGTTCAGTTTTCCCTTTCCCCCCCCCCCTTTTCCACCCCACCAGATATTTTTGGAAGTAGATATTTTTGTGGAGAAAGGCTTCTGTTTTTGAAGCTGGCAGCTATATTTGCTGTAAGGTTGTGTGACACTGGGACAAGAGTGAATACTTGAAATTCTGCAAGAGTGATGTGGACTTCTAGGAATGGATAATAAGTAATTAAATGTTTTCCTTCCTAATCATTTGATTGTGGCTTCAAAACAAATGGCATGCGTGTAGTGGCTCCTTGTGATGTCTCAGCTGAGTAAGTCCAGCAATGTACTGAACTTTCTCTGTCAAAAATAGAATGTCTTGCTGTGACCTGCAAGCACTTTCCTGCTGGGATTGTTTCTGATTTCCAGAAGTATTCACTCTGAGTTTCTCAATAAGCTGTAGTAGGGGTATTTTCCTTCCTCTCTCATTCTAAGAGTTGCTTCTTTTCCTGTTAATAACTGTTCACAAGTGTCAGCCAAGCAGTTTTGCAGTGTGTGTCAGCCTGAAGTTTAGGTGTGGACTGTTCGGTTTGGGGCTGTAAACAACTTGCTCCAAAGGAGAACTGGGAAGGAGTGGCAGCTTTGTCTCCAGCTCCCAATGACATGGAGAGCAGTGCAGTCATGGGCAGTGACTATCTTTTACCTCTGGTAGTAGCTTCCTCATTTCAGCCCTTCCAAAAGGAGATGGTGCTTATTTATTTGTTTTCCTGTTCAAGAAAAACGTCTTTTTCTTAATGAGCAGTGTAGTCACATACAGCAATGCCTGTTTCTTTGATTTGTTTTGACAATTTAAATGTGTTGAGGTAACTCCTAGCTGACTAATTCATATATCATTTTAAATCAATGCAAGTATCTTCTTACCAGTAAAAGCGTGGTGGGATCTAACTGGGAATGCTTCAGAAGATGTTCCTGTGGAGCCACTGGAACAAGTTCAGGCTTATGTTGCCTTCTTATTGTCAGAGTTCACCGTATGTGTTTGTGCTGATGGAGTCAGCTCCAAGGCTGTTCATTGTGAAGGGCTATTCCAGCTGCTTTGGCCAAGGGCAGCAATTGTATTCCCTCAAGGAAAACTCTCCTTGACTCTTCATTTTTCCTGCAGTTTTCCTTCCCTTCAACCTTGGTTGTTCAGCTTTCATCAATGTGAAGAGCATGAAAGGAGAGCAGTTTATAAAGTTAACATCACGTCTTTCTTTGTGGAAAATCCTTCCTGTGCACACTAGAGTAGACTTGGCAGACACAATTTAATTCAGTTAAGGTTTTTAAATGTTTTGGAGATATAGATCCATATGGTGTGATGTTCGACAAATTAATGTAAATATTTATGTGATAACTGACTTGCTAAGACTGACTGGAGATAGTGGGATGCAAAGCACTCCACACTGAAGTTTTCATTAGCTGAAGTAGATGTGTTTCTTCTGGACAGATCTATATTTTATTTAAATAGGACTGACTTAATTTGTCTAACCTTTTGTGACTTGACTTTTTTTCTTTTTTTTATGGTGAAAATCATGGTAATGGTTATGCAACATCCTCGTTCCTATTCTGTGCTTAATTAATCACAACAGTGCAAATTTTTTTTTTTCCTACAGAAAAAGATGGCAAAGCCTTTCATCCAACATACGAAGAAAAGCTCAAACTTGTGGCACTGCACAAGCAGGTTCTGCTGGGACCTTACAACCCTGACACTTGCCCTGAAGTTGGATTCTTTGATGTGCTGGGGAATGATAGAAGGTAAAAGGGCTGGTGCTTTTGTTGGTGTTAACTCTGCTTTTCCTGGGTGAAGATAACATCATCCAATTCCTACAAGTATGTGGGTTATCTCAAGTGTGTCTATGCTAGTGGAAAGTGAAAGTGGCCTCTTCAAATACATCTTACAAGTGTGAGTCACAGTTCAGTACAGGAACAAACAGATTATTGGGGTTTTTTTTTCAACCATACTAGAAGCTGCTGTGCTGGCAGTCCAGTTTCTCATAGCAGTTTAAGATGCATTAATTGCAGGCCCCTGTTTCATCCAGACTCCACACCATGGTTACAGCAGGCCAAGCCTTTGCCAGTGGTAGAAGCATTCACCATAGCTTGTCCTAACACCAAAGATCATTTCTGAAGTCAGATACTTGATGCATTCAAACTCTGAGTAAATTTTTAATGAGACCTGGGAACTCTCAGGTACATCTCTTGTGTTGCTTGCAGCTCAGGCTGTACTTCTCATGTTCACTGTTGCTCTTTTTAGTGTTCTAGAGTGCAGGCAATGTGCAACACAGCAGTGGCTTCTCTGAGATGGATCCAGTGCACTGCTTTTGCACAAGTGGATGCAGCTTTTCTTAGGAAGAACAAGGCTGTTTCTTTCAACTAACTGAAGTGCTGTAATCAATAGTTGTTACAGTGTTTGTTCATTCAGGAAAATGTATGCATTTTTTTCCACAAGCTAGAGTGGAAGGAGGCTAAAAAAATACTTCAGGTTCACTTGTAGCTGGGAAGTTTTTGGACATAGTTCAGAATTCAAAGTAGGGTTGATGGGATGTATGAGATTTCGTGTAAGAGCCGAGTTATGTCTATTTGAAAGAGTGGCTCTTGTGCAGGCAGAAGAGAACATTGTGCTGTCTTTGGGAAGAAGCTGTTGGTTCTCTGAAGCTGCATATGATAAAGTTTGGTTCCTGGTCTTCCAACTTTTTTTTTTCTTTGCTGGGTTGTCAGAGCTCACTACTGGGTTGAAAAGAGTTGAGTCTGTTATTTCAGCTGATTTCTCTCTCTCAGGAAGGAATGGGCTGCCCTTGGAAACATGTCAAAGCAAAAAGCTATGACAGAATTTGTCAAGCTCCTACATAGGTGCTGCCACTTGTTCTCAACGTATGTCACTTCCCACAAGATAGAGAAAGAAGAGCAAGAAAAGAAAAGGTAACATTTGGGTACTTTGGTGTTGGCATCTGTGGGGAGTGTAACTCTTGGCCTGTGGACAGTACCACAGCTAGCTTAAGTTGGAGTTGTCTTGAGAAGGGGAACGCTTGAAGTGTAGGTGGCTGTGGTACCATTTGATCTCTTTAAGCCTTTTTACTTTGCCAGTAATGAGCAGTTGTTTAGGAGTTTTAAAAATTTTGCTGTCATCTGCTTAAGAAGAGATGCTTCACAAAATGTCTGTGGACTAAATATATAGAGAACATTAAATTGTCAGGTGTTTTAAACTCCTCTTCTAGTATGGGTTAGCAACTTGACAAAGGCTGTCTTATTGTTGCTTCCAGATGTGATTATTATCCACATCATTACTGAACATGTGTTAAAGCTTGGAAGATGTGTTTAAAGCTTCCAGGCAATTTTTTTCTGCTGCTCCCTGCTACAGGTAGCACAGTAACAGGTTAGCATGAATATCAAATTGTAACACAGAATTTCCCCTTGTCATGCTGCTGAGTGCAGCACAGCTGTACAGCGATGTGGTTTCTTCATGTGTCCAGGAAGACACTTCTCCAGGCCCGTTTAAGCATGAGGAGATGATACCAAACAAAAAGCCTCACTGGGCAGGCAAAAGGCAGGTTACAGCATGTTGAAAATAACTCATCCTAGGATTGTAGGAATGCTGAAATGGCTTATTGAGTGGATGTTGCAGAAGAGAAGAGGAAGAGCGAAGGCGGCGTGAAGAGGAGGAGCGGGAGCGGTTACAAAAGGAAGAAGAAAAACGTAGGCGAGAAGAAGAGGAAAGACTGAGAAGGGAAGAAGAGGAGAGGAGGAGAATAGAGGAGGAACGACTTCGGATGGAACAGCAGAAGTGAGTAGTGGAAACAAACAACGCTAAAAAGAAAATAACTGCCTTGCACTTGAGACAATTGTATATTTGGAATATACAGTTCTAATTATATTTCATTGTTCCCATCCCATCCAGATGCTGAAAACACAGATCTGGCTTTGCACATGTGATATTTAGGAGAATAGTAAAGCTGTTCCACATGAGTCAGCAACTATTTTCCACAATAAAAATGTCTTTGCAGGGGGTGTCTCTGAAGTAGATCCTGTGCTTGCTGTGTAGTGGTTTTGAGAAGGGAGCAAATAATTAAACCACGAGTTTTACTGCTTGTTTAACATGGCGAGAGCCAGAGGAGTGTAACAGACAGACATAAATTAACATATACAATAAAAAGTGTTGCACAGTGCTAAGTAAGAGGTGTGGTATGCCTTGAAGTTGAGGGGTTTTTTTACATGAATGGGAGTTGTGTATTAAGTAGTCATAGCAGGTTACAGAGATAGAGTTTAGACAGAAAAGGAAGGTGGATACCAAGTGTATCTAAACTGGTCATAGTTTGCTGAAAAGCAGTAAATCTCGCTCTTTGGGGTATTAGACCAGTCTAATACTGATGCTTTAGAACGTGAGTTTTGGGGAGGGAAGAAGAGTGGGAAGGAAAGAATTTTTCCTGCAATTGTGTGATACTTCTTCCTTCCTCTGAAGCATTGATAGCCGGTCACTGATGGACATAATGTGAGACAGGCCCTGGATCTATCTAGTCATTTTACCACAGAATTTCTGTTAGTTCTTTGGAGAGAGGAGAAAAACAGCCTGTGCATATGTAACCCATGTGTTCCTCCTGAAATTTCAGCAGTAGAGTCTGCTGGAGATGCAGATGCCCCATCTGGCAGCATTTTTTTTTTGATTCTTGAATTAGACCACTGTCAGTCATGTTTTTCCTATTTGTTTGCATACTGACCAGGGAAACTAAGATGGTAATGGGATGTGTTTTTCTCAGATTCACCAAAAAGCATTGGTGTGCTGTCCCACAGCAGGTTTGTTCCTACTAATATTTATAGCAGGTCCGCTGGAAGAGTGGTTTCTGGAAAAAGCATATGTGGATTTTTTCCTTTGCTTGTTTGAGAAATTTAGTCATGTGGGTTTTGTGTAGTTTTATCAGACTACAGATTGAGAATTATGTAAGAGCCCTTGTTGTTTTAACATTTGATGTTTCCAAACACGGGGTAGAAAATATTGCTCCCTTCTTTATGTTCCCCGTGTATTTTTAGGCAAAACTCACATTTGCATTAGCTCTGGTTTCCGGTCCATTAGGCAGATTTATTTTAATTGGGTTTTGCAGGAATGGAATTAAGTGATTTAAGTGGCCTCCATGCCAGCTCAGTGCAGGGATTTCCCCGGCGCCCTGAGCTGTCGGTGAGGCCGTGCTGTGCTCCCCCGCGCAGGCAGCAGATCATGGCAGCGCTGAACTCGCAGACGGCGGTGCAGTTCCAGCAGTACGCGGCCCAGCAGTACCCCGGCAACTACGAGCAGCAGCAGATCCTCATCCGGCAGCTCCAGGAGCAGCACTACCAGCAGTACATGCAGCAGCTCTACCAGGTCCAGCTTGCACAGCAGCAGGTATGGCTGGCCAGCTGGGAAACCTGGGCCGTGTGTCCCAGGCTGTCACTGGGAAACCTGGGCCGTGTGTGCCAGGCTGTCACTGGAAACCTGGGCTGTGTGTGCCAGGCTGTCACTGGGAAACCTGGGCCGTGTGTGCCAGGCTGTCGCTGGAAACCTGGGCTGTGTGTCCCAGGCTGTCGCTGGGAAACCTGGGCCGTGTGACCCAGGCTGTCACTGGGAAACCTGGCCTTTGTGACCCAGGCTGTCAGTGGGACGCATTAACTTGTCTGCTGTTATCTCCTTGAAAAGATAATTGCCACAAGGAGAGCTACTGTGCTGGTGACTAATGCTGCTTCAGATTCAAACACCAAAGCCTCTTTATTTATTTCATCTTTTGGAGTAGTTTTCTGAAGCAGCTGTTAATTAAGAAAATTCTGAGCAGTCTTTACTAATGACTTAGTTCAGTGTTATTATTGGAGGCAAAATGTGAACCGCTCTGCTGCAGCATTGGTGATGTGTGTGTGTAATTTAATGACATACCAGTGCATCTGAGCATGAACAGACCTCTTCAGGTGACTCTCCTGGAGGTCTGTGCAGAGCAGCAGGCTGTGGTCAGCCCTGTGTTTCTAGCTCAGCATGCTTGTGCATCACTGTAGCATCACTGCTGGGCTGGAGATTGCTCCTCCCTGCCAGCCTGAGCACTGCTGACTTCTCTCTCCTTTTGCACCTACTGCCTGACTTCAGCACCCGATAAAGTTGCTTGCCTGCAATAAGCTGCTCGTGGTTTGGGTGGGAGGACAGGCTGTAGCTGCCAGCCTGAGGTCTGTTCTTGAGCTGAAGACCTAAAATTCAGTAACTAATTTCCTGTTATATCATTTGTATGTTGTTGAGGCTGATGCCCTCAGCGAAGAAATGTCCAAGGAAGGGAGCCATGTGAACCTCAGAAAGTTAAACAAGGCCATTGCAAGGCCCTGCACTGAGTTAGGTCAGGGCACTTCCCAGTATCAGTACAGACTTGGGGGTGAATGGGTTGAGAGCAGTCCTGCAGAGCTGGGCTGGTGGATGAAACACTGGATATGAGCTGGCAATGGACTTTTCAGTCCAGAAAGTCAATCATATCCTGGGATGCAGGAAAACAAGTGTGGCCAGAAGGCTGAGGAAGAGAGGTGATTCTCCCCCTCTGCTCTGCTCTCATGACACCCCACCTGGAGTGCATCCATCTCTGGGGTCTCCAGCACAAGAAGAACATGGACCTGTTGGAGCAGGTCCAGAGGAGGCCATGAAGATGCTCAGAGGGCTGAAGCACCTCTCCTATGAAGACAATGCAAGAGAGCTGGGCTTGTTCAGCCCGGAGAAGAGAAGGCTCTGGGGAAACCTCCCTGCAGCCTTTCAGTACCTAAAGGGGGCTTATAAGAAACACAAAGAAAGACATTTTTACCAGGGCCTGTAGTGACAGGACAAGGGGCAAAGGTTTTTAGCTGAGAGAGTGTAGGTCTAGATTGAACATAAGGAAGACTTTTATTTTTACAGTGAGGGTGGTCAGACACTGGCACAGGTTGCCCAGAGAAGCTGTGGATGCTCCATCCCAGGAAGTGTTCATGGACAGGTTTGATGGAGCTTTGAGCAACCTGGTCTAATGGAAGGTGTCTGTTCCCATGGCAGGAGTGTGGAACTATATGATCTTTATAGCTCCCTTCCAAGCCACACCATGATTGGATGGAGCTGAAGTGGTGTAAGAAAGGCAGAGACTTTCTGCCCTGTTACACCTTTGGACTTCCCTCATGTAGCTTCCGTAACACTTCCGAGGAATACTTTATTTGGATGCCTGTGACTCAGCTGCATTGGGATCTGTTAGTGCAGTCAGAAAGTGCTGTTCTTCTTACAGATCAGCTTCTGATGCAATTGATTTTGGAAAGGCTGGATGCAACAGTTTTGTAGAAAAGTTCACACCACATGACTTTCAGTGCACAAAACTGCTGTAGTAGAAAGTGAAATCTGGACAGCATCTGTGCAATTGCTTAAATTTGAAATCTAACTAATGTTTGACTATATTGTCTTCATATTCCTGCAGGATATTTATATTCTATTCATCAAAATCTTGTGATTGCTAGGTTATCCTTTAAAGAGTGGTACTTGTATCTTTTCCCTGTCCCAACAAAAAAGCCTGTGTTGTCTCTCTGGACTGATAACGAGGGACAGGGAAGTTGCTCAAGAGAGTTCTCTGTTTAACTCATAAATTGGCAAGTAGCTAATAGACCTTCAATCCTCAGCTCTTTTTAGACCTGGATGAGCTCAGGCTGGATGGAACCTTTCCAGCCAGCAAAAAAAACCCGCAGCAAACAAGCCACAATTCCAGCTTTGAAAGAAATGTTATAGGAATGAAAAACTTCCATAGTTAAGTGCAAGAGTTTATTGTGTGTACCCTAATTAACTTGGAAGTTGAATTTTTTTGTTCAGGTTGTATCCACCAGCCTAGAAGCAGGTGACTTCACATCCCTTGGTACTGAGTGGATGCACCTGGTTAATGTGTGCTGCATCTGGTCTTTTGGGTCAAGCCCTCTTGTGGGGTGAAGGGGGAGGTTTTTTCTTTAAATTGTCTCTATACCTTCTGCTGGAAGGTGTAAAACTGGCATCTTGTGAGGGTTTGGTTGTACTTGACTTAAATTCCTGTCGTTTTAGGCAGCCTTACAGAAGCAGCAGGATGCAGTGGTGGCAGCGACAGGGACACCCCTGACTACTGCATCCAAGGTGAACAGCCCTGCCCCAGGGGACACCCCATCCATTAATGGGCAGGCCAGTGCACATGCAGACAGCCCTGAAAAAGAGCTGGATCCAGAGGCTTTGGAAGAAGCACTGGAGAATGGACCAAAAGGTGGGACTAGCTGAATTTCTTAATTAAAAATAAATAGCAAAAGCCTTTCTTAGGGTTCAGGTGTATTGAGTGGGGTTACTGTGGTGCTTTGTTTGGCTTCATTTGCCTGTGGAAAAGCTAGGTTTGATTCCTGGGGCTGCTGTCTCTTGTGGGAGAATAATATTGCATAGGCAAAGCTCAGCTTTGGGAGGGGAGGGAAAGAGGAAACAGCAAAAGCATTTCAGCAAAGCTGATGGGATCCAGAACCTCCTTTCACTCCAGACTTGAAGGAAAGGAGCATAAAAGTTCTAGCACAAAGCTGTTCTGGGCAGAAATACGCTCAGTTTTATTTGAGCTGGGGTCAAAACTGTTTAAAGATCCTTCCAGTGAAGGGTTCTGTGCAATACAAATTGTCACCTGTAGCAGTACATTTGCCTTCTGAGGCTTTTCTGTGTAAGCACTGTTGGTTTAAATGTGGTGGATGGGTGAACTGGTAGCATTTAGTAGAGTTATAACTAAATTTGCGCTGTTTCATCCATCTTTTCAGAGTTGCAACTTGCTTCTTCAGTTAAAAAAAAATTAATTGGAAGCAAGTTTAATGCTTGGGGCCCTCAAGTGCTCCGAAGGCACACTTGCAGCATAAATAACTGAAACAAAGGCTTACTGGAGTTTTTCCTCCCCTCTCTGCAGATTCTGTCCCAGTGATCGCTGCCCCATCCATGTGGACACGACCCCAGATCAAAGACTTCAAGGAGAAAATCCGTCAGGATGCAGACTCTGTGATCACCGTGGGCCGAGGAGAAGTGGTTACAGTCAGAGTACCAACTCATGAAGAGGGGTCTTACCTCTTTTGGGAGTTTGCTACAGACAATTATGACATTGGTTTTGGGGTGTATTTTGAATGGACAGACTCCCCTAATACCGCAGTCAGTGTGCATGTCAGCGAGTCCAGTGATGATGAGGAGGAAGAGGAAGGTAAGCACACTAATGTATATAAACTGTCAGAGTTTGCTGTGAGGGAAGCCCCCACTGATGGTCTTGTTTAATCTCCTACTTTCCCTGGCTTCCATCTGGCTGGAGTCATGTTTTCAATTTTGAATAGGAACTGCAGTTCTGCAAGTAGCTTCAGTCCCCTTCTTTGATCACAGACAGGTTAAAGCAGCTGAGGCTGGGGAAATCCTTTTCCTAAGTTAACTATTCAGTAAACTAAACTGAAACCCGTGCCATAATAGAGCACAGTGGATCTGCACTCTGAAACCTTAGGAAAAATCCTGTCCTGCTGCTCAAGAGATTTATCTAGGGAGGAAGTTTCCTCGAGGCTGCAGCAAAACAGCTTCAGAGGGCAAGTCCTGATGGTGGCTGAGACACAGGTCACAGCCTTTGCCTATGGGGGAGTCCAGCATACCATCACAAAAATGTTTTGAAATGAGCATGTGATTTGCTTGGAGGGAGCTGCCCTGGCCTAGGAAGCAGTGGCTTTCTGGGTATCACTACCAATAATCTGTGGTAGCCAGTATGTCACATCAGTGGCAGTCAGTGGGGAGGTGATTGTCTTACTGAAAACCAGAGTTTGGTGTCTGTACAAACTGACCTGGCTGTGCTGGGGGTCTTTAAGTGAATTTCAATATGAAACTGTAAAAGTCATGATGAAGTGAGCATGTTTGCTGTTCCTCCTGCTTCTGAGTGCTTCAGCCCCAGCCTTGGTATGAATCCCTGCGACTCCTCTCATTCCTAAACTAACAAAGAGGGCCTTGTCCACTAGGGATCAGTCTGACTTTCTCTTGTAAAGCATCCGCCCATGTTCACTGACACCCTTTTTTTTTTCCCTTGCAGAAAATACTAGCAGTGAAGAAAAAGCCAAAAAGAACGCCAACAAGCCTCAGCTAGATGAAATAGTGCCTGTGTACAGACGAGACTGTCATGAAGAAGTGTATGCTGGCAGCCACCAGTACCCAGGGAGAGGAGTTTATCTTCTTAAGTTTGACAACTCCTACTCTCTATGGAGGTCAAAAACAGTTTACTACAGAGTTTATTATACTAGATAAAGGTGTGGCTGTGTCTGGGGCTGGGCTGTGCAGAAGATGTCATTTTATTTGGAATTTTCTTCAAGCATAATGGATCCTTTTGAGTCTGTGTTTTATCCTGTCTGTATCTGTATGGTTTGTGTGAACTTTTAACAAGTAGACACTGGGATCTTCCTGCTCCATGACACTAATGCATATTGCATTGGGCTTAACACAGGATCTCCCTAACCTTTTTGGGGATTGGAGTCGTTGGCTCCAGTGCTGAGGTCACATCAGTTGCACTTGTTAAAGCCTCATGAAAAAGGGGGAGGGAGTTGCTGGCTCACTGGCTGGGTGATCTGATGTTTCCAGGTCTGGATGCCTTGAATAACTCGTTAATGGTTAATTTAAAGGTCCCATCAGTAACTGGTAGATTTGGATGCAGTTTGCTGTGTAGCAAGTTTCTCTTAACTGTAATTGAATGTCAGATTTTTTACACCATTAAAACTTGAAACTTTAAGTTTATGCAGTTTAGAAACAAGTTGTCTCACTTCTGTCCTCATCAAAGAAGAAACATTCAGTTCCTTAAACCAGTGTAGTGTCTAAGACAAGGATGAACAACGTCCTGAAAGTACAGCAAGTAACCTCTTCTGAAGGTGTAAGCTGAATGATGTTTAAGAGTATGTGTAACAAGAAGAACCTTAATCTCTGCCCCACTGCTAACCCTAGAATAAAAGAAGTCATTTTTTGATGCAATTGACTTCAAACAGGACACAAATTACTCCTGAGTTTAATGGGTTTTTAATGGGGTAAAAAAAAAAAAGGCTTTTCAAACTTGAAACCAGTTTTCTGCACAATGTTCTGATTTGGTTTTGTGAGACCTAATATTGTGCATCTGGGGAGCAGTCAGTCACTTTGATAGCATATAAGAGTTAATGTTGCACTAATGTTGGAAATCACTGCCACTCCATTTTAGTCTCAACTGGTGATAGTGGGGTGCAAACTTTCTGCTTTAATCTGTAACTGCGGGCGGGAAGGCCAGGTGCACATACAGATACTTAACGTAGCTTTAATCTCAATTTCATATGGTTTGGTTGGGGCATTTTGTATTTTGTATCGTGAAAAAACAATGCAGGTGGCTCCTTGGCTTGAGGCCGCAGTAAGAGTCGGCTCCCCCCGGAGCCCGGGGGTGACGTGTTGCAATAATGACTTGTGCAAGTGCTCTCTGCATGGGTGGTGCACCTTGTTACTGACAGGAGATGGTTGCTTTGGGTCTCAGACCAGCTCTTGCAGTCAGGCTTCCATTGATCAGCTGCAGCATGGGCAGTTCCACGGCGAATGATGTCGAGTTGGTGGGGTTTGTTTGGACGGTCAGTCTGTACATACATGATACTTTACTTTTCTCATACCAACCACGGAGATACTTCTCCTAGAGTGCTTAACTTGTCATCTTGCTTTTTGGGTCGGCAACACCGTACCAGCTTACAGCTAGTTAGTGCTGCTTTATCCAAAAACACTGTACAATGTTCTGCTCTTGTGTACATACAGTATATAAACCATGAATTTAGAAAGTACCTTGCTTTTAAAGAAAACTGTATTTAATGTAAAAAAAAAAAAAACAACAAAAAAAAAACCCTTTTAAAAAGGCAGGCACTAATATATTTCTTCTGGTCTTCAAATTACTTTTTTTTTTTTGTCCATACAAAAATGTTACAACTTTTTCCTCTAAGAATATCTGTTCTTGGGAGCGGTGTTTGTCGCTTTAAATGGCAGCACTTACTGTCATGTGTTGGATGTTAGAACTTCTACGTTTTCAGACTTTTTTTTTATTGCCTCTGGCTGTTGATAGTACAGTACAAGTGCGATTTCAAGATACCTTGAGATAGTATTTAATCCTAATTAAAATACATTTATCTGTAATGCTGTTGGCTTTTTCTTAATTTGCAAACCTTGGCATTGCTGTGTACGGCTCTTGAGCTAAGATGAGTTTGTCATCCTCTCTCTCAATTCAGAGGTTCAGCACCCTGCTCACACTGTGGTCAAAGGCTCTGCCCAGGAATGTCACTGGCTCGCTGGATGGGGCCATCTGTCCATGCTGGAAGAGCCCAGCTTGAACTGCATCATCTCTTTGAGTGGGTAGCAGAAGGGGTTGGATGTGGGCAGCTAAAACCTGTAAGCTCTCTCCTCCAAGAGAGTCCTGAAGTCCCTCGCCCAGAGGGCAAGACAGGACCATGCATAGTTTAGACTGAACAAGAAGAAAAGCAAGGACCTAGAGGCAAAAAGGCAAGTTATGGTGAGGTTTGTGTCAGCCAGAATCTCCTTTCCCTGCTTACCTGCTGCTGGTAAGTAGCTTATCCTGGAGCTGAGGCGAGGACATGCACTAGTTTGGCCCTGAGTTCACCTGAGGAGCAGAATTCTCTTCAGAGAGGGCAAAGCAAGTGCTGTGCTCCGAGAAGCAGGATGCTGAGAAGTTCAATCTGCCATAGCCTGGGTGTGCTACAAGCTAATTTCACATGAAATGTGCAAGTGCATTGGAAACCAAAGCAATTACAGCAGCAAGCCTGCCCCGGCTGAGCCCATTTTACGTGTCTGATGCATGTATAAATTCCCCTTTCCCCAATTAAAAGGGAAGCACTGTGCTCCTCACAGCTCACTTCAGGCAGCTCCCTTCCACAAGAGAGTTACTATAAACACTGTGTGAACAGTCACTGGCAGTGACTCCAGGTGATTCAACAGCCTGACAAAGCTCAGTTCTGAATACACTGGTCCTTTGAGAAAAGCTGACTTATCCCATGGAAAAGCCATTGTTAGAACAGGTTCTTCGAGGCACTTTTATGGGAGACAAGGCACAGTCTTCCTTGGCTCTGCTGTCCCAGAAGGATAAGCAGTGCAATCGAAACAAATTGCTAATTAAGCCACTTGTCTGCTCTGTGAAATTATCCTTGCCTATCCTCCTTGCTGTCCTTCCCACCCCTTGGCTTTTGGCACTTTCTGCCTTGTGCTTTGGCAGTCCCGGGTTGGAGGCTGTGATTTAGAGCAGCTGGGTGCAGCCTTGGGGTAACTGTGATGGGCAGGGGCATCAGGCTCGGGGCTCTGCTGTCAAAGGAGCCCTCGGGGGTGGTTCAGCCATTTGCTCTCCTCCTGTTTGTGCGTTGCTTTAGGAGGTGCAAGAGGAGGCTGCCCAGACCTGTTGAAGTACAAAGAAGTGCAGCATCCACCCCGGTGCCAGCCATGCTCCAGACTGACAGCTTGGGACAGTTGTTACCCTTTTTAATCCAAAATATGAAGGCTTGAAGCTCTCTTCTCTCAAGCACCACCTCCTGCGATCCACATCCTTTTCTTTCCACCCCTCACTACATTCCCAGTGCAAGGACTACAGGGGACGCTGGAAAAAGCCCACTCTAATCCCTCCCAGCCCCTTGGACTCGTGTTCCTGGAGGGTTCGTGCTCTGTCACTCCTCCCTTCCTTGAGTTCCTCTGCCACCTTTGGCTGCCTCAGCCACACACCACGGGGTCTGGGCCGGCGCCTTCCATACAGGTGCCACTGCCCAAGGGTGCCAGCTAGAGCAAGAGCCCAGTGAACACACATGTGCCCCAGGATTCGTGGAAATTGCAGCTTCTCTCGTGCAAGCTGCTGCTCCCCTGCTCTTTCTGCTCTGATCTCCCCCGTTCCAGCTCCCCACCCAAACAGTTCAGTCCCTAAGCCCAGCTCCTGCTGTTGGTTCATTTGCAGACCCAGCTCAGCAGCAGGAGCTTTCAGCTTTCACAGCCAGCCTTCACTCCTGCTCTCTGTACATGGAGGCAGAGTACAAAGGGACAAATTTTAGGGCTGGGTCACTGCTTTATTTGCCACAGAGGTGTGTAAGTCCCTGTGGTAACGTTGGTCCCATGCTCTGTGACAGCAGCGTACCTGCCTTGGGCTCTGGTGTGCTCAGCTTGCACCCACAGCTGGGTTCAGAGGGCAGGTTACAAATGTCAACTACGTGCTTTTGGGTCCATTGCTCTAAAAAATAAAACATTTAAACTCACATCACAGCTACACCCAGCACCATGTACTGGAAGATGAAGCAAAGCATGAAATGCCATCTCAAATCTTTCCCCTCGCTCAACTGAGGCCTGCCACTTGGACTCCAGAAGTTTTATTGAAACATCAGACTGGCTTAAAGAAACATATTAAACTACTTGGACTACTCTAGATATAGATATGGCCATGCAATATAGATATTGCATCTGCAAAGTTATCATCTGGTATCCTAAAAATACAAAACTTGCAAGGAATGAGGAAAAACAAGGCAACACTGGTTCTCTATAATAAATTCTTCTCCTGGGCCCTGTTATTTTCATGTTATACCTTCTCCATCATGAAGCTGGTGAGAAACCTGCTCCTTTTAATCAGGGGGCTCAACACTGGCATGTGGTCAGATTTGGAGAAGTAATTCCTTATGTCAGCCTCCACTTCTCTGGAGTTTAGTGTTTTCCTCAGTGTCGGACTTCAGGTTTCCTGCATGTTTGCTTTCAGGAAGCAGCTGCTGGGTGATGGTCACTGCTCTCACCTGACCTGGCAGCTGGTCTGTGCTGGGCCCAGGAGGAGGAGGTTTGATGTTATCCCTCACAGTGCCTTTGAGCAAAAATTCCCCTTGGCTGTGCTCTCCTGATGGAGGAGCAGGTCAGAGTGGAAAACGCTGGTTCCCTTGGCCCGGACAGTTCAGCACTCCCTTTCCCCAGGGATGTTTGAGCCACTGTGCCACCCCTCTGGGCCTGCTTGCAGCTCCTTTCCTGCTGTGGCTGCATCCCCAGGCACAGCAGGAATGTCCTGGGGAAGCACATCCAGAGGTGCTGGCACTTTGTCTGCCCAGGGGAGCTCAAACACGGGCTCTGCCCCTGCGCTCTCGATGACCTGCGGGCAGGAGAGCGGCCCCTGCTCACCCAGCGGAGCAGATGCTTGGCCCTCTGCCACCATGGCAGCAGTGAAATACCTGCACAGCCATCAAGGGCACCACAGGCTGCCTGGGACAGCCTTTAGGGCATGTGGGAACAGGCTCTGCTCTATGGGCTGAGGGGCAGCTGTGCCCAGCAAAACCCTCTGCTGCCCCAGGGCTGGGCATGGGCTGGGCATGGGCCCCTCTGGCTGTGACTGCTCATGAAACTGGGGGAGCTGTCACCTCCAAACCCTTCCTGTGCCACACGAGCACTCAGCTGTGACCCCACTGTGACCCCTCTGTGACCCAGCTGTCCTTTCTAGACCTGCCTGGATGAGCCTTATGAAGGGGTCTCCTTCCTCACAGAAGCCACTCCAGGTCTCTCTGCCCTTTGCAGTAGCTGGCATTGGAGAGCTGCAAGTCCCAAATCTCTCAGGCTCTGTAAAACATTGGGAAATTATTTGCAGCCTGCATCAGGACAGTCAGACCAGATCACAGAGTGAGTTCAGAGCACCTAGCAGAGTTTTGCTTGATGCCTGTTGAAGTTGGCTCTGGCTTGAAGAGAACAAGGGTTTTTGACGTCTAAAAGAAAAAAAAAAAGTGACAGTAAAGTTTGGGTTGCTTCATGCCCAGGGGGAAGTGACTTCATGCAGGCCTGGTGATGGGAAGAACAAGGCAGGAAGAAAAATCAGCTGTCCCCCAGGCAGTGCCCCAGGGCTGGGCTTTGCCCTGGCGCAGCAGAGCTCCAGGAGCATCCCAGCACAGCCCCGGCACAGAAACCACCCCCTGCCCCAGCCAGCTCTGCCCCACAATTGCCCCCTTTGGCCTGATGTGTCCCTCAGTGGGCAGTGGGGACCCACAAGCCTGCACCAACCCAAGGTGGGGCAACCTGGGTGACACAGGACAACACTGAGGAGAAGCACCCTCCTTTGCAGACACCCGTGTGCAGCTGGAGATAAAGCTGTGCTGAGCATATCTGTGCAGGTTGCTCAGCCTGGCCGGGTGATTTTCCCCTGGATGAGTAATCCTGTTTTCCTAGAGCCTGTCGACAATATTTTTCCTTGGCAAAGGCTCTCCCAGGGATTCTTGTGCCAAAACTAATTTTTACAGGTAGATTTTGGTAGCCAGCCCGTGGGTACTGGATAAACAGGGGCTGAGGGGTGGAGCCCCCCCTCACAGCAAAAGGGACCCCACAAAGAGCCACTTTCTGCTCCCCTGGAGCCAGCCCAGTGGGACATGGGCCAGGTTTCCCTTCCAGCCTCTCTGGTGGGTCTTGCAGTGGCCACAAAGCCAATGAAAACCATGGAGGGGCAGGGAGCCCCTGGCATGCCCAGCCCAAGCAGGGCTGGCTGGCCTGGTGGGTGCCAGCCTGGCCAGTCACAGCAGTGCCACAGCAGTGCCACAGCAGTGCCACAGCAGCCTGGTCCAGCCCCAGCTGTCGCAGGATCCCCTTCCCTCATGCCAAGGGAAGGGCAAAGACTAAAAACAGTGGAAAAAAAGGAATGTCATAAGGCTCCAGCTGTTTGTTTCCTGCATTTCTGTGCTTCTGTGGGACAGTGTGTAACTTGTTGCTGCAGGGGAGCTGGGGCTTGCTCTCACCGTGGTGCATGCTCCGGAGCCAAAGGGACAATGCCTAATGATGCCACCTTGTTCTCAATGCCCTCATGTCCCCAGGGCTCTCCCAAAGCCCCAAAATCAGCATCCCAGCTCAGACTCACCCAGCATGAGGGTCTCAGGGACCAGGTCACTTGGGAGATCAGGGCACAGCCTCATGCATGGGGCAAGTGGGAGGTGAAGGGAAATACACCCAGCACTGGAAGTGGTGTAGCAAACCTGTTGCGCAGGGGAGCTGCTTTGCCCAGCCAAGGGAGCATCTCTCTCAGCCAGGCTTGGAAAAATCCTGATCCTGGCTTCAGCCCCGCAGCTGTTTTCAAGGCAAGGAGCTGTAGCTGGGCTCCTGCTGGGCCCCCATCCTCTTCATTTCCCTGCTGTGTTCTGCTGTTGGCAGCACAGAGTCCCCAGCAAACTCAGCCGGGCAGGCTGGGTCACACCCGGGGCTGTGGCTGCACACCCGGTGCCAGTGCCCACCTTGGCACACGTGGGTAACGTGACTGGAGCATCCCCACAGCACCACAGAGGTGCCTGCAGGCCTGCTGCCCACCTCACTCACCCTGGGCGGGCACAGCAGAGCATCCAGGCTTTTCCAGCCCGCTGTTGGATCATCTCAACACCACAGTCTGGCTGCAGATGACAGGATCAGCCTCATCTGGCCCTGGGAGTTGGGTTTGAGTCAACACCAATATTTGAAGACGTGTGCAAATGCAGTTAAAATAAAACCCCAAAACCAAACCACCCTAAACCAGCTACTGACCTGTCTGGCACGAAACTGTTCCCCAAAGGCAGCAGCAACAGCCTGCCCAGGCTCAGGACAGCCCCTACCAGCACCCCAGACCCACCACTGCCTGCAGGAGAGAGAAGGATGCTTCAGCCAGCAAGGCACAGAGCAGAGGCAGGACCCTCCTCCAGGCAGCAGCTGGGCTGAGCCATCCTGGCAAAACAGACCCCACTGCCCTCATTTCTCATGGCTTTTCATGCCTCAGGCACAGACAGCATCTAAATTCAGTGAAAGTGACCATCAGGTGAGGTTTCTGCTGCCACTGGGACATCGGGGCAGGTTCCACACGGCTGCAGGGGCTCAGCCCAGCAGCAGGCGGCCCTGGGGGAGCGAGTGGCTGGCCCAGCTCTACACCCCGTGGGTTTGCTGGAAATTTTCCCGATTTTCCTTGCTGGAAAGGGCTGGGAACCAGCTGAGTCTGGGCTTCCATCAGTGCCCCAGCCCCTGCAGCAGCCAGGAGATGTGTCCAGGCCGGTGTGTCCCACTGGGCTGCTGTTCTGTGTCCCACACGTGCTCCTGCAGGGACCTCCAGACAAGGAATGCCATCCTGCCCGGCACGGCTGCCCTCGGCTGGCAGGAGCCAGAGCCCAGCACAGCCCATCAAAGCAGCTGCTTTTTCCCACCAGTAAAAAGAGGGGGACCAACCCCATTCTGGCACTGCGAGGAGCAGCCTGGGGCACAGCCAGGGCCGCTGGTGTCCCCAGGGAGGTGACAGCTGCTGCTGTGTCCCTGATCAGGGACTCTTGCCAGGCTGGGTCTGGCCCAGAAATATTGCTGGCACGCCCTGGCAGTGAGGGACCCCCAGCTGCAGAGCAGGATTTGCATCCACCCAAACACCAGCCCTGCACAAGGAGCTGCTGGGATCGTGCCATTAGATGGGGCTATAGCTAAAGAATTAGGATTTGTATTTCAGACTCCGAGTAGGACTTGCCCGGGGTCAGCAGGTAAGTCCTGGCCATCCCTACCTCGGTCTGACGCCCTGAGACAGGGGATGGATGCTTCTGGGATGCAGAGGCGTGGCAGGAGGGATGGGAGCCCCTCACTCTCTGTGGGAAGCTGTAGGTGGGAGAAGTTAACAAATTTCCACTGCAGGTGTTGCAGGGTTTATCCACCCCCATTCCCCTGTCGCACCCCTTGTTTTTCCCTGGTGTAGAACACAGCTGTCAGAAATGGGGAAGGCCCCTGGCAAAGGCAGGTGCCTGGTGCTGATCTGCCCACGGGCTCCCTTTGGCTCACTGGAGGAGTCTCACCAGTCCCTGGCCCAAACCAGAGAGCTGGCAAGGCTGCAGGTGCTGCCTAAATGCTCAGGGAAAAACAATAATAATCCAGCTGAAGACTTTGAAGCTGCGAAATAATGCAGAGCTGAGCAACCCCTGGGGGAGCCAGCACATCCGTGGCACTGCTGGGGAATGAGGCAGGGAGCAGAGCTTGCCACGGGTTTGCCAAGCCACAGTGGGAGCCCTTTGCCATGGGGCCATCCCTTTGCCATGGGGCCATCCCAGCCCTTTTGCCATGCAAGCTCGGGTGCCTTTGTGCTGCTGGAAGAGACATTGGAGGCAGAGGAGCTGGGCTGGCCTCGCCCCAGCAGCATCAGCCTCTCTCCTACCACAGTGGGAACTTCTGGATTACAAACCCCAAAACCAAACTGCAGGCACGACCACTGGCCTGCTCCCTGCACAGGCACATTCTGTGTAGCAGAAATTCACTTTTCAGCACGTAAATTGCTGCCCCTTTGAGGACACGAGCACCCAGGAACAGCTGCTGGCAATGCTATCAGAAAACACCAGGATTTTTGGCAGCTCCCACACCCTGATATTTGTGGGAATAAAGCCACTTTTCCAGGATGACAAGAAGAAGGGGTGCCCTCAGCCTTCACCCAAACCCACTCTGCTCTCCCAATACCTGAATGGGAGGACATCCAGCAGAGCAAGGGCCACCCCAGCCTCTGGAAAAGATGGATCAGCCTGGCTGAAAGCTACTGTCCTTTGCCAGGACGGCCACAGCAGTGCCTGGCCATGCCAAGTGCACGGGGCATCGCCCAGGCCAACGCTGCTGATCAAAAACCAGCCCTTCCCATCTTTTATAAAGCACAAGACCCCAGACATGCAGCAGAACAAGGAGGCCCAAGGCTGCCCGAGCAGGCAGCACACGTGCCTGTGTGAGGGGGGTGAGCAGGAAAAGGAATAGGAAGTGGAGACAAAGAATTTCCGCAACATCCCTCCAAACTGCTTCCTGCGCGCTGGGAGTCAGGAAACACCGACAGGAGAGATGCCCAGCCCAGGCTGAGCAGGGCCCCAAACAGCCCCTGGGGAAATAGGCTAAACACAGGGAATGAGATGGAAACTCACAGCCCACACCCACAGTAAAAAATCCCATTTGACGTATCAAGAATCCTGGATTTGGGAATGGCAAGTAGATGTGCACTTCACCTCAGGAAACAGGTGGACCAAACTCTCCAGGATCTGTATCTACATCCCACCTCAGCACAAAACCCCTCCCACCAGCCCAGTGAGGAGTAAGCCACCAGGAATGCCACGGATCCCCTGTGAGCCTGGGAGTGTTTCAACACTCCCCCTTTGCTCCAGGAGAAAATCAGAGAGACAGGTTACTTGTGGGCTGAGAAACGTCATGTTTGGATAAATAACTCAGTTCCAACCCAAGGGCCAGAAAGGCTGGAGCCCCAGGAGATGCTTCTAACTCCTTGAAGCGATCTGGGTGGAGCTGGTGGCTGCCTGGTGCAGTTCCCTGCATCCCACAGCAACAGGTGACATTCCACAGCCCCCAAAAGCGTTGCTGACCCACGCACGGCCTTGCAGCCATTTGTAGGCAGTGTTTTTCCTGCTTCCATGGAATGCTTTGGATTTGGCTGCACTGGGAAGCAGAGCTGCACTTGTTTCCTGGCCCTGCAGCCCCTGTTTGGAAGGGGCAGTGCCTGCATTTATTAAATCCTGCTCCAGAGACACGGCCTGGCCTTACAGATGTGGGACTTTCACATATTGGAAAGGTGTGTTGTGAGAGCATCAGTGTGACAACCTCTGTTTTATGCATGGAGCTATGACAAGTTCTGGGGTTTTGGGGTTTTTTTTCTTTTATTAAATTTCTCCTCATTTTATGGGCTATTCATTTTGGGGGGTTTTGTTGCTGGCAACCCCCTGCTCAAGGCTGCTGGATGAGAAGATTTCATTGGGGCTGGTTAAACAAACTTCTTCCTGTCAGAAGGGAGCATCTCTCACACGAGGGGCGGGACCAGCCTCTGTCGCCAAAGGCAGGGTGACAGAGCAGGGAACTTTGACATGGGATTATGGCTTTCCCCCCCCTCCCCCTGGTCTGTTTGGCAGTAAATGGTTAATGCCTGTAGTCAGAAGCCCTCCATTAGACAGCTCATTAGTTAATCACGCTTGTACGTGTGATTTCTCCTGTCCCCGTGCGTGTGACAAGGGAAGCTGAGGAATCCATGGGAATTATTTAAATCACCCACGTCCCAAACCTAAGGCTTAAATACCCTGACAGGCAAAGGAGCATTAATTCATACAACCTCCCAGCCTTCTCCCAGTGTCACTACTGTACTCCAAAATATTGATAAGCCCTAAAGCAATAATGGTTAACACTTCAGCCGGTTAGAAAGGGGGGAGGGGGGTTTAAGCATTAATTTGTCAGGAAGATGACAAGATTATTTACATCGTCAGGAAAGCAGCTCATTAAAGCTGCCCTCGTGCAAACACTTGGCCGTGCTTTGTTGGAAGAGCATAAAGCAAGGGGGCTGCTCCTGACAGCAGCTTGCTGCAGGGCTGCAGCAGGAGAGTCTCAGCTCAGAGGAGAGGGAATGAACAGCAAGGGGACGGGATCTTCTGGGAAAAAAGTCTGGGCACAAGTCAGAGGGACGACGTTGCAGCTGCTCAGTTTTACCCAACCTGTCGGGCAGGACGTGCCAGACGTGGCTGGCAGGATTTTATGGCTTTGAGGTGTTCCCCCTCTCCTTCACACAGTGAGCAGCAGAGAGCATCAGCGTGTTTCCATCCCATTTCTGTGTGTAAGGATGCAACCCTGACCCTAACCCTAGCCACTCCCCAGGTATGAGAATCCCCTGCAGCACACAGCCCTGCCCTGTTACCCCCAAGGCCCCAGCCACGCACACAAGTGATATTAAGAAGAGGTGAACCACATCCCAAAATTCCCCCAAGGCTTCACCCAGTGACAGAGGGATACCCTCAAGCTTCCACTGTCAGAGAAACCTCCAAGGTTTCTTTTAATGTTTATTTTAAACCTTTATTGTCTAAATACATAATTCCCTGATGCTGGGCTTGTGCAGATTTTCAGCCACCATGCTGCACTCTGCTTACACACTGTGCACCCAAGGAATGCATTTATTTCTGAAGGAGACCACTTCACCTCTTTGGTGTTCAGTGAAAGGGCTCTGGGGTCCTCAGGGAAAAGAAACTTGGGAACACGGACTTCCAGACAGAAATTACTCTGCTGCATTCCCCGTACATGCAAGGAAGAGGAGCAGCCCCAAGCAGCAGCCCCCAAAAATCCCAGCAGGTGCCACAACTTGGATGCCTGCCACGCACAGAGGACCTGACTTCGCTGCTGGTGCCAGTGGCACTGGGGAGGGGGGAGCTGGGTGCAGATGAGCACTTCCCCACTTGGTCATTTGTAGGGGGAATTGGGCATTTACTGCTTTTAAATAAAGCTGAAAGTCTGCCCCCCTGAGTGGCAAGGGGCATCAGAAGGGTCTCTGGTGCTGCCTGTGGATCCAACGCTGTGCCAAGGGTGTGCTGGGATGGGCAGGAGAAGGGCTGCCAGCTGGGAACCCTCCCTGCTCCATCTCACCCCCAGATTTGCATTGTTTGGCACGGGGCAGCACAATCCATCAGGAAGGCAGGTTGGATGAGAACAGCAGAGATGCTCCTCACACAACAAGGAATGCTGAGTCCCTGAGGATGAGCCCACAGCCTCCACTGCAGCTTCTGTCTCAGGGCTGGGCTTCCCACAGGGCACTGGGATCATCAGAGGGATCATCCCGGGAGGGTGAGTCTGGAAAAGCACTGGATTTACCCTTGTGACTGCAGAGCTGCTGGGACCTCACTCTGTGCACCCGAGCCCCCCCTACCCAGCTCCCAAATTCTCATGTGGCCCTATTGCCACTGCCCTCCCCTCTGTGCCCAGTGTCCCAACTTCTCCCAAAACATCCTCACCAGGCCCCTCTGGAATGCTGAACTGTGTGGTTTTGCTAGGAGCTGTTCAGTACCCAGGAGGGAAAAAAGAGAGGGGGCCTGGAGCCCTGGTGAGAAATATGACGGCAGCAAAGCGCTGTTATGGCCACAGCACGGAGTTATTAAGGAGAGGCAGGGAGGAGTAACATCTTTTATGGGACCAATTTATAGCGTTGGGAAACAGGCTTATGGGCACAGGCACCCTCTCACAGGAGAATGGATGTGCTTCCTCTCGGGCAGCATCCATTAAAGGGATGTATTTGGACAGGGTGCTGAGGAGCAGCAGCACAAAAATCCTAAAATAGACACGACAATGTTTCTTTCTGTCTGGCTCAGCTTGCACAGGAGTTTCTGCTGCTCCTCCAGCAACTTGCCCAAGGGGAGAGGTTTCCCTCCAGCACCATTCCCACCTCCATCCCAAAGCTGGCCCAGTGTGGTGGCTGCAGAGCCATTCCTGCCATCCAGTTCAGTGATCTGCCATTTCTGGAAGCTTTATACAAACACTGTACCCCTCACACGGCTTCCACACTTCTCATCTCCCCTTGTCAGCCTTTGCATTAGGTGTGTATATTCAAGTGATGCCCCTAGCAGGAAGTTTCACGTCCCAAGGAGTAGGGTAATGGCCAGGGAAAACCCAAATCACAAGGCAGGAAAATTAGGGGGGTGGGAAGGGGAGGTGTTAGGTGCTAAATTCTGACTTACGGGGTCAGAGAGATGAGTGAGCAAACACAGATGGGTGGAAATGAAAGACCATTTCTGTCTTGTCTCTGAAATCCTGTCCTTTTGTATAGCCAACTTCTGCTGCAGAAGGGAGGTGGGATGGGGAAGGGACTGGGAGGGGACTGGGTAGGCAGGAGATCAGCACTGCAGCGCAGCTGGAGGTCCCTAAAGCAGATCGCAGTCCCCTGGGGTGACATCCAGCTTTTTGCTCCTAGCTCTGTCCCACTGAGCTGTATAGCTAATTCTAGAGTTTTTATTTAAATTCTGGTCCAATATCTGTGACTTTTGGCCCATTCCTTGCTGTTGCCATCAGTCCCTGCCCATCAGGATGTGCCACTCCAATACAGAGCAGAGCAACACCTTGACCCTTGTGCTCCCACATGAAATATTTGGCATGTTCCCTGCCACGCTCAGGCAAGCCAAATATTCTTTCCTTTGATTTGTTTCAGACATACCAGCCACGAACCTCAGCCCCTGGCCTCTTGTTTTCATGTGATGAGACTGGCTCAGAGGAAGGCAGGGATCCATCTTTGTGCCGGGCAGCCTCAGCACATCTGCTGAGCAAACACCCTCAGTTTCTCTCCTTGCTACCCAAAATCACCTCCCAGTCCCATCACCTCCTCCTTTCCGGCCCCAGTTGCCATTTTCTCCAGGTGGACCACCAGTGCTGGGTGCTCTGGAGGAGCTGCAGTGACCTTTGCTGTCACTCGGTGCCTCACGGCGGCCGAAGCCCAGCCAGGCAGGTGCTGGGATGGCCACTGCCCTCAGAAGCACTGCCAAAGACAGAAGCTCCTGTGAAAACCTCCCCTTGGGCCCGAGGTGTTCCACACTGTCGGGAACGGAGCCCTGTATTCCATTAAATCAGCTTTTTCCTGCCCACGGGCACTCTAAGACATCTCTGAATCGACTCTGTGTCCCAGGCAGGTTTTGTCCCATATGAGTCTTTTACCCTCGATTCTTTTTGCCTTGTTGCTAAAAGAAAACTGCTCAAGCTGTCCTTGTGCACACCAAATAACTCCTCACTGAATTCCTCAGAGCCACTGCTCCCTGAATAGGTGCATAATGAGCAGGAGCAATTTTCGATCACTTTAGAAAAGTAATCGGTTACAGAATCGTCAGAGAAAGGTTTGGGTTGGAAGGGACCCTAAAGGTCATCCAGTTCCAAAGCCCCTGACACAGGCAGGGACAACTTCCACTCGAGCAGGTTGCTCAAAACCCCATCCAGCCTGGCTTTGCACACTTCCAGGGATGGGGCATCCAGAACTTCTCGGGGAAACCTGTGCCAGTGCCTCACCACCCTCACAGTAAAGAATTTCTTCCCTGTGTCTAATCTAAACCTACCCTCTGTCTAAATCTAATCTAAACCTACCCCCAGACCCTTAGTCCTTTCACTACAGGCCCTCGCAAAAAGCCCTTCTCCAGTTTTCTTTTAGGTCTCCTTTAGGTACTGGAAGGTGTTACAAACTCTCCCCAGAGCCTTCTCTTCTCCAAGCTGAACAGCCAGCTCTCCTCACTCCAGCAAGTCCACGTCCTTCTTACACTGGGGATCCCGGAGCTGGATGCAGCTCTGCAGATGGGGTCTCACGAGGGCAGAGCAAAGGGGCAGAATCCCCTCCCTCAGCCTGCTGGCCACGCTGCTGGGGATGCAGCCCAGGATGAGGTTGGTTTGCTCTCCCACCGAAGGCACAGCAAAGCGAGCGCGGGCTGGGGAGCAGGACTTGGCCAGGTTCCCATGGGAATGCTTCCCACATCCTTGCCTTGCTGTGAGTGGAGTACCTGTAGCTCTGGTGGCACTCTCTGGGTGGATGTAGGACTGAGGAGAAGCCCTAGGATAGGGGACACCCGTTGTTGTGATGGGAAGTTGAAGCATTTACCCAAAAGATCTTCAACCGTCGTCACCACCACGGATGCTCCTTGGGTTTTTTGAGCAGCCAAGGAGGGGAAACCAGCCTGGGGTCTGTCACTCCTGCAGCAGCTTGTGAAAGGCAGATGCTGCCTGGTGCAGACCTGAGAAGGTTTTTGCTGGAGCATCCCATTGTGGGGACCATTGTGCTGCTGCTGAAAGGAAAACCTTCCATGGGAAGTACGTGGATTGAAGCAGTTCTGCTCAGTGCTGGATTTGTTCTGGAACAGCTTTAATAGGGCAACATTGCCCTTCCATTTCCTTCCAAGAAATACTCAGAATTTCCCAGCCTGTTGCACGGATGCTCCAAGTAGCCATTGCCTGTAATTTGACCACTGTCTTTCTTGCACCTACATAGAAGTCATTTGTTCAGCTAAAACAACTTCAATGGGAACCCCAGGGGTCATTTTAACAACTGCTTGCATAGATGGAGATGGGAAGATTGTGGCCAACCTGGCAAGGGGAAGGCTGACCTCTTATCTGGAGCACAGGGCTGAGAACTTCCCTCTCTGCTCCTCGTGTCAGATGGAAAGGAGCAAACCACCTCCCCTTAACTGTGTCCAGCCCAGGCAGAGTGGTGTTTATAGTGTCCCAAATTAATTAGAGCACATCTACACATTAATTAGCTCTTTGTGCCCAGTTATTCTATTTGTATTCAGATTCTATTTTGTATTTATATTCCATTTGTAACCCTTATTACATCCCTCTGTCAATGGGACATCTCCCCATCTCTGCTGCCTGGGGGTGAGGGCAAAGGTGTCTGGATGGACGCGAAAATGGGAGCCAAGATGGCTCAGCTCATTGCCAGGGCTGCATTTCTGCCACAGAGAGGCTGTGTAACCTTGGAGAATAACAACAACAACAGAAAATAATAAGCCTTTCACACAGGGAAGTTATGAAAAATTGAGCTGCTTCTGAACGAAACAAATAGAGAGTAGCTCGAAGGAGAGTTAAAGTGGTCAGCTCAGCTGTGACACAGCCCCATAACCCCCAAGCTTCCAGCATATTCTTCCAGCATTTCTTCAGCGCCTCTAAAGCATCCTTTCAGCCCATTCCATGTCTGCAGCTGGAGCCAGCCTTGCACACGCTCCAATATCCTGGGAGGGAGCATCCCTGCAATCCAGCCAGCAGCTCCAGCACAGCTGCTCACGCCGGGTTTGCAGCCTGGCGCCGCGAACGCCGGAGCTTCGCCAGGGCAACCTTGGCTGTTGGGGAGGAGAGAAAATCGTCTTCTCCCTTCTCATCTCTGACTGCCTGAAATGAGGTCTGGAGATTGAACATCTGCTTAACGTGCCAGTCAGGCAGGGACACGCTCCCCTTGCTCATTGCAGAGCCACGGCCGGTTGCAGAAAGCCGAGTTTCTGTCTATAGCCTGGAGACACACACATGGCCCTGGCTTCCCAGCCAGAGCCACAGCGGGGCAGGAGAAGGAAAGCAGCAGGAAAAAAAGTGGGGATGCAGACTAGAGCAGTGCACCCACAGAATGTCTGAAACCATCCAGCAGCACTGGTCCTGCAGTGGCACCTGCAGAGCAGGGTGGCTGCTGCCTGTCCCAGCTGGGGTTAAGTCTCTGCCTTCTGAAATCCAAGCCTGGAATCATGGAGGTACAGGGGGATTCATGGATCACAGTGGAAATACAGGAGCAGACAGCACAGCCAAGTTCATTCAGCAGAGCAGAGTGATAAATAGAGAGCAAACGGCCCATTGCATGCTGATGTCCCACGAGGATCAATTAACTGTAGTTAAAAAATATATTTTTAATGTCATGATCTTCAACTGTCACTGGCTGACTGCAGTCACAAAGTGGAGCCAAAATCCTCAGTCAAAGATGTCAGTTCCTCATTAAAAAAGCCCCACATTTTGGCTGCCAATATCAGCACCAGGCAGTCCTGTACCCAACAGAGACACAGGAACCGGCACAGGGGACATTGAGAACAGGCCTAGTGCCAAAAGAGTGTTATGACATTTTATTAAATAAAATATGTTTATTTAGCCACCTCTAAATAAGGTGGGTGTATTTCCCACTGTTCGAATCTGTTCAGCTATGGAACAACATCATTATCAACATCTAGGCCAGCATTTAAAGCAGCAGGGAGCTCAGCAATGTTGCTGAAAGCTGATTTCCATCAGCAGAAATGCACTCCTCTCTGAGCTTCCCAGGAGAGGCCTCTGTGGTCCCACCTGAATTCCTGCTCTGCCAACAGTGGAGCATTGATCCCAACTTTCAGAGACCTGCAATAGGAGGAGAGTGCATTTCAGGAGCTAAGCCCCTCCTCTCCGGGGTAAATCTCACTTAGTTGTTGGTGTCTCTTTGGAGAGTGTTGCAAAGAGTTACAGCTCTCCCAGCCACACTGCAAAGGCAGAAAAGCAGCAACCTCATTTTTAGGAGAGAAAACAAAAATCCAGAAGTGATGTAATTTGCCCAAAAGAGTTGAGAAAGTCATTCTTGGGGCAAGTGTGGGAAGAGAAATCCTACTCCTGGGCTCACAGAGAGAATTTGGGTGTCTGTGTCCCCAGTGCTGACTGCATCCTGGGGAAGCTCCTCCCCAGTGCTCGTTTTTTGCTTGTTTGTGTCTCCATCACACTTTTGCTCCACCCTGTGGTTTGTTGTACTTGGTCCTGAGTTTATTTGATATGGAAACACTTCCAGCGTGCTCCTCCTCAACCTGTGAAGCGCTGGTCACAACTGTGGCATTGTATAAGCACCAGTGGCTAAAGGCTTGGTTAATTTTACTTTGACTGCCTCCACCCTGAAGCTATAGCTCAGTATCTTGCTGAGTTTCACCCAGGAGCTGAGATTGGCACCTCGGTCCAGCAGCTCCCTGCACTCATGGGATGCAGCAATAGGTACTCTGTGAATCCCCACATTACTGGGACAAAAGCAGCTGCAACTCAGGACCAACATGTCATAATTGGGCCAGCTGAAGAAGTGAAGAAGGGCAGCAGGAGCACCACGGTGCTAAATAAAAATGGTTCTACGTGGTGCTGGTCACGCTACAGTGGACCTTGTCTGCTACCTGTTTACTTTGTCTGAAAGTGAGCTGCAGACAGTGGAGCCATCTTCATCCATCTGGCAGTAAAACCCACAACCCCACAGGTTTGCTGTCACGAGGGGAAACCACAGCTTTGTGTGACCCCAAATCCAGCCAGGAGCCTACTGGAACTTGCTCTGCCACTGGCTTTGCTGCACCCCATTCCTCATCTCCCTCACACACCGTCTCTGCAAGCTGGAGGCTGAGGCAAACATCTTGAGTCTGAGTTGCTCTGCAGAGCATGTGCTGGAAAACCAGTAGGATGGAAGACTGTTGGAGAAACAAAACGAATTTTCTCATATTTAGTAAAAGAAACCCAAGAAAGAAGTCATCATTAGAACTGTGCTGTGTCTGTCTCGAGACTGCGAAGGCAGCTCTTGGAGGAGGTGAGGAGAGGGCAGGACAGAGCAGGTGCATGCACAGGAGAGAGAGAAATCGCTGTTCTCCGTGTTGCAGCCCTTCACAGCCTCTAAAGAAAGTGCCTGGGCTGGCCCCTGGTGGCTGTGGCCTGGGTGATAAACAGGAGCTCCACAGTTTAGTTGCTGCCATTTTAGCACTGCACATCAGTAAAAATGTTTCTTCTTTCTGAAGAACCCACGCAACTTTTGCCACTTTAAAAAAAAATACAGAAAAGGCAATATTAACAAATAAACCTGGGGAAACCTACCTTTAATAGCCCTAGAGAAAATAAACCTCATAGATATAGAGAGTTATATGTATAAAGCTAGCAGCAACCTTCCATCGTAATACTCCATTCCTCTCCCCTTGTGACGTCGGTATGAGATTGAGGAAACATTTTTTAATATGCTTAAATACATAATTATCACAAACATATTATAATTTAAACATTAAAAAAGCATCTGCCCAACATCACATGCTTAAATAATAACATATTATTATTATACACTTCAATACGCACATATATATAATTACATATCATTCCCAATAATATATTTACAATAAATATATGTATATATAGCACTGGTTTTTTAATGGGTGGGTGCAGTGGCAGGAGAGGGAGCCTGTGCATGGGGCAGACCCTCTGCTCCTTTCAGACAGGGAATGGGGTGGCACTCCTGTTTTACAGGGAGCGGGGCTACGGATGTGCAGAGAGGGGCAGGGCGGCGCAGCAGGGGAGAGGAGAAGCTTTATGGCAAGAATGGAATTACGCCTCTCTGGTTTGCAGAGAGAGCACACAAGTCGCAGTGACACGGAGTTTGAGCGACCCGGGTTTCCCTGTGCCGGGGACACAGGCTCGCTGCGCTCCTTCCACGCTGGGAGCACATTCCCTGCCGGCACAGCAGCCGGGCAGCAGGAGCGCCAGGGCAGCCTCAGGAACAACGTGCCAAGGCCGACAGCATCCCGGTGTTAGCACTGCCTTTTACAGCGTCTCTGAGGCTCAGGTAAGGCGGAGCACGGGGACAATTCAGTGCCAGCAGCAGCGGAGCCGGAGCAGCTCCTCCTCGCCATGGCAGGAGCAGATGTGTTTCTATGGAGCTGTTACGCCCCGGCTCCACGATGCTCCTGGGTGCACTACAACCCCTGTCTGCACCCACAGCCAGGGCTTCCACATTACAGAGAGTGGCTGCTGCACCATGTGCTCTTCTGGCAGTATCCAGGGTGGCTTAAAAGTAGGCTGTGCGCTGTTGTGAACTTGGATGCTACCCTATTAGTGTTTATTAATTTATTGAATAAACACCAGCGAGGTTAGATGCTGTCTGTGGTTTCGGCTTCTCTTTTCCACAGCATTCAAAGCAATTACTTTCATGAAAGCAAATGGTCCATTTAGCTGGAGAACCTATAAGGCAGAAATGAGATCAGATCCCTGAACAGATGTGCCCTCCTCTAGAGGGATTCGGTGTCTGCGAGGCTTCAAGCTGACACCAGGCAGAAAACATCTCTTAACTCCACTACGTTTGAGCTGCACAGCAGAGCTGGAGGAAAAACTAAGAGCCAGTTCCACACTTCAAAACAAGGGCAAGCACCATAATTTTAAAGCATTTCATGTTCCAGGGAAGGGAAGGGAGGAAGGATGTCTTTCTCTTGGGGAGGAGGATGGCATCACCATAAAAGCCCCTAACCCCAATCCACTAAATGAGTCCCTCTTCCTCAGCAATGCAAAGAAAAACGCTTTTGCTCATTTTTTGCACACACCGACCTGAAGAGGGGGCTGGAGGGAGCCCACAGCTACAGCGTGCCCACACATTGTGTAACGCTTTCCCTCGGCTGGTGCTGTGCTGTCTCAGGAAACACCTGAGCTCCCCGCCCAGCTCAGCTCCAGTCCAGTCAGGAGCAAGTCACGACTCCCTTGTGGCTGTTCAGCGACTGCCCCGAGAGCCAGCAGCAAACCACGGCTCAGGTCGTGCCCTGGGAACACGGCAAAACCCTCCTGGAACAACAGACCTCAACCATGCCAGCAAGACAGTGCATCCATCCCCAGCAGGATCCCTCAAACCAACACCTGGGACTGCTCCTGTTGCTCACACCTGCCTGGCGAAGTCCCAGCTCACCCCCCGTCCTCCAGGGAGAGCAGTGCTGGCACCAGCCTGCCACCTCCGTGCTCCAAAGGCTGCCCACACCCCCAGGACCTGCTGAAGAAGCCTCCCCTCCTCTGAGCATCTCCCCCGGCCCACGCCCTCAGCCCCAGCGCGGTGCAGACGGCAGGAGGCACAAAGGAAAAGCCATCATCCACAGCCCCTCTGGGCAAAGCGCGTCAGCAAGGCAGCACACGGAGCTTGTGCCGCTCCTGCCAGCTCCCTGCCCTGCTCCACAGCCGAGCCCAAGGCCGCGGTCCCAGGGATCCGCACGCCCGAGCCTGGCAGCTCTCCCGTGCCCCGAACGCGCCGGCACCGGGGCCGTTCGAAGCGGCTGCAGGGACACGCAGCCCCTCAGCGGTAACCGGTCCCGGGGCCGCATCCAGCTGGGATGCCCATCCTGCCATCCCCGCTCCGTGCCCGCGCTCCTCACGGCCGGCATCCGTGCCCATGTGTTCACCTGGCAGCCTGCCCAGCCACGGGCTGCCTGACAGCGGCTCCGCTGCCAGGTACTGATGCATTCGGAGAGCGAGGCCTGAGCAGGGCTGTAAATACTGCTCCTTCAGCCTTCCTGCTCCTCCAGCACACGGAAAAGAAAGGAACAACTCTCACCTGATGATGACCGCGGGGTTGTCTCAGCCTCTCCTCAAAGCAGGCACAAGCTGAAGGCAGAAGAGGGAATATACCCCTCACCAACTCAACACACGCTGAGGAGAACTAAAGTAGCTGAAATCACACACTCTCTTGCAAATCGAGGCTGGCAGGAGCAGAGATCAACTGCTCAGGGGCAAAGGGTGGTAGGGGCAAACCCAAGGGCCAACATTTATCAGCGAGGCACGTGGGAGCAGCTCTCTGGGATGAACAGGGCACAGACATCTCCCAGTTGGGTTGTGCTTGGGAGGCTTCCATGAAACAGCACATGCACGAACACAAAGAGGAGGTGAGGGCAGCTCCTCTCAAGGGAGCGGGGAGAGAACGCTCAGTCCTGACACCATCGGGAGACACAAGTGGTTTCCAGAGCTAGGGGGATTTTTTTTTTTCCTTTTTCAGGAATTTTTTTTTTTTTTTTTTTTACTTCGTGAATCTTTCTAACATCACAGGAGCTTTCAGTAACATAAAGCACCCCTGCTGCTAGAGGCCCTGCTGTGTGTAATAGCCTGCCTGCAGAAGGAGATGAGGGGGATGCTGCTGGCAGGGGACAATACGGCAGAGAATGTGAGCACACGTCTCAAGCCATGAGCCACATATAAGCCTACAAATGTGTTCTCAAGAGAGATGGACAGAAAATCCAGGCTTATTTCCCACTGAAGAGCAACTGTGACGTTGACTTGGAGAGCACACACCCCCTGCCTTTGACCCCAGCCTCATCTTTTGTGGGATTTTACCCCAGTGTCCTGATCTTTGGTGTTACTGCTGCAGAGGGACAGTAAGGATCACCACCAAGGGAAAAGCAGAAAGCTTCAGCCTAGGTGTGCTGCAACTGAGAGCATTCCTGAGCCTCAATATTTTGCAGCCATTTCTCAGAATTAGGCAATATTGTTCATTTTAAATAAATAATTTCTTGCATATTGATTTAGTTGTGATCATGTAACGGCTAATAGTCCCAGGAAGGCAATCAAAAAGGTGGCTTACATTAAGATCAGCCTATGCAGTCCTAACAATCCCTTTGTAACACTACTATTGAAAGATGTAAAGCTTTTTACACACTGAGCTATTTTTTTGACATTGTATTACCAAGGTCAAAAGATCAAAGCCTCTTCACAGATTAAAAGAAAAAAAAAACATAAACAGTGGCTTTCTGTTCAGCAAAATACTTGTCTGTTTAGAGGCCAACCTGCCACAAACAAGTCTGCAACACCACTTAGTGCAAGAACATCTCATCACTGAGGATGATTCATTTTACACATCAGTAAGACACAAGTAAAAGCTGAGCAAACAGCTCCGCAATATCCTCCTGATCTGGACCAGGAGAAAAAAAGAACCCAACAGCTATCCTGACACTAGAATTCCTCTGCTTAATTCCAACCTTTGAAAGCAAGTTATATGAAAAGTGTTTAATTTCTTACTCCTGTGAAGGCCAAGAAATGTCGTGTGTTTGTTTGCCAGAGTAAGAAATAAAAGTGTCATGAACAAAATATTTGACCAGAACATTGCCTGTACTTTATTAAACCATGAAATTCAAAATTAAGCTCCAGAAGATACATGGAAGTAACCCATCACGGTGTCCCAAGGGAGGCAGGTGTGGCAGGAAAAGCTGGTATTGGAATGGTAGCAGAGGCATGAGTTTGGATTAAGTGTCCTGTGGGACTGAACCTAAACTGTGCCCTGCAAGGGAAATGGGTGTTCCCCCCCTCCTGCCCGCTCCAGAGCAAGCAGATATGCAGAGTCCAATCCTGGCTAATCGACCAAAAACGGTGGCACAAGGAGCACGGATGTGAGTGAGACACACTGGTGTCAGTCACATCAAAAACTGGAATCTGGTCCCTGGATTAGGATCACCTAACAGCTACTGTCAGGTGGGATGAAGGGCTGGAGGAACACAGCCCAGAGATGCAACACCACAGGTACACTAATATTAGTTACTTTATATTCAGCAAGTTACTTTGTTAAATAAAATCTGAAATCCTGGGTTTAAGTTCCACGTTAGTCAAGCTCTCAAGAACTGCCAGTTGAATTTGACAAAGCCACACACGAGGGACTGCTCTTGTGTCTGAAATTATTTCCCACTACATGAATTTTCAGCTCTGCTAAGCAAGTTGGGGTTTGTGTTGCTAACACAAAGCAACCAACTTAAAATAAGGGTTTGTACTTACTCGGGAGGAAATGGCAAGTAAATACAGCTGTTAACATACAAATATAAAACAGAGACCTAAAACCCAGCTTATCACATACATATTATAAAGGGCTTCACCAAAATAATTCAGAAATTGGGCTGTGGACATACATCAAACAATGTCTAAAAGAGATGTTCAACTTCTGAATAAGACTGTTACTAGCAAGGAACCACTTCACACCCACCCCTCCACTCAGTGCAGTTAAACTGCTCCACAGCAGGACATCCACAGGACCAGAACTTGTTTCTAGTATTCAAAATCTCAGCTGTGCCTGAAGTGCCCCGGAAACAGCAATTGGTATGGGGGGGGTGAGAAAAAGAGGTAAACTACTTTAGAACTTTAGAAACTGAAGTTTCTTGGCATTGATACAGACACTGACAGCTAATCACTAACAGGATTCATGGGACACCTCTAGGACCACAACTTTCAAAAGGGCCAAGTTTATCCCTAGGCCGCAGGTAAAGCACTGCACATAAATGTTGTCATCTGCTCAGAGTCCTGATCCCCTCATCTTCCCTTAGGATGTTCTGCCTTGAACAGTTTAACTGCATTGTCAGTTAAACTGGGATATTCCTCACCCCAATTCTCTCAAAGAGAAAGAACTCACTATTTAATTTGAGTACCAAAATCTCTAGATTTGGTTTCCTAATAGATCTAAGAAAGAAAAAAAAAATTAAGTTCCTTATCAATACTTCAATTCCAGGTTATTAAGCAAAAATCATCCAAACCAACCCAGCCTAATTACCTTTTTGTGTAGGTGCTTGCAGCACTGTTGACTGATAGGTGAAACCGAATTCCGAAGTAGAGGACAAAACAAGTAGTTAATTATATTGAGATGCACTGATAGTAAGTTTAACAGGATTGTTATCAAGTAGGCAGAAGTGACATCTTAAGTCAGTTAAGTCTCAGTTGCTCACCTTTTATACTTATGTTGTTCTGGATGCTCCAAGACAGCTTTTCCTCAATTTTTAGTTGATAGTTATGAACTGCTTGGCATCAAAAGGATGTGATCACATTTTGTCTAGCATTAGTCTTGCCTGTGACAAGCTACTCCATTTAAATAGACTTCACTTTGCACAACCCTGGCAGACAGCATTCATTACCAAAGCCGAGCAAGTTATGAATAATGTGATTTATTCTGTAATTTTTGGCTCTCTATTCAAGATACCAAAGCAGATAATATATCTCTATTAATCCTCTTTGGAAATCTTCAGACAAATTCACTCGTGTTTAGAGCTCACTCAAAACCTCTTGAAAGAAGTTAGCAGCAAATAAGCTCTGCAGGAGCCTTAGCATGGAGGTGAAATCTGTTCACCGCCTACGTATTTTCTGTGGAACTCATTTCATTATCTGCAAGAGCTATCAAGAACTACAGCACATAACTCGTTTCCAGACTGGTCTGCCAGAACCCTTAAACAAATTTCAGGGGGAAAAATTAAAACAAAGTTTTCACAGGACTTAATTCCAGCAGTAAATTTCTTCGTGTGAGCTTTCATCAGCAATTGCGGGAGAATATAAAAACCCAGGAAGTTTTAAACGTGTGATCCTGCCCAAGTACTGCTTCTGTGAAGAACTGTAACAAAAATGGTAACAAAAGTGTCTTTTAGATTGGAGTGTACAAACTGAAACTAATCACACCTGGACTAAGCTCTCAAAAATGCTACAGGGTGCGACTGAAACAGAAAGGTAGTCAACCAAAAAGGGAACAGCTACAAACCAAGAAACTAACAGAGTGAAAAAGGGTAAAAAAAAAAAAAACCACAACAAAAAACGCCCAAGAAAAATAAACCCCCCAAACAGAAAAACCCAAACCCCTACACTCCACCACTTACACCATACTAAAAAAACATGAAAAATCAGAAATGCTTCAAAATTCAGCACTAAATCAACTAAGAAAGGAATCGAAATGACAACAAATTGCTGCTTTTTAGCACTGTAGCTCAGGGAGCTCAGTTCAGCTGCAGACTCTACCTGGTACTACGCTCACCAAATTTGCTTTCCTGTGGAGCAGACAAATTTTACACCCTTAGAAGAACCTCACACATACACTACTTCAGCCAAGTCAGTATCCCCAGAGCTTCCTAGATCTGCTCCAAGGAATTAGGCCACGCATTGAAGAGAAAAAGGGGAGGGAAAGCTGATCATTTTTCAATCAGTATAACCCGTATGTAATATTTAAAAATCAAGACTAAAAACAGGCATCATTTAATGTATTTTAATAGCAAACTTACAGGAACAGCACAGAAGACAGACAACATTAAAAACATGTACTTGCATGTAGGACAACTCAGTTAGAAAAGTATAGTGAATGGATGGAATCTACTGTATGATAAAAATGCTACAAACACCATTTAGTTGCCATTGATAAGAAATTTACTTGTTTAAAAAAATCCAAATGCTGGCATTGTCCAGAAAAATTTGACAGGTTTATTTATAATTTTTTTTTATAAAGTTGTTTTGGTGAAGAAGTTTCAACAATTAATTTTTTTATTTTTTTTGACCACATCGATTGTTTTTTTATGTCCCCTTGTTTATATTAAAAATCCACACACAAATGAAAATGGAAAGAAAATTTGCCAATACCCAATTCTGTCCCCTATTTTTCCACTTGCAACCATATACTTAAGGTACCTTTTAACCCCATGGAAAAAATATCTAACGTTCATTACTACCAATAACAGGAAGAAGATTTTGCTTCGAGAATGACAAACCCATCGTGGTGAGGTTTAGGCACGCTCCCCACGTATGCGGCGTGCTAGCTGGATATCTTTTGGCATGATTGTGACACGTTTGGCATGGATAGCACACAGGTTGGTGTCTTCAAACAGGCCAACCAAGTAGGCTTCACTTGCCTCCTAGTGTGGAAGAAAAGAGGTAAGAACATTTTCACTCTCTGAGCACCAGGAAGAAAAGAATCATGGTTAAGAAGTAAAAGTACAGTGTAACATGGCATTAAGTTGAGGTTTTGATATTTATCACTTGCAAACATCAAAAGTTTTAGATTTTCAGAAACTAAAATCCTCCATTTTCTTATAAAGCACCAAATAATAGTCTATGTCTAAAGTAGTGTACTGCTGCCATTTGGTAAGGACATCCTCCAGAACACAACAGAACTAATATTCCCACGGGACTCTCACGAGATAGGAAGGGGTTAAATTACCAAAAGGTTGGTTTGTTTAGGAAATTCTCTTTTCAAAGGCTGGGTTACACTGTTTGAGGCACTTGTCTGCTGCCTCTTCCAGAGCATGAGTTCCTGAGCATCAGGTGAAATTGGCAGGTGCCAGGGAAAAGAAGAACAGGTACTCCTTCCCAACACACAGCTCAGGCACACAGACACTGAAGAGGTGGCTTAACTCAAAAGTCAAAAACCGGCAGAAAAAAAATATACTGAGAAGTATTAGAAATAAGAGAACTCCTTTAGTTCAGGAACTCCTTGAACCATCAAAACCAGGACATCAGGGAATCACCATCAGACACATGTCCTGTTCCTGTACTTTCTTCCTGTGTATCTGAGGACACAGCACAGGCTCCCACTATCACAGAAGGTTCTCACCTCACACCTGTGAGAATCAGGGGTCAGCATCTGGGAGCACAAGAACAACACTGACCACAGTGGTTTTCCTTGTTCCTGGGCACCTGCAGACAGGATTCTGACTTAGACAGATGCTCAGCTGGATCTAAATATTCTCCTGACTCCTGTTAAGTTAGCTGCTGCTGCTGCTAAGCCCAGCACAGCAATGGTCAAAGTTTACACACTTTTGGGCTGATATGGAATTCTAACACCTATCAATCTCCCAGGAAGCATCTTAGTGTGCCAGTACTGGACACAGCAACACCTGGGCTGAGAAGATGGGAATGATGGGGTTCAATTATAGAAAGGAGGTCAAGGTCACCCTTCCTACAAAACACACAAGAGAAGAACTTGTGTGAGCCACTTCATTGCGAGGAACTCCAAGAATCAACCTACTAGGTTCAAAGATCCTGTTTAAAAACTAAGATTATCCACTATGAGAAAGAAGATGAGGACTGTGGTGTTACTAAGTCATTTCATTTGCAGTAGGATATGAGAACCCCTAACGAAGATTTGTCAAAACACTACGTGAAAAGTTAAGACACTTCACCAAATATCCATGTTGGCACAAAAAACATGGTGCCCAAGTGGTTAAAAATTTGGGGTGTTTTTTTTATTATACTTTTTGGAGTTTTTGTTTCTTTGAATATACAAGCAGAACACACTAGGAATTGTACGTGACCAAGTTCTATACCAACAACTCCTTAATGCAAAACCAGGAACGTTCAAACCAGGAGCCCTGTGAAAGTGTATTACCTACTAAATTTTAATAGGCAGTTCTAGACAATGACACACACAGATAAACCTCAGGATTTAAGAACTGCCACACAGAAAAACTAAAAGCAAAAGCAGCACCTCTGCAAACACACACAGCCACCTTCTGAAGCTAAGCACATGCCCAAGTTTATGGGATCTCATGGCAAATGTCTTGGCCCTTTATCAACTGGAAGACATTAACCAGAAAGAGACCATTTTGCCTGCATGTCAGATAGGCTACAATTACAGATAGGTTCTGGAACAATCTTTCAACAGCTAAAAGAACAGTAAAAACCTATCTTTAATCAGGAGTGCCTTTTATCACAAGAGGGAGATGTTCCTGTGATAAGAACTGAGTCTTGTGGGGGGTCCTAACTTAGATTCAGGAATTTGGGCCAGAAAGAGCAATTAATATTTTTCTCTCTGTAGACTCTAAATAAGTTACGTGACTAATATATTAAAAAGTGTGTTTAGCATCAACTGCCTCCTAGGAAAGCAGTTATTTCCCTAACTGTGTTTAGATGTGGCTTACTGGGCTGTTTTTCTTTAAAGAACATTTGAGGACACCAAGACCTCCATTAGGGCACCCCAGAACCAGCTTTTGACGATGTTTCCCTCTCCAACTGCAGAACTTCCAAGGGCAGAGCCTCCAGCAGAGCTCAAAGGTGGAGGAAACATGTTTTCCTTCAGCATCTTAACAAGATGCACTGTTCTAACTAATGGAGGGGCTATTAAAAAAAACAAAAAAAAAAAAAAAAAAGCAGCCCCCACAAAAACACACGTAGAGGCTCTGTAAGGAGCTGCTGAGCTATCCCTGCGCTGTTTTATCCTGTGGTACCCACAGGCATTCCCAAGTCCTCCGTGGGCAAGCCCAGGCCGAGGTGCGCATCCCTCCCGACCCGTGCGGGCCACGCCCACCGCGGCAGCCGCACCAATCAGAGGGAGCCCAAACTAACCCTGGAAACAGCCGGGCCAATGGGGGCGCGGGGCGGAGCCCCCCGGCCCCGCTCCGGGGATCCCGGGAATCCCGGCTGGGGGGAGGGCGGCACTTCCAGCCTGCCCCGGGACCCCGGGCTGCCCCGGCAAGGCTCACCTGCAAAGCACCGATGGCAGCGCTCTGGAAGCGCAGATCTGTCTTGAAGTCCTGAGCAATTTCACGCACCAGACGCTGGAAGGGGAGTTTGCGGATCAAAAGTTCGGTGGACTTTTGATAGCGCCGGATTTCACGCAGAGCCACGGTACCCGGCCTATTAAAATAAAATCAAATAATAATAATAAAAATGATTAGTGTTGAAAACATATTCTGCATCACCTTAAAAATAGGGGCTCATCCTCCAGACTAAACCAAGCACCACCCACTTCTGTTTTCCCTAGGAGAGTTCCAGCATTTACAACACAAAAATCAGTTCCGCTGTGGCAAAGGGTCGCTGTCTTCTCACCACCGATCTGTGCCAGCTTCCACTGGCTTCAGCAGGGATCCCTCAGGCAGACTCCTGAGGCCTGACTTCAGCAAGGGAAGAGTTGGCCAATGTGTGCCACCTGGCACCAACAAAGCTCAGCGCAGACGCGGCAAGCCACAAAGCTGCCCCGAGTTCAGCTGTACCACAGGTACCCTTCCAGCGAGCAACCTGACAGTAACCATGGTTTTAAGGGAAAACTGGATCTTCTTCCCTACTGTCAGCATTCACAGAACTGACAAAATTTATATTCTCTGTTACATTGACAGTCAAAAGTATCCAGTGTATTTCCTTACGTTAGTCTTGGTGTCAGAATGACAAATTCAGATTAGCAACATACGTTTGGAAACCTGATGCCCGTCTATGCAATTAATATTACATTTATTTCTGTGGAAACATCGTCTTTTCCTGCTTCAGCTTTATTACTTTTCTCCCAAATGATTAATTCTGCCTCGTACCTAGAGCAAGAATCACAGAATGGGTCAGGTTGGAAGGGACCACAGTTGGGTCATCTGGCCCAACCTCCCTGCACAAGCAGGGTCATCCCAGAGCTGGTTTCTTAGGATTGTGTCCAGATGGCTTTTGGATATCTCCAAGGAAGGAGACTCCACAACCACTCTGGGCAATCTGTTGCAATGCTCAGCCACCTTCACAGTAAAGTTCTTCCTCATGTTCAGGTGGAATTTCCTGTGCATCACTTTCTGCCCATTGCCTATTGTCCTGTTGCTTGGCACCACCGAGAAGAGCCTGGCTCCATCCTCTTCAGACTCCTCGATACATTAATAAATCCTCTCTCGGACTTTCAGATTAAATTCCCTACTGGAAACCCACCTTTACCCGACCCACATTTTCCCCAAGGAATACCTACACCTAGCCCAAAACCATCCCCCGAGCTGAAGCACGGAGGCTGCGCGGAGCCAGGACTGGAGAAGGTCGGGACTCGGGGGGCTGTGTGACAGCTCTGCCGCCGGCCCCGCTCCGGCTCGGCTGCCCCAAGGCCGGGTTTCGGGACGGGCGATGCGGGAGCCCCGGCGCATCCGCGGGTGCGCGGCTCCCTCTGGCGGCGGCTCCGCGCCCTGCAGGGCCCCGCGCCCGCCCAGCGCCGCGGCCGGATCCAGCGCCGCGAGCGGAGCGCGGAACGCGCCGCTAACAATAAACTTGGCGGCGGCGCAGCCCTGCTGCGGCCTCCAGATAACCGCGAGTACAAAATTAGGAAAATTTAAAAGAA
>VWZW01000176.1:1749891-1877559 GCA_013397115.1 Edolisoma coerulescens
GGGTCACCGTGTGGTCAGCAGGACTAGGGAATTGGTTCTCCCCATGTACTCGGCACTGGTGAGGCCACACACCGAGTGCTGCCTCCAGTTCTGGGCCCCTCACCACAAGGACATTGAGGTGCAGGAGAGTGTCCAGAGAAAGGCGATGGAGCTGGGGAAGGGTCTGGAGCACAAATCTCACGACGAGCTGCTGAGGGAGCTGGGGGTGCTTAGCCTGGAGAAAAGGAGGCTCAGGGGAGACCTTATTGCTCTCTACGAATCCCTGAAAAGAGGTTGTAGCCAGGCGGGAATTGGCCTCTTCTCCTATGCAACCAGTGACAAGACAGACGAAATGGCCTCTAATCGCACCCAGGGAGGTTTGGCTTGGACATTAGGAGGAATTTCTTCACTGAAAGGTGATTGGACGTTGGAACAGGCTGCCCAGCGACATGATGGAGTTACTGTCCCCTGGAAGTGTTTAAGGAAAAACCGGACATGGAACTTAGTGCCATGGTTTAGTTGACAAGGCAGTGTTCAGACAAAGGCTGGACTCAATGATCTTAGAGGTCTTTTCCAACCTGATTGATCCTGTGATTCTGTGATTTTTTTTCTTTACATAGAAGCAAACCAAAAAAATTCTCCCTGTAAGCTGGCCCATCAGAACCCACCCAGCAAGCATCTGCTGTGGAAGAGCCATACTCGGTCTGCAAAATGAGACACGAGTGTCAGGAGGGGACTGCTGGGGATACTTCTGACTCGGAAACACACTGCAGGCACAATGCTTCACAAGGAAAATCTACTGTTGGGGAAGCAAGAGGAGCCTCATTTCCTGCATCAGTGCTGTCCCACGCTTTCAAGTTTGAAACACAGCTATTGGAAAAGCAACTGTAAGTTTAGCACTGTCATCGCCAGCAGATCCCAGCCGGTTGTATCAGCAGCCATGATGTTTAATGAGAAAATTTGCTCTTTATTTTCTATTAATGTCAGGATCAAGATACCCTGGGGAAAAGTAACCTGCACTCCAAGACAACTGAACAGTCACTGGCAATTGTCTTAAGCACATCTCAACTACAGGGTCAGGTTCTCTGCTCACACAAACCGGTGCCAGCATCTTGTCTGTCATTTAGGCATTAGAAGGAGCCGTATTTGATTTGCAAAATCTTTATTACGGATGATGGTGTAATGCAGTTCTGTGTGGAGACATCCAAAGTACCTCCAGCAGAAGAAGAGGTTTAGCCGTGTGAGCATTCACTTGGGGCTAATCAAACCTGACAAGAAAGAGAGTGTTATCATGGGCAGAACACCCTGCTAAAATAGATATAGTCTGCATTAGTGCTCAGATAAAAACAACGATCTGCACTACACAGACATGACCAGACATGCCACACATACACCTCTGACCCCATGGTGAGTTTATGGGAGGTCACTGTGAGGAAAGAGAAACCACAAAGGATTTTATTTATACTGACAGAAGTATCGGTGGATTGATTTATCTATTGATAGTATTTTATGAGAGAACAGCACCTTACTGGACAGTCAGAAAGTGAACTCTGAGCCGTGCAGTATTGTACAACAAGAGTATTTGCAAATGCTCTGTAAACTCTAAAAGCCAGGTACCGAAACTGGCACCAATTCCCCACATAACGCACGCATCCCATGATGAGGAGCTGGGAAAGTTGAAGGAGGGCAGCACTAGTTCCCAGCCGCAAGAAGCTGCCCGGAGGTTAACAATCCATAGGTTGTCCCTGCCAGCTTTAGTTCTGCTCGCTCCCGGAGGTGCGGAGGAAGCGGCCGCGCTTCCAGCTCTCTCCGGCTGTTCCCGCGTCCTTCTCCCGCAGGAGGAGCTGCTCCCGCAGCGCTCCCCGGCTGCGGCCCTCGCCGGCGGTCGGGCGGGACGGAGCCCCGAGGTCACCGGCGGGGACCGGAGCCCCCCCGCGCCGGGGCTGCCGCGGGTGGCCCCGGACGTGCCCCCGCCGCCATTGGCGGGAGCGCCCTGGAATTCCATGACGCCAGGCGGGGCGGGGCACGGCTGTCCCGGCCCTTGCGCTGCCCCCTCCCACGGAGAACCAGTGTTTTCCTCCGGGAGCCCGGGGGCAGATCGAGCTCTCGTGTCTCCTGTAGGGCTGCGGCGCTGCTCCCGCCCTGCCGCTGGCAGCTCTGGCCGCTTTCAAAGGCGTAAGGAACACCGCAGGCAGAATTACAGGGTATTGTCTGCCCACTGGCCGCAGCGGACCCCAGCGAAAGCCCAGGGAAGGAAAAACTATTCCAGTATTATCAGGTTTTGCACCCTCGTTTCATCCTCGCTGATTAATGTCATTAAGCCCGTGCTTTTCCAGGGCTGTACGAACAGGTACGGCCCTTTGAGCTTTACCACAAATGCTATTTGAGTGCCCACAGGACAGCGCAGAAAGAGCTGGCCCAACTCTAAAAAGACTCCAGACGTTCATTTTTCACTGGCAGCACTGATAAGCATTTGCTCCTCCTTTCCGAAGGCCTTTATCTCTGCAGACCACAGGCATCTTCCACCCTAAGGCATCCATAAGCGGCCAGGAAGAAATCTAACCTAATGAGATTCCACTGGTTTAGCCGGCAATAACATGCCAAGGACAACTGCAGTACTTCATCCTCACCCAGCGTAACCACCGCTGCTGCAAACATGGCCAGATTGCTACAGGAAAGACGATTAGGGTGGGAAACAGCTGGTGCAGACTGGAGCCAAAGAAGACTCAAATGATAATGAAAAGGAAAGAGGAATATTCAAATCAGAAGTTGTTTTTAGCACCTTTCACAGAAAGTAGATAGCCCTCATTCAGCAAAAAGAGGCAGATTTCCACTGCTTGTACTCATTTGGGCTGTCCACGTAACAGACGTTTTTCAAAATAATCTCTTTCACCTTTCCCTTCTTGGGAAACTCTCATCTTGCCCAGGAGACTCTGGGTAGAGGGAGGCAGGCACTTTTCCCATCAGGATACATTAGTTGCAACTATTATATCAAGCTGAAAATACTGTTTCAAAATGTTACTAGAAAGAAACAAAAACACAAACCAAGCAAAATGAACACATTGTTGCTTTGGACCTTTCCAAACAGCTCCTAGTCAGCTCCCAATGCCGATGTAAGGCATTGGCCCAGTTGCCCAAAGAGCGAACAGATCAACCCCAGCAACATCACAAACTGAAGGAACATCTACAAACAACTGCAGCAGCTGCTTCCCTTTGCAACAGCACAGATTACAAGCCGAACAAAACACAGCAGAGCAGATGAAGTTTGCCTTTTTTGAGGTTAACTGGACCAAAAAAGAAAAAAAGGGAGCCCAGAGTATGATCAGAGTATGGTTGTTTTTAAGCAACTGCAGGTATCTTTCAGAATCATTTGAAAAAGGCTTTCCACTACAAGAGACATTCACAGTTTGTCACCAAACTCCAAAGGGTCTTGGACCAAAGAAGAATCATTTCTTTCCTATCCCCCTAAAAGCACAAACTAAATATCCAAACGACTTAGTCTAGTTCCAGCTCAACAGATAAAGGTCCCCTCCTATCACCCAGGGAAAATTGGGGTTGTTATTAGTTTTATGTAAAAAGCTAGTCAGACATTTCAGTGAGGGAAGGAGTATAAAAGACTTCCTTTATTATCTACAGCTTTCGCCTGACTCCTACTTTCACTCATCTCCTCCCAGACCCAATTCCTCCTTCCTGTTCTCAATCAAATCCATCTCCCTTCTCTAACTCATCAAACCTCCAACCAACCTTTGCACTCCAGATCTGCAAGTTCACACCTATTCCCTGCCCCAGCTCCCAGCCTGGGGGCCATTTCCTTATTTCATATTCCCTACACACTTCCTTGACTCAATGTATTTGCTCAGACAGTTGCATTTTTCTCTTCTTTCTGTTGTTTTTTTTTTTTTTCCCCTATCCCTATCTTTCATCCTCTTGATTCTGATGCCAAACAGTTCCCACCTTCCCCTAGTTTTTCAGCCAGCTCCAGCCCCATACCTGCTGTGTTCCCTTCTGCAGCTCCCAGGCTGGACAGCCTTTCCCAGCCAATTTCAATTCCATCCTTAAAAAACACTGGACTGTGTTGCTTCATCCTCGCTCCAGTCCTGGCAGGCCTGCCACCCATTTTCTGGTTGTGGCTTCCATGCACTTACAATTTCTCCTGGAAATAAAAGTTAAATGTCAGTACAAAATGCTCACAAGCTTTAAAACTATCTGCCTCTTAAAATGCATTTTGACAGAATTAAAATATTTGTAGCCTTGACTTAGTATTAACAGTACATTTGGTGCAGATTTAAATGTATCCCTAAATAGTCATCTACATAAAGACAAAAATACACATTTGCTGGTTTTTCCTAGGAAGCTACTAGGGGTGGCAATCATTGGCATTTGTTAAGGAAAGTACAAGTCACCTAAAAACCTCAACATGAGTTACAATAATTTTGTCTCTGTGTGAATAGCTTTCTGTTAGTATTTGTTTTGAAGGTTTCTATGTCATGGATTTGTAGACCTCAGAAGTTACAGCACTGTAACAGCAGCCATTGTAACACACAGTTGTTTGATCTGCTGGATTGCCTATCACACAGGACACGTTTCCATCCTTTGGAATATTTATATTCCCTGTCAATACAGACACCAAAAATACACTGGCCAGAACTAGCAGCTGTGTAGTACACCTATCTTTAGAGATTGGCACCTACTGGAAACACAGATAAGAAGAAGTTGTGTAGTAGCAGCAGTAGTAGATACAGCTTTTTCCTCACTTTTATCACGTCTTTCAATAGTGTCTTTTGCCTTTTGCAGTTCTCTGAAATGCTCCTCATATATCAGACGTTATGGCCCCACTGTTCAAAGAAAACTCTTTCACACATGTTTACTTTTAAGCAACTCTCAAGCTCCACAGATTACTATGGAGGATTCGTGATTTTTTATTTACGCCCATGCCAAAGTGTATCCCTGAAAACTGAGCCCAAAGGAAAGTCCCCTTGTTTAAATAACAATGAAAGTGTACATGTGCCACATGAAAAAATTTATTGGAATTCCTGGGTTCTTCAGGAAAGCTTAAAAGAGATAGCTACTGTAAAATGCAAAATTATCAGTCCTGACAAAGGTGCTTCTTTTCACACTTTGAGCATCACGTATGTGCAGGGGATTCAGGACAACCTATTTTGGAGACAAAGTGCGTTCTTCTAATGTCTCATAACCCAAAAGCAGTAAATCTGATTTTTTCTCCAAACTTTTTTTGTTAATCAACACTGTTTCAGTGAAAAGTTTTTCCCAAAAGGTATTTCGAGGACAAAGTTCTAAGAGAGTGAAAATAAGCCTACAGTAGCTCAGAGAACAAGTTTCAGGACTCCTGGATTTTGCTTCTCTTTTTGGATTACCACTAATTTTTAGGAGGCTTGATGAGTTTGTCTCACCTTTGTGGATCCTCTCCTACAAAGACTTACCAAGCTCTTAGTTTCACTGAGTATATGCCTGCTTTTATGTAGGGACTCCTGGCTCTAATTCCTTATGTATCATCCAGGATTCTCTTATTATAATCTCATTTGTATGGCCTATTATTAACACACACGCACTGCTGGAACTCACCTCTCATCCTTCTAATGAGGTCCCACAGAACATGAAAGAGTAAATAACATTCTATAAAATAGTGCTAATTCTTCCTTTTCCATGGTCTAGTGAGTTTCTTCTGGTGGAAATAGCCATAAAAATCCTGTATGAGCACCCTATAATGACATCTTGAAACTCCATTCCTATTCCTGTCTTGTTTGCTTATTTGTTTGTTCATAATAGCCTTTTAGATATGCTTAATATTTTAGTATACTTTCTAATAGAAAGTAAAAAAAAGTCCATTACCTTTTGAAGACTGGAAGTTAAAAATATCTTTAATTGCCTGATACAGAGCTAAGAACAGTTCCAGGTACATACAATGCATTGTAGATGTAACCACAGTCTTCATTTCTTCTTATCAGCTTAGAAGGACTGGCATGCAACAGTCCAGTATCTTAAGGTGGAAGCAGGACTTGCAATATCACACCAAAAAAGCTGTATTCCTATTACACTGGCACTACAGAAATCCTAAACAGAAACCTCTTGTCCGGAGAACTTCAGCTTCTTACTGACTTCTCTAAGCTTATGCCCTACCTTCTCCCATTTCTCAGGACAGTGTTATGCTTTTTTCTTAGATACTGCCAGTTTGGAGTGCACTAAAGGGTTAATTGAAACAGAAACCAAGTCCTAGCACCCGATAGGGAATAGGGCACAACAGATAATAGTGAGGTTATTGTACAGCTTTGCCAAAGACTAGAAATTGTATGCTACTACAAGGAGTATCTGTGATTTTTTAGATAAAGTATGATCAAATGTCATAACATATTTCAGAGATAGGATGTGAAATTTAATTATAGAAATATGTTAAAGGCATTGGGTGAAAGGACTGGTGGACAAGTAAAAAGAAAAGGGAGTTTATTCTCTGTAGCGACAGTGCAAGAATCTGGAATTCACTGTACCTGCCTGAGTTAGTTTGCATTGACAGACACATTTCAAGTGGGTTTTTGCAGGATTTTCTGCAGAATAGGGAAGAACAATTGTTCTGGGGAATATTTCTTCCCAATGTTACAGCACAATAAAATTATTTAACTCATTTTAGCTCTCCTGGTTCTTCACACATGACTAAGTTAAGATAACAACCTTTGCTGTCTTTTGAAGCATTGTATTGTACTGTGGAAGGAAGTGGGTAGGCCATGATTTCTAACAGAGACTACTGCAAAATCTTTAATTTCCAGTAATTCTGTGTTACAGGTTCATTAAAGCTGCCAAGGAGAAACAACCAACACAAGCTCTAATTGGTTCCCAAATAAGATCCCTACTACTACCACACTGATTTACTAGGAGCTCCTGTTGTAGAAGAATTCCAGCAGGTTGATTTGCCCCAAGGCTCACACCTGCTGGAAGATAACCCCCTGTAGGCTTCAATTATGGAGGGGAAGAGAAGGCTCACTCTTTTCCACCACCCATTAGGCCCACATTGGCTTCATTCTGCAGCATTGTTCTTGTAAAGGATGCCTTTTTACACACTGAGGCGGGATCCAGCCCATGCTGATACCGCCTTGAAAGGCTCTGAGAGCTATTATACTTGACAGAACTAAAAGATAATATTATTTATTTCATTTCTTTGCTCAGTGGGGTAATCTCTTGAGATGTGAATGTCTTCTTCATGAGGGCCCTGGGGATAGCAGGCAGAATGAAACCCAGCCACTCTTTAGTACAATGCAAACAGCACAGACCAAAGTACTCAGGCTCCAAGAGCAAACAGCAGACCAAAATACCAGCTATGACACCCTATATCTTAATTTATTTGGAACAATATTCTGTAGGCTGGTTGCTTTCAAAATAGATCTGCTTGTTCCTCATAAAAATATAAGACTGTCTTGAAACAGCATTGGTGCTTCACAAGCCTCATTTGTGATGCTTCCTCAAGCCTCAGATGAGGGAGGGTCTCAAAAACGAAAATACAATTCTGAGATCTGGCTCTAAGATAGCTGAGAAGTGTTCTGACATGTCCCATCTTTCTTAGCAAGTATTCCCAAATCTCAAAACCCACTTCTGGAGAAAGTGGTCTCCTGAGAGCAGAAAAGGGAGAGGGAAGATGGAGTAGCAGACATTATATCTTAAAGCATCAGCAAAGAACATGAAGTTATTTTCAGTCTTACGAGACTATAGAGCTTTGGGGGTTTTCAAAGAAATGAAAGCTTCCTATTTTCCCAACATTCTTTGTAAGTTACACACTCTGTAGACTCTACTTTTCTGTACCATATTTTTAGATTATTTTTCTTCATTTCTCCTCCTCTTCTTCTCAAATTCACATCTCACAAGGCATCATGGTATGAGAACTGCAGTTGCTGTTGAGAATAGCACTTTATAGTAGCACTACTCATTAGTTTCCTAATGCTTAGAAACTTTTGCAACACAGTTCGTATTCAAGCCTAATAAAGAACAATTTGCCCTGACTACTCAATGTTCAGTATCCACAATTCCAGCTGAGAATAAAAGGATGCACAGATATTCACTGCTGAAAATGAGGCCTAGTGTGCCTCTGACTACAGACCCAGGTGTGGGCAGCCTGATTAGAGGCTATTTTTTAAAAACTCCTTTAAAATGCCCATATAGCTGCTTTCACATCACAAGGAAGAAAGTGCTAGAGCCAGAATTAGAAGTTCCTGTCTCCCAAACACGCTCTGACCACACATCTCTTGTGTCAGAGAAGGGGGCCGGAAGCGAGGGTGCACAGGAACAATGTGGCAATAGGTGGTTCCTTCTCATCAAACAGTGCCTGTCAAGCCTCACTTGCTTTGTGAGTGCCACAAAGCTGCTTTCATGGGGCCCAGCTGCCTTAAAGGAGTCCAGGGATCATTGGTGTATGAGAAGGATTTGTCAGGTAGCACCAGTTCGTCATATATGACTTCTATGTCTTAGCTGCTGACAAAACTCCTTCTAAAGTTTTACAGTGAGATTGGAGAGTTTTACCAAAAGTCCTACATCCCTGCAGACAGGTGATAACATCAAAATCTCATCTTTCGTTTTCCAATTCTAAAGAAAGTGTCAGACAGTTGCACTTGCAGGCACAAGCTTGATCCCCTAACAACTCCAAACTCATCAAAACAAACTAGCAACAGAAGGTAAATGAGAATGCACAAATTTAGCATGTGCTAACTTCGCATGATTCTGGCAAATCTTACATTCTGTGGGGACTCACTACAATTTTTGCATGCTAAGTCTTGGCACTACAACTTACAGTGTACAAGTGATGTTAAAATACAAGCCACAGCCTGGGCAACTGAAGTGGAGAACATCAGTTAGATTAAACACGGACCGCAGGGCACGGATCTCAGGGCAGAGGAAGAGAAGCAGCACCACTTGAAACCTCAGCAACAAAGAACCACAGGAAGGCTGCCAGCCTGTTTCCCCTGGGCTACAAGGCTTCCAGGCACAGCTTCCATGTTGGCACTGTGTCCCACATTCAGCAGAGGGGCTGTGCTTGTGCAGGATAAACCCCCACTGTGAGAGGGAGAAATTTATCAGATGCTACTGAAGTTGACATTACACACTTCATTCCATCTTGAAGTTACACCCTTTGGCCTAACCCTGACCCACAATGGACAGTGAGAATTCCTGGGAGTCACTGTCACTTCCCTCCTGCTAAAAGCACATAGCACCCTTCTCTCTTGGTGCACTGAGGGACAAGCTGGCTGCCTGGCAGTCCTGAGTTTTGGGATGTGGCTCAGAGGGCCAGGAAGATTGCTCGTGCCACATCTGCAATATTTAAGGTTCTTGGTTCTGAGAACCACAAGGTCACCTGTAGAACCTTTACAGGCAAAGGGCCACCTGCACAACCCAGGAGTGAACACACACTGGAGCCATGCCCAGATCTGCAGATGTGAGGGGGGTACGAGGGCTTCTCCTGACACACCGTTCCTGTAACTTCCTGATACAAAAGAACATCAGGGAGAAAAATAAAAACAACAAAACAACCACCATTAACAAGATTTTCCAACTGTGACTTTCACACACTGGCAAGACTTCTTCATAGTCCTGCTTTGAGAAACAACCAATCTGGCATATTCTGACACCGACATCACTTCTAGGCTAGAGCCCAAGTCAGACAGGAACACGAAGGAACAAAGGCACAGCTGTATCATCATCGTGCTCCTAATACTGAAATATAACCATGTGAGGACATGATTTTTCCAGGCTTCACATACATATGACTTAAGAAAGATCCTCAAGAGGCATAGTGAGCTGTATTACAAATTCCTCATAGATGATACATAATTACCTCTGTTTTGGAAAGGATTAGAAGAAACACTAGAGGGGAGTCCAACCAGTGGTATTCCCTGACCATCACACTAACAATTTCATTTCAATTGCATGGGTGCAAAACGATATTGTGTAAAGAAAATGGCAAATTATTCCAATATCGAATCAACAAGAAGTTACACGTCTGTAATCCTATAATGTCAGTATTCTCCAACTCAAACCTATGGTATAAAACAAAAACAACAAAAAACCCCCAGGCATTTTCCCTAAATCAATATTTGTATGTTTTTTTCCAAGAGAAACAAATACAAATCTGCATCTGTTATAATTATTCCTTTGTAGGTCCTCAGCAAGCTTGCAGAACATTCCCTACACAAGGAGACAAATATTACTACTACGAGAATGTTGTCTGAGTATAAGTAGGGCTTGTACAATCCAGTCAAAAGGCAACCATGTCAAACTCAGCATCCAAAGAATGAGGTCTCCCTACACTACAGACTGGATCCTTAACTTGGGGCATTCCTCCTTCAAGCCAATGGACCTGTGAGAATTTACACTAGCTGAGGATCTGACTCATAACACTTGATCAAAGGTCAAATGATCAGTGTCACGATCTGCTTTAGACAGGATTTCTGAACACCATCGTGCCACAGACTGCTGTGCACGTGATATCTCTGCTGAACATAACCCAAAATGAGGGCTTACCCACTTGAGGCACTCTGCTTGAAATTTCTGTCTTTTTAGACCTGTCCTGTGTGCTCTCCCTTTTGTTGCTGTCCTCCTTTCCTCCTTCAGTTCCTTTGTAATGTCTCCTCAGGTAAACTGAAAGCAGGCAGATGTGGGTGGGGTAGTATAATTTGGGAGCTCCTCCCAATTACTGGAAATGCAACTTCAGTTCTAGCAAGGAACATTTCCAAATCAATTTTCATCTCAGTTGAAAAACAAATGAGGATACCTGATCTTTTTTTTTTTCCCCCTTCAGCTGATCATTTCAAGAAGAGTGTAACTTTGGTCTAGGAGCTCCAAATTATTGCAGACAGTGTCATGATGGGATGAAAAGCCCACATTTCAAAGCCGTACAATGTTCTCTCTCTCTCTCCTGTTTCTTAAAAATTTTAAGGCATAGGGGTCTGACAGACAATAGAGATCTACCTTGTGTGTAACATACACATTTCATACCTTGTGGTCGTGCTTAGCTCTGGATTTTTGTGAAGTTGTCAAACATACAGGTGCCAATTAGGAAACTAGAACCCAGTCCCTACACAGAGATTTAGTAATTAAGCACAGTGTCTCTGTGAGCTGTAATTAAAAGCTTCATTAGAGGGAGAGCAAAAGTGGAGAGGCAGAGACCTATTTTTGGTATTGTTTTCCTATAAAATATACTGTTCACTATAAGTGACCTCTTCAGCTGTATTTGGTTAAAATCAACCAGAACAGACACCAAATCTAGGCATTCAGACTAGCAGAGCAGAGAAAACCACGAGGTTAAGGAATTCTTAGAACCTGAAGTGTTACCTTCTACAATATTACCTGGGTGTCTAATGAGCCTATTCATTTCAAATTATTGCTGCCAAATTTCAAATTACTATTGACAACACTAACAAGGCTGACTATGCTCAGGATATTTATGGCCAAACAAAGAGGGACCGTGGTTTCTCAGGTTCTTCACATATATATGTGCAGAGCAGTGCATGTTCCTCCCCTGAAAGAACTCACACTTTAAATATCCCTGCATAGGATGGAGACACAGGCATTAAGCACAACAAAGGGACCGATGAGAGGGTAAAATCTGGTTTAGAATTACCTTAAAATCTTGATTATCTCTAAGTATCTGCACTATTAACAGCTATGGGCTATAAGAATAAAGAAGTCCAGCTACTCACCACAGACTTGTTCAGAGATTGATATCTAGGCATTCCCTGCGAGACAATAAGCATATTAAACAGTAGCTATTGCATTCATACAATGTATAAGTAACAGTTATATTTCTCCCCCACCTGCTCCCAGCCCAGCATCAGGTATCTTAACACCCTGTCTCTCCCCATTGTGCTGTGATGACACGGAATCTGAAGCAGATGACTATTGACATCTGGCAGGAAACTGCACTTGCAAATATCAACTTAGATTCATTACAGTTAATTACACTTTTGTCAAACAATATGATGTCATAGTGTCTGAAGTCACAAATGTTCCCTTGTGTCATACAGCCTCTCAGTTACTGTCCTAAGAACACGCACACACAGGTTTCTTTTCATCCTGTCCTGATCCTCCATACAAAAATAATATGAAAGCATGTAACACATTTAATTGCAAATACATCATGTGGAATTTACCCTTCAGGATACCACCAAAATGTAAAAGACAACATATCCAGATGATCCAGTTCCATATATTTATGACAGTACATGACTGACTGCCTAGCAGACAAACCTCCTAATCTTAAAGGACATGTTTTCAAATTTTGGAAGTAACCGCAGTGGACAAAATTCACCTTTGTTAATATCTCGGTACACTTATATTATATTATATATTCTGAAAGGAACATAGGCATCTGTTTCATACTTTCAGGGAAGTCTTTCATCCTTTCTCTTAGCTGTGTCTAGGAACATTTTCAGAAGTGAGAAACACCAAGTTCTTATCAGAACAATTTTGGCCCATCCTTTGCTAATCCGGGCACCTCGTGAACAACTGGGTTTGTGTTCTTCACCCCCACAGGCATCTTTCAGGTGTCATTAGAAGACAAGGGCCAGCGAGTACCTTACTCTTTCCTCATTACAGCCTCGCATAATGTGATCCTGGTCTTGACAGACCGTTAAAAAATGCTGGGAAGCACCGATACTGCCATTAAAATGGAACATACTGGAGGAAACAATGAGGGTGAATGAATGAACAGGTGAATGAATGAACAAGTGAATGAACAGCAGTGTTATGACAGTTACATGTCTGATGGTTCCAGATAGACTGAAAAATCTGTGTTCCATGTCAAATCAAGCAATAGATTTGAAGCAGATCACAGCCTGGTCTCCCACACTGCATCCTGCAGGCCACAGAACCCCACCCCCTGTCTCAGGCATCACACACATGGATATCAGGGTGAAATACGAAAAGGATGGATGGTCTCATCTCTTAAATTATGTCAAGATAGCAGGAAGTTTTAAATTCTAGACTTGATCCTTTGACTGATTAGAGAAGGTAGTATAACCAGTTTGCCTGAGTGTCACCACTGAAACAGTCAGAGTACTTACTTATCCCACAAGGATACTGTCAGGTTTAATTAATTATGTCTGTGAAATCCTTTCTAAATGAAAAGTGGCAAGCATGATTTATTAACTAAGTCTAAAGCACCACTGCAGAATCAGAGAGTGTTCATTGTTTTACCGAGAGAATAACATTTCTCATAAAATAGGTTTCAAATGGGAAATTATAATAACAGCCCTTTTGACTTATTTAGACTTTTCTGTGAGGAGCAAGGCAATAGACTTTTGATGAGTTCTAGGAATAGAAGCATAATCAAGAACAAGAGACACAGGAACACTCGCCCACTGACATGAACGTGGCACCAGCTAAACGGCATTGCATAAATCCTGAGAGCAGGGTCTGCTGTAGGGCTGAGCTGAGAGAAAACCACTCCTCTGCCTGCTAATTGCTGCTTGCCTGTAGTCTGACTATGTGCAAGGACCTGGGCAAGTCTCATCGATGCAATCACCCAAACACAGACCCCAGCACTGGGCAGAGAATGGCATTGGTAGCCCGAAACAACCTGTAAGGTGGTGATGTAGGATCTGCTAAGGGTCTGATCCATGTCAGTACGACTCCACTGCTGTCAGCTCTCCTGCTCTCAGGGTGTCACAGCTCTGATCTGCAGGCAGAATCCGGGTGTCAGAGTTAGGAATGGCAGGTTGCTGTTGGGGATGGACATCTCTCAGGATGCAGCAGGGCCTCTTTTTAGGTCCACTTTTCACTGTGATGACATAAAACCCAAGGGACAAAAGAGTAGACTGAAACATTCAGAAAAGCCACGGCTCAAACAACCTGTGAATTACACTGATTCAGAACATCCACAGGGCAGTTCTGTGGCCCAACTCTTTCCTGGACAACTCCACCTATTTGGCCTGTACTGGCAAGCTCCACACCCTCCATGCCAAGAACAGGAGTTTCAGAGGAGGAAATGATTCATGCCCTCAGAATGCAAGTGAAATCCCACAGATCTAAGAAAATACTTATTCATCTGCATATGTACACATGCATACCTCACACTCGCCAATTACGTTTCAATCAGATACTGCAAATGAATAAAAATACCCCAAATCTAGTGGAATTTAACATCAGGTGGCAGGCCACAGATATGGCACGTGATTATAAGTGAAACAGTTGGAACCACGTGACTTAAAATACAATGTCAACTGCATTTGGGCCTGATCCAGCAAAAAATAACCACAGCTTTTGCAGGCTACAGACACATAAGGCTTGAATGGCTCCACTGTGTCAACATAACACACAATTCAGAAATATCAACTTATTACAGCAAATAAAGACAGTAAGGGATTGTCTGGACTGGGTCAGAATCCTTTACAAAACTATTTTAGCTAAAATTATAGTGTAAGAAATGGTGGGTGATGTTTGATTTGTGAGCTGGCCAAGACAAACCCATCGGGAGATCCCCTTAATTAAGTTATTACTCATTTGTTTACATTTTGAAGTCTCCACTTCAAGTCATCTCTCTGCCTCTTGGTTTCCCAGCTTCCTCTGTCTTTATCACATCAGCTTAAGACAGCCAGGCATGAGAGCCACTTATCCATGCTGGCACAGGCCAGGCCAGGCAGCACAGCTCTTCAGCAAGCTGAAAAGGTGGGACAGCCACATCACCAAACTTTCGGAAACAGCCAAGCAACTCAGACACAACCCCCACCTTTCTAACACAGCACAGTGCTCAAGAGCTGAATTCAGCTGCAGGCTCCAGCACAGGAGCCTATCTCACTTGCTAACAGGGATTTTCAGGGTGCCAAGTGCCACCCTGGCAGGGAAGCCCCCACCTAAGGGTGGTGACACACCTGAAGTGGGCAGATGACACTGTGAGCAATGTCCTTGCCCATACTGCTATTAAACCAAAAGGCACTGCAGGTAACATTGTTATTTGGAAATAAAGTGACAGGTGTGTCACACTGCAGATCTCAGGGCAGTCCAGCCACATCTTTGCTAGTGTTTGAAGCAATTCCCACCAGAGACATCTGAAAGCAACCTGCCTTCAAATATCCTCTAGCTAGATGGTTGTATTGAAGACATGGAGGAGATTTGAAACCACCAAAGGGTACAATGGTTGCACTGCCTGGATCACCATCATACCTCTGTAAACACTTTCCTGAACAGGTAGAGGTGGGATGTTTTTTTCCTAACCAATTCTTCAGTCTCCTGCTTACAGGTAGTTACCACATGTCACAAAGAGCTGACTGTGGACCCCTGCTCCAGATCAACTTTCACTCTGATTTAAACACATTTTATGTGACTACGTAATCAAATCATAGAACCATAGAAAGGCTTGAGTTGGAAGGGACCTTAAAGTGCATCTCCTTCCAGCCCCCTGCCATGGGCAGGGATGCCACACACTAGCCCAGGTTGCTCAGAGCCCCATCCAACCTGGACTTGAATGTCTTGAATTCCACTTCCAGGAATGGGGCAGCCACAGCTTCTCTGGGCACCCTGTGCCAGTGCCTCACCACCCTTAGTGTAAAGAACTCCTTCCTAATACCTAACCTAAATCTCTGCTCTGTTAGTTTAAAACCATTCCCCCTTGTCCTAGCACTATCTGCTTCTGCCTCTTTTCTACAAGGCTCTTTTAAGTACTGGAAGGCTGCAATGAGGTCTCCCCAGAGCCTGCTCTTCTCCAGGCTTAACCACCCCAGCTCTCTCAGCCTGTCTTCATAGCTGAGCTCCACTGAGCATCTTCCTGGCCCTCCTCTGGACCCACTCCAACAGGCTGCCTTTCTTGTGCTGAGGATGAGTCGGGCACAGCCCTTCAGGTGGAGTGTCATGAGGGGAAAGTGGGCGAAATGCCTCCCTTGACCTGCCAGCTGTCCTTTTTCTGATGCAGCCCAGGATGTGTTTGTGTTTCTGGACTGGAAGTACACGCTGCCGGCTCATGTCCAGCTTTTCAGCCACAAGAACCCCCAAGTCCTTCTCCTCAGGGCAGCTCCCAATGAATTTATCTCTCAGTCTGTCCTCATGCCTGGGATTGCCCCGATCCAGGCGCATCGCCCCCAGATACCAGAGTTCTGCCCCTGTTCCCATCCCTAGGCAGAACCGCACGTGGGAGTAAACAAGGCGAAGAATCCACAGGGACGGATTCCATCACCCTGCAAATCCTTGCGTGAAATTCGCACCGTGTTTGAGAGGACAATGCAGGGCTGCCCATTTCCCCTACATTTCCGACACTCGCGGTGGTCCGCGGTGCCGCCACGGCCGCTTCCTTCCCTGAGGGGGCACGAGCGCTCCCGTTCCCGCTCCGCCGCTGCTGCTCCCGCTGCCGCCGCCAGTGGGAGCCACGGCGCGCTTCCCGCTGCTCCGCCCGTGACGGGCTGCGGAAAGGCCGTACAGCCTGGCGGGCGGCACGAATTCCGCCCATTGGAATGGGCGGAGCTCCCTGGATTCGCCTTTAACCGTTGGCACAAAAAACCCCGGACTATAAAATGAGATAAAAACGGCCGCGAGGCGCCGGGCGGGGGCGCGGCGGGGCTGAGGGAGCGGGGGCGCGGCCGGGCTGAGGGAGCGGGGGCGCGGCCGGGCTGAGGGAGCGGGGGCGCGGCCCGCCCGCTTCCGCCTCACGTGAGCGCGCGGGGCCGGGGCGATGGCGGCGCTGGGGTCGGGCCCGCTGTGGGTGCGGGACCCGCTGGGGCCGCGGGTGCGGCCGCTGCCGCTGCCCCCCGGGGGCGGCTCCGTGCTCTGCCTCCGCCGCGACCGCGCCCGGGAGCTGGTGAGTACCGGGGGAGTGTGGGGCACTCCGGCCTCGGGAGGCGCTGCGCTTCCGATGTGGGCGGCTCTGCGCAGGCCGCCCGCGGCCCGTGCCCGCCCGCCGTGAGGCCGCTCCGGCAGCCGCTGACGGGCGGTCGCGATGCCCACCTGTGCCCACCTTGCTTTTCGTTGCTGTCGCTTAGCTGAGCAGGAGGGTTTGCTGTAAGAGAGCCCTATAGCCTCTTATCTACATTATATATATGTGTGTGTGTATATATATACATACACATTGTGGTGGGTTGACCCTGGCAGGACGCCAGGCGCCCCCAAAGCCGCTCTATCACCCCGCTCCTCAGTTGGACGGGGGAGAGAAAATGTAACAAAAGGGGTCAAAGGTCGAGATAAGGGCGGGGAGATCTCTCAGCAGTCACCATCACGGGCAAAACACGTTCGACTTGGGGAAATGAGCTAAATTTGTTACCAGTCAAAATCAGAGTAGGATTGAGAGATGAAAGAAATCATAAAAACGCCTTCGCTTCTCCCTTCCCTCTTGCCCAGGCTCTCTCTCCTCCCCACCAGCGGCGCTGGAGGGCAGGGAATGAGGGTTATGGTCAGCTCATCACCCATGGTTTCTGAATTTTTCCCAAAGTACAGCTTTTCCCTGTTCACGTTTACAAGGTGATTTAGACTGCGTTCAATCCTTTGGTAACCAGGAATTAAAACAAGCACCATAGAGAATGTTCATGCTTTTCAGATTGTCTGGTTTTTGCTCCCCTCTGGAAGGAAGAAAACACGACTGCTTCATGATTTTCTTTGTTAGAAAGTTTCATTTTCTCTGCCTCAGTGATCTGACTCAATTTTGTTGCTTCTTTAGAACATCCCAGAGGAAAGCTTATATGTGAAGTGTAATGGCCGACTGGCCAACGATGAAGATGAGTTGCAGAGTGGAGTCGTTTATAGCCTGGAGCCAAGGCTTTGTGGTGGAAAAGGAGGTTTGTTGTTTAAACTGCTTCTTAGTGATTAGATTCTTAGGTTAGAAAACTTCTGCTGTGCCATAGTCTATACTGATAGCAGGAGACCTCAGATATTGGCAGATCTCTTGTGTGTATGACTGATACAAAGTCTCTGAGCTGACACCAAAGTGTGCATGCAAAGCTGAGGAGTGACCAGGGAAGCTGCAGTTCAGATCTTCCTCTCATCCCTTTTCAGCTTATCTCTATTAGCAGAAAACTGTAACATGCCCCAGAGTGACTTCAGAATTGAAATTGTGTTGAAAAGGACCTGCCATCTTAGGCTCCTAAATTTCATTCGTGGTCACTTAGGACAAGTATTTCAGGTACAGGTAGTCTGTGATTTGAGTGTGTTATGTGACCTAATTGACTTTAATTTTTCATATTTAAAAAAAACCCATATAAATGCCAAGATCTCAGTAGCCAAAGAACTAAAGAATTCAACCTAAGGTGGACTCCCTATATTGATGAAGTATTTTAACTGTGTTACTGAAGGTGTTTATTAGCTGCACATGATACTTTTTTTTTGCCTCATGGTACAGCAGGCTGTCTGGCCTGTTCCTTAAAGGTCCTTTTAGGGCACTGAAAAGTACAGATTTGTTCAGCTTCCAGTTCAGAAACAGTGCTTGGCACTTTGCAGTTGCATGAAGAATTCTGTTGCTATTAATCCACGCTTTGAGCTTGTTAAACGAGGGTCTTTCTTCAGCTGGAGACAGCGCAAGGTGGGACTGAGTGAGAGAAATTAACAGTCTTGCCATGAGTAACTTGTGGCTGAGGAATGTATAGAAATCTGTTTTGGGGGGCTCTCTAGCATGACGTTGTGCAACTTGCAACTTCCCCTTTACTTCAGTTACATTGAGGGAAAGTGTTGAATTCTGTGTATTCTTTTTCCATAATTATTCTTCTGTTGTGTGCCAGCTCATCTTTTGTTTCTATTTAGCTAATTCCTGATTACTTTCTTTCTCTGAAAGGGTTTGGGTCGATGCTGCGAGCCCTTGGTGCTCAGATTGAGAAGACCACAAACAGAGAGGCGTGTCGAGATCTCAGTGGAAGGAGGCTGCGGGATGTCAATCACGAAAAAGCGTAAGGCATTTTCTCAGAAGCTGAAATTATAAAATAACCTGATCCTGTAGCTCACTGTTAACAAAAGAGGCCAAATGACAGCTTGTTGTAGCAATGAAATGGTATTTTGAATACTAAAAAGAGCAAAAGTGAAATCTTAAGTGCAGGTGGACTGGAAGCCAACAGGGCTCTCCTGAGTGTAATTCTGTTATTGCAAAAATAGATGTGATTTTAGTGCGGCCTGTGTCTGAGAGACTGTTCTTCACCTCTTGGATTCCTCATCTGGAATTCTCACAGTTCTCTCTGAAGCTGCAAGAGCACAGTCTTGGGGATGTGTGAACTTAACCGCTGTTTCTGGCTTTCAAAATAAACTCTGCTCTCTTCTCTCTAGCAGAATCTCTGTTCCCTCAGTAATTCCCCTGGGAGCTGTTGTCTTTTCCCGTTGTCTCCCATCCTGGCAGGTGGTGGAAGCATTCTGTAACTGCAGAGCAGCAAGCTGCTGTTCCAGCAGATGCTGGCAGCACTCATTGTGGTGGTTCTGTTGTGTGCAGGATGGCCGAGTGGGTGAAGAAGCAGGCGGAGCGCGAGGCGGAGAAGGAGCAGAGGCGCCTGGAGAGGCTGCAGCGGAAGCTGGCGGAGCCGCGGCACGCGTTCACCGACCCCGAGTACGAGCGGCAGTACCGCGAGATGGCCGAGCGGCAGGAGGAGTCCCTCCGCATCGGTACTGCAGCCTGGCCTCACGCTGTCCTCACAGCACACAGCTCCTTAAAAGCCTCTCGAGCCTCGCTCCAGTAGGGAAATTTACCCAAAAAATGGTTTCTTTCAGTGGAATGAAATTTTAAGTTTCAGCGAAATTTGATTTAATTTTTCCTCTTTGTCTGCAGCGTGTGTTAAATTGCATAGAACAGTGTGACACAATACAAATGATGCTTCACCTTGCTTTGCTAGGTCATCTCATAATAAGAGCCAAATTCTGTTGCTAGCTGAGCTGTAAGAATTACACAGTGAAACTATAAAGGGGTTGTACATAAAAACTCAATATTGGATCCAACTACAGAATACCTTGTTTCACTTCCTGGTCTTTGTAGTTACTTTATTTATCCCCATATTGTTCCCTTGCTGTCAGCTAGATAGTGAAACTTGAGGCTGAGTGGGTTGAAGAACCTGATAGTTCAGCTCAGGAATCCAATTTTAATTGACTCTGTGCCTTAGTAAATCCATGCAGGAAAGCTTTTGCTGCTACTGAGTTTATGTTCAAGTTTTGAGTCTATATCAGCAATAGTGATTCTTTCCATTAGTATTTTAAATTGCATCTGAAGTGAAAAGATAAGTAGAATTTACAACATGTATGAATCCGTGTACTGATGAAGTTCACTTTCAAATTTGTTTTGAAGGCTTGCAGGTTATTGCCAGCAAAGCAGTGTCGTCAGAAAGTGGCAAGAGTCGGAAGCGTCCCGGTGAGCCTGGAAAGAATGAAACAAAATCTGAAAAAAGAAAATGTCCTTGGTAAGAGTAAAACCTTGTTTTTATACTCAAGTCTTAAGCCTTGAACAGGATGAAAGGTTAGATACGTACAAGTAAGCAGAATCTAGTCTGAAATGTAGACTGAAATAGAAATAAGAAAATTGAACTGATTAAATCAAAGAACTGAAAGTAAACATTTCTGCATTCCTGTAATTCAGGAATTACAGGATGGAGCTCCAGATGGAGCGGAGAAACTTCATTTGCAAAAATAGACACATTCTTCCCCCACCCCTTCTAAATGATTATATTCTACAACTTCCCATTGTCATTTTCTTCATTAATGAGTTATATTTACAATGAACTTGAAAAGATTATTTTTCTCCCCTGGCATCTTTCAGCTAATGTAACAGGAAAGAGAAGTCAAAGATTCCAGTCATTTCTGTATTGGGAATGCTGTAATACCTGTTTTGGGGGTTTGTAGGTCCTGTTCAATATTGACAGCTCTTCCATTACCTAAACTAACCTAAATAGCTGTTAGAGTAGGTCCTTAGATCTCTCTGAAGTGGGGTTTGGAAAGAGAAATGTGGCAATTAAAAAAAAATATTTAAAAGAAAAAAAAAGTTAAAATGGATGCACGTTAATTTGTAATGTACTCCCTGTGCCAGGCTGGGATTGGATGAGGCCACAGGCTCGGGCTGTGAGGATGACAATAAGGATGACTCCCCTTGTGCATCTGACAGAAGTTGTCCATCAGGCAGCAGATCCAATGAAAGTGTTGGAAATTCAGATGAGTGTTCAAGCAGCTCTGTGGCTTCAGCAGAGGACAGTCCATCTACCAGTGCAAGTGAGAAACCATTGGAGCAGCCAGAAAGTCCTGGAAGAGATCTGCAAGGAGAGGCGTGCACAGGGCAGGCTGAAATTCTGGCTGAAGAAAACAGTAAAATGACAGAGCCCCCAAAGGAAGAGGCCCAAGGAAAGAATGGAGTGACTCAAGCTCAGAAAGAAGAGCAAGAAAATGTTCCTGCTAAGGCACAGGGAACAAACCAGGCACAGAGCACAGTAAGTATGAAGCAGTACAAAATGTGGTGTGTCTTCAGCTCCTTGTAGAGCCGAAGAAGCAAGCAAGCTCCAGCAACGTAGCTTTTCCCACTGGATTGATGAAAGCCCAGCTGATACTTGGCAGCAAAGAGTGCCAATACTTGTGCTTTTTGGGTCCTTGCATAATCTTACTGTTAGAGATTTGTGGGGGTAATGAATCTGGGCTTACTCTAGCAATAAAACAAAGTGTAGCTCTCTTTTTCAAGCTGGGGAGTTACTGGGATTTTCTGCCTTTTTTCAGCTTGGGTGGAAAGTCTGCCACTGGCAGCGACTGAACTCTGATGTGTGGAAGTTTGTTGCAGTTCAATGGGAAAAAGACCAAGGATGTAATCTGATCAATTAGAACCTTGTCATCTACTGTACTTAGACCTGGCGAGTTTTAAGCAGGATGTTTACCATTCTTCACTGTTTACCTTTTGCTCAGTATTTGCGAGACTTTCTATTCCTAGAACAGGAAACTCCACCAATGCTGTGGCAGATTGTTATTGCAGGTGGAAATATTTTTATAGTAGTCCTTGATGAGTATTTTTTTTTTTTAGAAGTAGGGTGAGAATAATGAGGCAACCAGTTGGGTTTTTGTATGCTTAGCAGGACAATGGTTCTGATTCTGCTGGCAAGAATTGTTTTTGCTGAGTGCACAATGGAGTACACTCACTTTCCCACTGCTGTTATTACTTGCTCTGAAGACTCTCTGGTGCAGACTTTAAGACCAATATGTGCATTTAAATTTTGAACAAAATGGGCTTAGATTTTGGTGTCCTTTTTAGTATTAGTAAATTCCAGCATTTGAATTATCCCGTCTATGCCATGTTCTTTTCTGGACAAGGCCCTGGGCTTGGACTAGACAATCTGTAGAGTTCCCTTTTACCCTCAATCAATTTGCAAGTATAGCAATTCCCTTTCCAGATGAAATTTTAATCCATACTTTCTTTTTGCAGCAGAATGAGATGTGAACTTCAGAACTTCCTTGGGTTACTCTTACTAAAAAAGTGGTGCTTTTGTATCTGTTTCTTTAAATACAGTGTAACTACATTAGAAATAACTTTTCATCCTCCTTCCTGCTCCTGCTGGAGCATATTGGTTATATTCTGCATCAGGCTAAAGAGGGGCTGTCAGCTTTGCTGTGCCTCTGGAAGCTGAGATTAAGCTACTGAACTGCTAGGCACGATGGTGAACTGTTGTTCTTAATCCAGTTTTCTTGGGAGTATTGAACTTTCCTGGGGATAATCATAGAATCTTCTGAGATATAAGGGACCGACAGGGATCAAAGTCCAGAGGTCCTGCAAAGGACAGCCCCAAGAATCACGCTGTGTGCCTGAGAGCGTTGTCCAGAAGCTTTTTGAACTCCTGTTTTTTCTTGAATGTTTTTCTCAAATGTTTTTCTCTTTTCAGGAGGTGGAACCAATAGACCTGCTGGCGTTCAACTCAGTTGCTGAACTGGAAGCCCTGGGTTTAGAGAAGCTGAAGATGGGATTGATGTCTTTGGGACTGAAATGTGGAGGCACTTTGAAGGAAAGAGCAGCAAGGCTTTTTTCAGTGAGAGGTCTGTCTAGAGACCAGATCAAGCCATCCTTATTTGCAAAGCCCCCTAAAGGGAAAACCTCTGGTTAGATTTGAGAATATTTACCTTTTTTGCATGTGTATTTGATGTCATTAAATAAAAGCTCTTGGTATCCTTTCAACTGAGTATCCCCAGCTTCTAAACTCAGATCCACAAGCTTCGTTAGCATCCCAAGGAGTTATGGAAAGGATGGACAGGTGGTAAGGATATCATCATAGACACAGTGCTTGGGGATCTGTTCCACAGTGTTCTGGAGGGAGGAGAGGAACACTGAGGCTGTGCAAATCACATCTCGTGGAGGTTGTGACAGGACAAGGGGACTCTGTGGAAAGGAAATGGATGTGTTTACTGAATGTTTCATTAGGAAACTGGGATGGGAGTGCTTGGGAGGTCACCTTAGCAGGATGGAGTTTTGCTGGTGTAAATCCATTGGCTGGAGATGTTAGATGCTGGCAGTCCCTGCCTGGGTGACAAGCCTTTGATGTCACCAGCTCTCTAAAAGGCAGGGACTGTGTGTGGGAGAGGAGAGCCTTCAGCTCTGAGCGCACTCAAACCCCTCTAGTATGGGAAGGGTAGTGGGGGACAGAAGTGAATTGACCATGTTAATGATGAGTTTGGGCAACAACTCTTACCCAAGTTATTTCCCCTCCCTGCAGTTGCTCTCTTGCTTCAGTTCCACTGATGCAGCCACTTCCAAGCCTGCCCCACGTGTCACCTACTCGCCTTTAGTGTTGTGGGTTCCTTGTTAAACCAGATCAGTTCCCTGATGTGGCTCTAACAAATTTGTGCCAGCACAACGGAGGCAGGATTACATAAAAACACTGGTTGGTGAGGAAGGACTGGAATATTTTAAACCCCCAGTAGCACCAAACACTTTATTGATGATCTGCATGTTCAGTAGTGCCAGAATAGAAAGAAATGCCCTGCATCTGTCTTGGAGGACAAGAGCTGTACCTTGAACCAGCTCCACATTAGGCAAATTTATTTGGGAATTGTTTAGCTCCTGCTGAGTTAAAAAGGAACAAGCACTTCCTCTAGGATATTCCCACATCAGGGATTAGCCTAGAGCATTATTGTGTCTGGAGAGCCAGAGGGGTGCTCAGTGACAATTGAGGCCTTTCACATGCTCAAAGGGTATCCTTTTGAAAACAGCTGGATAACAACAGGACCTGGACTGATCCTTCAACAGAAGAGAAACAGTAGGTGAAGTGCTTGAAGCTTTCTAAGAATTTGGACAAGAACAGAAAAGTCAACAGTTGAAAAAAAAGTATACGTAAACTGAAACAGTTCCAACATTACATGGGCTCTTTCTGTAGGACAGAATGGCCTCAGAATAGAGGTGATCTTTCTAGGCCAGGGCCAGAGGATAATGCAGTTTGTAGCCTGTCTTTTCCTGAGTGTTTATGTAGCTTTGGATTTCAAATAGGTTTCTGGTTGTAAATGCACCAAAACTGTGAATATCTTCCTAGAGAAAAGGTTCATTCTCCCACGGAATCACTTCCCCAAAAAGCAAGCAGTGCAACTTAGAGAAGTCACACTTCTGAAGTGTCATTTTAAATACATTTATTTCAGGCACCTAAGCACTGCCTCGTGTTTCACTGAAAAAAGTAATCAGTGAAAACACCGGCACAAGCCCGAGGGAGGGCTTTTCCTCACTTCATTCGGATCCATCTCTTCCCTGGAAAGAAAGATAAATACATCTAATACACAAACCAGCAGGAGACAGGGCAGGTCATAGAGGGAAAGAACTGGTGGAAGTTTAGAAATATCACCGCCTGCAGAAGTGCTGGGTTAATGGCTGGAACCAAAAGGCTCCACTCCACTGTCCTCACCTGCACGGTGCTAACAACCAAGTTGCTCAAAAGCCGCTCATGTGAACACCCCTTTTGCTGGAGCGCGCAGGAATTGCTTCCATTGGTTTGCCGAGTGCTGCAGCTTCTGCTCTCGCTGCTCTAGGTGGCACTGGACTGACGCGGAGGATGTGTCCGGCTCCAGCAGCGCTGACAAAGCCTCTCCCCTCGGCACAGGGCACCTGACCCGCGTCCCACGGGTGCAGGCACACGGTGCTGCTGCGGAGCAGGGACATCGGGTCACCTTGGCACCGTGCTGCCTGTTCCCGACGCTGTCACCATCAATCCTTCTGATCCCCCCGCAACTCATTTTGCTTTCTAGAGAACGCTGGCATTTGAAAGGTTTGTTTGTAGCGGTGCCTATTCTCGGCAAGGTGCTATTTTTAAATCCTAAAGCTTCCTCCAAGACTTTTAACTGGAAATGGTAATGCCTGCGCCCCTGTTAGCACCGCCACCTCAGCTGCCTTGGCTTTGTCAACAGCTGAGCAATTAGGGTGGTTTTGCAGATTAACATGCCTAATGACACCTGAAGCGAGGGAGGTGACAACCCTGACCTCACCCGGCAGCAGAGGAGGGGCTGTGCAAGCACCACTGCTTTCCAGCACTGCTAGAGGCTGGGCTAATCCAGGAGAGTTAGTCTGGGTTTAGAGGCAGCAGCTGCGCCTGCTTGGGAAGTGTCCCGGTGGCCTGAGCTGCCTGTCCTGCTTCCCCCTGCTGCCCTCGCTGCGTGCCTCTAACCAGGCACAAGGAACCAGGAATTTGCCCAAACCTTGCAGGGCAGAAAGGAGCAAGGAGCTCTTGAAGGACCTGCTGGGGCTGTATGGAAAGAAGAGGGGTGTTTATAAGGAGCCAGCCAGCTTGTGAAACGTCTGCTGTGGGAACATTACACGTCTCAGTGGAAATGTGAACAGGCTGCCCAGGGAGAGGGGGTGAATCACCATCCCTGGAGGTACTTCAAAGCTGGGTAGATGTGGGCCATGGTTTAGTTGTGGGCTTGGCAGTGCTGGGTTAATGGCTGGACTCGATGATCCTGAAGGGTTTTTTCCAACCTAAACAGTTCTCTGAGGTCTGGCTGTTATCAATGGCACCTTGTGGCCAGGGAGATGCTGTACCCAGCATCCAGTAACCAGCTGAGACCTCTCAAGGGTGACAGAACTGTTGACCACTGGGCTGGAGGTTGCCAGTCACTGGGGAGGAAACAACTATGAACTGATTGCATTCATTTTCAACAAACAGAAAACAGACTTTCAAAGGGGATACAGGCACCCCAGGCTTTCAAAGAGGCAGATTTGTCATAACTGAGGCAATTAGAAGGAAAAATGCAAACAGAAAAAAAACCCCATACAAATAAAGATCAGGAGATCTTTAAAACAAAATTAAGAAATAGCTTTGAGAAAAAAAAAACAAACAAACAAAAATACCCCCAAAAAATTTTTAGCAATTGTCAAAAAAGGATGCTGAGAACTGAGGATTGTTGACATAACTTTCCAGTGCCCAGTATCTCCAGATAATTTACTATCTCCTGCTATGGTTAAAATATCTTTCTTGGCCATTCTGCCTGCTGGTTTAACCAGAGGAAACCAAGGCACCCCACAAGCTCTGGAATGCCCAAGTACCCCCCGAGCACAGGCCAGAGGCAGCAGTAACAATGAGATTTTATTCTGTTTTACTCTGAAATGTGCTGATACTGTTCACGCTGCTCTCCTGCACCTGCTCCAGGAGTGGACAGAGGACCCCAAGTCCTCTAAAAACATCAAAGTCCTGCAGGATGTCTGTCGTACTCCCTGCCACTCCCGTCACCTCCCCACCTTCCTCCCCTGCCTCCTTTTGCCCTGGCTTCCCCTTTCCCAGACTCCAGCTGTCGCCAGCCAAAGCCAGAGGAGCTCCCTGATTATCACCTTTGCTGGGATGTGGATTGGGCATCTGACATTCCACTTCCACAGGCAATTAGAAGGCTGCCCTGAAAGGCAAAGTGTCAGACACCCTTGGCAGGAGCCTGTGAAGTGCAAAAGGGAAAAAACAAGAGAGGGAGAGGAAATAAGGTCTCACCAGCTGGGAAAAGCCACAACTTCTCAAAGATTTTGAAAGAAAATGGGAAAGCAGCCTTGGTTTAAATGAAAGCATGGAAAGATCAGACAGGGCAATGCAGTCCAGCTAGCAGTGGCATTTAATGTGGCTTGAGACTTTTGTTCTCTCTCCTAGAATGGTGATAATGGGTAGAGATAATGGAGAGAGAAAGTGCTGCTGGCATGTCCAAGCCTCTCTCTTAAGGAAAGCTTTCCTGAGACTGATAGGACCAGCTCCAGACCCCATGTCCAGCTCCATCAACTACAGCAGGCCCTTAAAAGTCACCCTGTGAGCACTGCCATGAGGGCCAGCCAGAGCTCACACTCATGATAAGCTCATGCTTTTGAGAAGCTTTAACTCAGGCACTGCCACGCGAACACTCACACAAGAGCCTAACCTGGAGTGTGGGACTAACAGGGCTGTTGAAGTCCTCCACATGAAGAGCACACACCTCCTGCCCCTTGAGCAGCGCCTGGGTGCTCTGTGCTTTCAGCAGTGCAGGAGGAGGCCCGATGGTTTAATGCTGCTTTTGCCTTAAATCACCTTTCAATTTTTTAAAATCGTTTCTGGCTTTATGTGGTTCATTACGCCCCTGCACTGCTCTTCCTTTTTATTTTGTTACAGCACAGCATCAATGACAACGCCGAACCACGCTGCTGCCAGGTGTGTGAGATGTTCTGCCTCTCCTCGGAGACCGTGGTGCTGCTCAGACGGAAAGGAGAGCATGACAGCTTGGCAGCCTTCGTGTGCATTACAACTTGTACCCATGCAAGTACCACACAGAAGGTGTCACAGCAAATGCAGCCTGGATTGAAGATGACAGGCTGGGAGATAATTTTCTGTAGCACGGGCTGATGTCTGAAAAAGCCCCAGGTGTGGCAGTATTTCATCCACAGCCTTCTGCCCAGGAGTTTGCAGTGTAGAAGTCTCTGGAGCCTTCTCCACATCAGCCCAGCCTCCAAGTCTGCAACATTTTCATTGCAAAGCCAGCTGGAGTTTCGAGGAGTAGTGTCCTGTCTCCCCAAAAGTGGGGAGCTTCAATCCGAATGTGAGCTCAAGACCAGCCCCAGCAGAGATGCTGAGACATCTGTGCAGCTCCCCAGCAATAAATCCGGGTGTCCATGCCGGCAGCAGGGCAGGAAAGGCTGTACGGCTCACAGATTTGCACCCTGCCCTGCAATGCCCACAGTTCTCCCCACAGTAACACCAGGTCTCCTCGGCCACCGCCTCCCCCTCCCCACCCTCCAGGTGCCCCACACATGCACACAGACCCACCGCTCGCCTCTGTGTGCCTCGTGTCCACAGGACACCCGAGCAAAGGCAGCCAGACGCAGGGCAAGGGGCGCCGGACACAGCTCAGGATCCTGGTGGAGGGGAGGAGCCTGGTCCACCCCGCTGCTCCTGTGATGCTCTGCTCCCCATTTCCCACAGAAGCCTGCCCCAATTGCACTGCACGGAGTTTCTGCTGGGATGGAAGATGTATGATGTCTGAAGTGCGAGTGCTGGAGGCTGGAGGGAAGCCAGGGTTAATGCTCTTCATTCTCGGGCAGCAACCAGCTCAAACACTTTCTTCCTCAGGCGCAGTGTGTGGCTAAACCATCGGCTTTGTTCTTCGTGGTGATAGCTGAGCTCCTGGCCTTCAGGCTATGCCCTGCCCCGAGCTGGGTGGGGAGGACCTGGGGCTGGATGCCAATGCCATTAAGATGGATGCTACATAGTCATGAGAAGGGAATGGCCAGAGGTCATTCCGGCTCCTCCAATCCTGACTCCAGCCGCCCATGGTGCTGTAGCCCAGCGCTGGTGAATGGTGAGCCTGTGCTTTTGCGTTCTTTCTCCCCTGAAAGCTCTTTTGCCACAGGTGTGTACGCAGGTGAGAGGTGCCAGCCTACCCAGGAGGTGATGGCAGAGATGCCTGGGTCACCTCAGACCTGGGGTCCTGCAGGGCGGCAGGAACATTCACATTTTCCTGACGGATGACATGGCCACTGCAGAGTCCAACAGGTCCCTCTTTTCCCCTGGTCCATGGTCACCCTGCCTAGCCAGACAAACACATTTCAGAGTCCTTGCACCACCAGCAGCTTCAACCAGAGCCTCAGGGACCACATCCTGCCGTCCAACAGAGATGTTCAGCAGCAAACGCTTCATCCCCAGAGCCGCTGCTGTCTCGGTGGGTTATGAACCAAGGAGAGGAGTCTGACATGAAGGTGGAAATCATAGCACGGGTGACACCCTGGCCAGCAGTTCAGAACAGTTCACAAAGGGATTAAACCATGTTATCATGGCGTTTCTCCGGGGGATGTGTTGGTCAGATGCGCAACAGGAAGGGTCAGGGTTAAAACGCTTCACCTGGGGACGAAGGGGGTGGGAGGCAGCTCCTCCCTTTCTGCGCTACAGCTGCAGCTGACCCCTGCGGGTTCTGTCACCGCTGCAGCTCACGAGGAGAGCATCACCTCCTGCTGGCAGATAAGATTCTAGGTTTTCTGTTTAAGAAAGTGTTGGCTTAAACTCTGCAGCAGCTCGGGATGAAGCGCTGGCAGTGTAGGCTCTCCTCTGCCTGCTGATTCAGCCCGGTCCCTGGCCCGGGGGGAGCAGATAAGCTTCACCTGGAGCAGGTGGGATCACACAGGTAGCTGAGAAGAGCTGTTCCTGTGTGTATGTTTATAGGAGCTGGGCACTGGATACTCTCAGAGGTAGGACAGATCTTTTCCCCTTCACTTTTAGATGTAAGAATAAATACAAGCAAATACATGGCTACTTTAATACTTGTATTTTATTGTTTCCTTGATTTTGAAAGCACACAACTTCAAAAATATCCCAAAACTGAAATAACTGTAACACGGAATCAGAAAAACAAACTGTTACTCATGCAAGCAAACCTAAGTCCTAATATTCCTGTTAATTCCAGGACTCTAAATTCTGCCTAAAACTGTGTTAAGCCCTTGGTGCAGGGGCCAAAGATATAATCCTTTGAGTTTCAGATAATATTTTATGTCCATGTAGATATGTATATGGACATGCAATACATATGCACATAAATACATTCCTTTGAGCTCTAGGCAATATTTTATGTCCATATATGTGTATGTAATAAATCTGTAAATATCCGGTATGTAGACAATACACACATCTAGTCATATACTCGGTACACGTGTGCATGTGTGTGTATACATTATATACATGTAAGTGCTTCTGCTCTCCAGCTCACCATAAACACAGCTCGGACAGACAAAGACCAAACCCAGCAGCCTGAGAATGAAAAGCTGAGCCCATGCATTTGATGGGGACTCTTCTTTTGCCTGGAGCTGTTTGCAATACGCCAGGGTGGGGACTGAAATAAATTCAGTGAAATTCAGCTGGCGTGGAGGGCGCCCCGAGAAGCGCTAGGCTCCTCAGGTACCCCTCACATGTGTGAAACGCGCGCTCCTCTGAGCCCATCTACACAGACAGTGCCTCTAAGTGCACCCTCTCTGCAGGGCAGCAGGGCACGGGGGGAGCCCCAGCTGCAGGCAGGACCCCCCCAGGACCTTCCCCACGGGCCCCGGGGCTGGGGGCCGGGGTGGCTCTTGGAAGGGGTGACACCCCAGGCCACCCATTTGTCACACCAGCGCCAGGCCGTCCGTGACGCAGCTGCATCTCTCCACGATCATGTTGGGGAACTCGGCCGCCTCAATCTCGGTGCGGTTGCCCCTCTTGACGAGGTAGATGATGGGCAGCGCCGAGCTCCCCGCCACGGCGCAGGAGCGCTGCCCGGAGCCGAGGCGGCGCAGGGCGCGGGGCGGCTGCAGGCAGCCCCCGGAGCAGCGGTACGCCTGGAACCCCGCCGGCTCCAGGATCCAGTGCTGCGCCCACGACAGCTCGCGGAAGCTGATGTAGTGTTTCTGCCGGCAGCAGGTGGATTTCCCCATCACCGCCTCCTCCCTGCAGTCCCCGGGGCTCCTGGACACCAAGGGAGAAACAGGAATGGGTGCTGTAACTGGAAATTGGGAAGCGGGAGAAATCATCCCCGCTGCTAATAGCACGGGTGGGCTCTGAGACAGGAAACCTGGGCCATGTTCAGGTTTCTTTTGAGTATTCAGACAACAGATATGGGAAGACAAGAGCTGTGATTCAGTAGCGGCTTTCTAACTTCCCTATTCACAGCTGGTAAACACTTGTGAGGGTAAGGGCTGCCCGCCCTACAATAATTCAGGGACAAAATCCCACCAGAGACAGTACAGATTTAGGCCTCATACATACCCATAGTCATCCAAGTTGAGGGTGTAAAGCACCAGCTCAGGCTTGCCTAGGGCTTTATCCTTGGCGTCCTGCGAGGTGAAGCGCACGGCTTTGGCCATTTCCGAGGCGTAGCTGCCCACCCTCTCCCCTTCGATCCACAACTCCAGGAACATCGGCTCCCTCCTCTTGTTTCGCAGCCAGTAATGCACTGCCTGGGTCACATCAAAGCTCTTCCAGCCTGACTCACGTATAGGAACCAGCCTGTGTGACAAGGGCTTGGCATTAGAAAAGCCCATCAGATAAATCCCGGGCTCGCTGCGTCGTTAGTGCAGCAGAATAATTTGCTTCCTGTAGATTGTCAGATGCCTTGATTACATGATCATTTTTGCTCTGGGCAAGCACCCACAGCAGTTAATTGCCACCTCAAAGAGAAGCATGCAGACCTAACAGACACTGAAGGGCAGAAAAACCCTCTCTACAAGCTCCTACAAAAAATTAGGTGGTGCAGGATCGTATGCAGCCTCAATATTGATGACAACAGCCTGGTGAGCACCAGGCTCCCACCTGCTCCTGTCCGAGCTGCAGTAGGGCCATACCTTTCTACCCACCCAGGAAATTGATTTCATGTCTCATTCTGCCTTCAAGGGTTGTAAAACTTCCACAGAGCTCATGGCTACAGAATCAGATGTTTTTTGCATAATTTACCTATTCAAACCAGCTAATAAAATGGCCAGTGGAAAGAATACCAGCAGCCAGTAACCCACTNAAGACTTACCAGTGCATGGCATAATTCGATACAGAAATAGATTATTTCAAAGAATCATCATATATTGCCATTTTAGCATAATATCTGCTCTTACAAGCTCTTTCTTGGTTTAGGGGCCACACAACCTGGTTGTACAGATGTAACCCCATCAGATTGAGCTGAGGTACAAAAACATGATACCCAAATGCACCCCAGAGGACCCAAACTCTCTCATTAGAGCCCTGCCTCCAGCAGAGGCCCCTTTCTTACCTGGAATCTATCAGGGAGGTCCTGTTGGTACCATCGTGCTGCCGCTGCACCCAGTACACGCTGACTCTGGCGTTGGAGATGGGCCTGTGAGACTGCTTGGCAGGCAGGTTTGCTCTGTCCAGAGGCTTTTTGAAGAGCTTCAGTTCAGCCATTGTGACCTCGCTGTTTTTAGGTATTCTGCCCTCCATGTCAAACATCAGCCTCTGGCGTGTGGTTGTGTCCGAGTAGAGGACCTCTCCTGTCATACCTGTGCAGTTGGGGACAGAAAAGATGGCCTGTCACTGCCATCCTGCTGAGCAAAGCCCCCACATTTCATGCACTATTATCATCACAACACACTCCTTCCACGCTCCCAGTGGAGCCCTAGTGGCAGAGACAGCCACTAAACACACCTTTTCTAATGCATACTCGAATCAGTGTCTTGCAAATGCCCTAATTCTTCTCCTATGTCTGAGTCTCTGCAACCTGGAAGAACGACATCTCCGACAAAATATGACCCCAAACTGAGCAGACCTCAAAAGGTGTGCATCTCTGTGCCAGTGCTGGGCATGAAAGCAGGAAACTGCACCATTTGGAATGAAAAAGTTTTGTCATTTGCTGCCCAGGGTGCTGTGTATGTCCTTTGAAATCTAAGTGCCCTTGTACACCCACCATTGTATCTGTATGGCTATTTTCCTCCTTGATAATTTTTCCTGTTAAAAAAAAAAAATCTAAACAGAAAAGAGATGAGAGAGAGTGAAACATCCTGCAACGGGTGTGATTCCTATTAGAGGACTTGCTGTAGATTTGACCCAAAACCTGCATGGCCTGCACTTTTTTTTTTCCCCCACCTGCCCAGACAGTTCCCAGGCTTCTATCAAGCTCCAGCAGCATCCTGCCCTTTGGAAGGACCGCGGGACCCCCTCTCCAGGTGCGAAGAGTTCTTGTCAATCTTTAAGATGCTGTTGCATGCACCTCTTCTGCCCAGCTGAGCTTTGGAGCCAAACCCGACCCTCATTCCCCCTTCCCCCCGGGGGTTTGCCTCTGCCCATCCTGCGGCCGGCCGGGAGAGCCGTGGCACATTCCCCGGGCGGCAGCAGGGTGCTTGGGATGCTCCCAGCAGCAGAAACGTTACCTGTGTGTCCCGGGATCCCCCTGAGGATGCCAGCCAGGCTCGGCAGAGCTCGGCGCTTCACCCTCTGGCGCTTCAGCATGGACATGTACTTGCTCTGGACGTGCTCTGGGATAACCAGATCCACTAAGTCTCTCTTATGAAGTTTAGGGACCTCGGACAGCCCCAGCTGCTTCAGCACCACCTCCTTGAACCCTTCCTGGGTAAAGGCTCGGACCGTGAGGATGAGGCAGAGCACGCAGAGCATCCCGGCACACCTCAGGTCCATCCTCCTCTGTCGGCGAAGCAGCTCCCTGCCTGTCAGAGATGAAGGGGGGATCTCCCTGGGGCTGCTCTCGGCAGAGATGTGCTGGCAGGCTGCCCGAGCTGGATGGAGGTCCCTAGTGCCGGGGTTTTATAGCCAGCCTCGTCCCACTGGCACAACAAATTTCACAAGTGGGGACGAAGCAAGGGACTTAAAAGGATCACTCCCCTGTTGGTAGACACATGCCAGTTTAACACCTTCATCCACTGCAAAGTTAATACAAGAAGGTTTAGGGGCTCCCAGATTCCTCCACGGGGAAGAAATTTCCATTGTTTTTTAATTCCCTGTAAATATTTGCCCAGAAGCTCCCTGATCAATCAGTGTCCCCTATTCAGCCTCACTAGGGAGGAGGCACACCTGCAGAATACATTGCCTTATGTACTATGCCATATGATTCTTAAAGGAAGCATCAATCTTTACTGCAGAGAGCCTGCTACCTAAAACAGCCAATATCAATCAGGAGAAGCTTTAGCTTTAGCTGGAAGTCCATTTTTATGGCAAGCATTGAAAAATCATTTAAATCTTTGGGGTGGGGGGGTGTTAGGTTCCACTTTGATCTCTGAGTATTTGTATCAAGTGTATGAATCAGGGCAGTGATTCACAGCAGTTGAATGATTTATGGCCTTTTATGCTGCTTCTGAATCACAGAAGGTGGAAGATGTACGGGCGTGACATTTTAGAAAAACGTCTCATCACTCTTTATGGATTCCTGTGGGTTTCATAATAATCATGCTTAAAAGAAGAAGGCTTTATGTAAAGGCAGGTCACTTATCAATGAACATGAGAAACCACTGCACTACTCCCCAGCACGGATGAAGAATGTCAGTATTTTGAATGCTGTTAACAGCCACAGTAGAGCGCTGGCTCTGGAGAATGAAGCTGACCTGAAGGCTGCGGTGGGGAGGTTGGATGTTTACCTTGTAACATTTAAACTTGAAACTTACACCCTTTTCTTCCCTGGCCTTTGCTGGCATAAAATGTGGAAATCTATTTTTGGCACCAAGCCCAGGAGAATTGAATTGAAGACACAAAATGTGATTGATAAAAGCATGAAGGAGCCTGGCACTTGGGGCAGATTCTCAACCTCTCCAGCAGCCACATACCTGAGCCTACATACAAATGTCTTCAGCACCAGAGGCCCTTTGGATTTTGTATGTCTCTGTAAATGATTTAAAACGGATCCAGTTTCATCCGGTGCCCAGGCTGAACGGTGTGCCCTGAGGACAGTCTGGCTGGAGGATGCGATGTAATGAACTTGTACAAAATCACCCCGTTGTGGCTCATCCCTCATTAAAACAAGTGTCAGCCGAGGCAGGCAGCCTGTTTTGTACTCAGGGGAAGGCAATAAAGCCGTCTGAAAGAGCCCCACTCGACACTTCTGTTACTGCTCACTTTGTCTTTACAGCCTTTTAAGAAACTTGTCTCCTTAAACATGATAAAACCTCTGTTAGATGTTAAAAGGGCACCTTATTTAGCTAAATTGAGTTTTAAGATGAAAATGGAATGGACTACAAAGTAACAGCTCGTGCATGGCCCAAGGCAGTACATTCTTTAATCCTGCACTTTGTGTAGCATCTTTCTCCGGAGATGAATTTTAGCCATGCATTTGTATACTAATTCAAAATATATCCATTCCCACGACACAAACAGCAGTGAAAAACATCCACTTCACTTGACTGCTTCAACGTCAGCTCATGTCAAATACTCCTGCTCTTGCAAATAAGAGGAAAGGTTTTTTTCTGAAATCTTTGTGATACCTCAGCCCTTTAGGAAGGCTCCATACACCCAGCTCTTCTCTCAGGACTGTCTCCCCAGCCAAATGGCACATTACTGATTCCCAGGGGCCGGGGCAAAAGAACTGGTCACACAATGAGCTGTGTCAGAGGCTTGGAAACTGCACCTGAGTGATGTTCAGGTGGCTGACAAAGTTTTCTGCAGACGGGCTCTCTAAGTGTTGGCCAGCTCAGTTCCAGCAGGGAATTTATTATGTTTCTGTGGTCACCTGGATAAAACTGCAGTCCATGCATTTGTAATGGTCTCTCTCTTATGTCAGAAGACATGATCCTGTAATTATTTATCCATCCAATTAGTCTTTGCTCCAGAGAGTGGTCCTACTCTACAGTGAGTGTTCTTCAAAAGACCACGACAATGTGAAACGAAAATGTGTGATTGCTCCAGCAGCACCCAGCTTTCCTGTATCCGGATGTGATTTCTCCTGTGGCTGATGCCAAATCCACCAGGACTCTCCACTGTCCGATGTGTATTGGAAGGTGATTTATGGGCTTCACACCCAAAATAAAATTATTGACCAAACACAGTTGAAGCTCAGCTAAGAAGAGAACAGAGGATGTGTATTGCAGGCTTTTCACAGGAGAGTGATTATCTGGTCCGATTGGAGGATTTGCCATTCCCCCTTTGTCGTGCAAACAAGAAAAAGTCAGGAATTTTATAATAGCTCTTTCTGTGTAATGTGTATTAGAACCTGCATGGCACTTTTGAAACGTCAAACAGAGCATTCAAAGAGGCTGCAAGGGATGAAGTATGAGCAACTCCCAGCTTTAATAAAAGCCAGGACTTAGTGGAGAGACAATCTCTATATTTAAGCTTTTAATTTTGTTACAAGCTGTTCTGTAGGACATCTGCTGGGCACACCCGTGCGATGATTTTTGGTAGATAAATCCAGTGGGATCAAAGAGAAAGTGTGAAAGGCTTACCCTAATTATGTAGCCATTATCCTGGCAAACAAGAATGTTTGAAACGTATTTGCAGTATTGAGGGTCTGAATATTTAACATTTCAAGATTTCAATTGCCATGGAGATAACCCTTTTGTATTGCAGCTGGGTCCATGTTAAAACAGCCCTCGCTTGAGTGATATGAAAGGCAACAATTTCTGTGTGCTCCAAGAAGTGCCCACATTTGTGCAATACGTTGGTCATACGGAGATGGGAGCACAACTCTACCTAGATTTTGGTCTGTTTTTCCCCAAAGTCAGGGCCTTCTGAATCTAGGAGTGTAGAAGTAAAAATAGGAGTGGTTAAGATGCAGGTATAAACATGCCAGGTTAAAAAAGAATTCAAGTACAAGCTCTCTTTCATATTCTTTTTCAGCCTCGAGCACACCAAGTTTTACACAGCTAACAAAACACTGCAGGAGAGGCTGGTCAAGTGAAGAGCTGGGTTAGAGGCTTCAAAATTGGAAGTAAACTGCAGGCTATGCATGAAGGCATGTCCCTCTCACTGCCTCACCCACGCACCCACCAGCCACCCAACTGTGCTTCAAACTGAATATTCCCGCCTGCAAACCCAGGCTGCACACCTTTAAGTGGGATTTCACAGGAATCTTTAGATTCTTTCTTGGCTGTCATGGCCTGTGCTGGTGCTTAGGCCTCTATTCCTCCGCAGGGACTGGCTCTGAGTCAAACAGGTCTAGCCAGAAAGCATGGAGCTCACCAACCCCTGCTCAAAGCCCTGTTCAACCTGGTCTTTAACGCTTCCAGGGATGGGGCATCCACAGCTTCTCTGTTCCAGCGCCTCACCATCCTCACAGTAAAGAACTTCCTCCTAACATTGAATCTAAACCTTCCCTCTGTCACTTTGAAGCCATTCCCCCTTGTCCTATCACTACATGCCCCTGTTAAAAGTCCCTCTCCAGCTCCTTTGTAAGTCCCTTCTAGGTGATGGAAGGTGATCTAAGGTCTCCCAGGAGCTCTTCTCTTCTCCAGGCTGAACAGCCTCATCTCTCTCAGCCTTCACAGGAGAGCATGCATAGCTTGCTCAGTGTACAAAGACAGCATAGAGGAACCCAGGGCTTCTGTGGGGCCAGTACGGCTCATTGGAGTTTGCCCCCCATGGCCTCAGCTTGCTCTGCAAGTATCTGGCATGGAAAAATTTCCAGAAGGTAAGGCCTGATAACACAAGGCATCTGCGTGTCTCCCAGGGCTAGACTGAAAACAGCAGAGATACTCAATGCAGTGTGTTGATCTTTCTGCTAGTTGGGATTTGTTGCAAAAACTCGGCCATGTTAATTTTTGTGCCAAAAGGCTCTGTGCTCAATCAGATATCACCTGACTTACCTGCCTCCCATGCATTCCCTCCCCCCTTCCAGTGGGTATAAATTCATAAACGGGACTCTAGATCTGTGTTGTGAGCTCTGACTAACATGACTCTGGGAAATAGAACTTCATGTCCCATCTCTGAGATGAATCGTGGTTGCTCTGACCTGAGTGCACAGATCTCATTCCAAAGGTGCTGCAACCACAGCCTCAGTCCTTACTGTTTACTCTCCCGCTGAGGAGCCAGTTTCAGTAGCAATTTTTGTGGTCCAAACAATCACCTGCTTGAGCTATAAAGAAATTGTCCAGCTCATTTAATCTAGGCAGGGACATGAGACTGTTTTTCCTCATCACCAGTATAGGCCAGACTGAACTGGCCATCTCCAATGGAAATCTCTGAAAGATCACATCCTGTTGGGTTCTTCTCACAAATGCTGGTGGTGAAGCCCCAGGCAGCAGCGGGGATAATGTTTCCTTATGCATTTATCCCACAATGTATCCAGTATACTAAACGAAATGTTATCTGAGAGAGATATTGCAAACGTGGTTTGGTCTTGAGCTGGGTTCGTGGAACTTCTGGCGCTGTGTATCTCAGATTGCACTGGCATAAACACATCTTCCATAGGCAGCTTCTGCTTCTACTCATGAGCTTGTTTTGGTCAGATGGCCAGGACAAAAGGCTGTCTGTCTGAGGAGGAATGGATAAAATGTCCAAAGTCCCCCCATGTCCTTGGTCAGCTGATGTCAGCTGGCTCGCTCGCAGGGTTTGTGTTGGCAGTGTTTGCAAAGTGCCAGTGTTCTGGCAGAAAGGAGATCTTCGAGATATTTTTTTTTTTAACAGAAAAGCAAACACAACTGTTTAAATACAGCATTTTCTGTCCCTTCAGCAGTCTCCTCCCCATCGCCCCAGCCTGTTCCTTGTTTGTAGCTGGGGAAGCAGGACTTGTCACCACTCTGATGGCTGCAGCATAGGCTGCTGGCAAAACCCCTGACATTTAGCTAATGCAGTTGAATCAGATAAATAAGCATACAGCCCTAAATTGCTTGCTTTACACCACAGTCCACTTCACTAAGGAATGTCCTAATTACTGAGAAATAGCTGAATTCTGTGGGAGCACCACTTAATTTCTAATCAGAGCCCATTTATCGGCCTGGTTAAAATCCTGCTTTTCCCTTGCAAGTGTATTTATACTGTAGAAGTTTATCAGCTTTTTTTTAAAAGTATGCTTCTTCTGCCTTGATGATGCAAGTGAGTCCCCACCTCTGGGCTAGGGAGGGCTGGTGAGGCTCAGAGAGGCTGCCCAGGCTCTCCCTGCCCTTGCCAAGGAGGGACTTGCCCTGCTGCCAAGCTGGGTTTTAACCAAAGTGCTGCAGTGAATGTCCCTGTGAGGGCTCAGTGTGTGACCAATATGTGGCACTCAGGGACGTGGTTTAGTGGTGGACATGGCAGGGCTGGGTTAATGGCTGGACTTGATTGGCTCAGAGGTCTTTTCTCACCTAAACAGTTCAATGTCCCATTGCCCTTCCTGACTCTGTGCCAGGTTTGTGTGGCAATTGGCATTCCAGAAACTGAGTGATGTCCCCGTTTTCCTGTCACGCTAATACAGTTGGAATACTATTCGTATTGCATCTGTGGCGGTGAATAACCTGGCTTAATTATGGATTGTATTTCCTCCAGTTAATTTTAGCTCTAATAACTTTCACTTCACTGAGCAGACTGTCCTCTTTTGCTAAGAAAGAGAGAAAATGAATCACTTTTCCCCAACTCAGATAGACAGAGAAAGAATAAGACTGTTTTCTAGCAGCTGTAATTTATTTCTATTACCAGGAGAAGCTGTAAAGGCAGAAAGATCGTGAAGTACGTGTTAATGCAAGCTGAATAATTTGTGTTACTAACTTTGCTGGAAGATATTTTTTTTCTACAGGCCAAAAACAAGGATGAAAGGCCAAGATGAGTGAGACCTAAAAGCAATCTCTCTGCTAAAAATGATGAGCTGTTGTGCAAAGCAGTAATTTGCTAGTGGAGTGCCAAAAACCTCTAAAAAGGGCTGTTACTTGCACAGAAAATTACAAAACCCAATGCAAGATCGTAGAAAGCAAAATTAAATGATAAAACACACAGAGAGGACAGGACAGAATTGATAAATAGTTTAGACTTCTCTAATCTGGTACATCAGATAGAGTGAAGAGCAGCTGCCCAAAGGCTTCTGCTAGTCCTGACTGAGATACTCAAAATTAGCTTGGGCAGTGCCTTAGCAAACCTACTGATTGGCAAAAAGATACCTGCAACAACAGGAAAATGAGCTAAACTACTCATGTGGTTGTTTTCCATCTGTAACATCTGCTGCTGAAGTGACTTTGGGGCTTTTGCATGTCCGTGGGTTTTACACCATGGAGCTTAGATGTATTCAGTTTCAAAAATAATTACTTGCACATGGCTCTTGTCCTTGATGTTAACAGTACGCTGGGGATGTGATCGAAAGGATGGTGAGGTAGAGTTCTGAATGGGCCCAGCAACAACACCAGGCCTGCCTGTCTGAGCTCTGGGTGAGCTGGGCTCATACTGGGAGAAGATGTCTGAGAGGCTTCCAGGGGAGGCAGGAGTTTCAAGAAGTACAAAATAATCTTGGAAATTTGATCTGGATCAGACTATAATCCCTCATCCTGATGCTTAATGTTGATTCTTTTTAAACAGAAAGAGGCAGGCTTGCCCGGCTGTAAACACCGCACTGAACTTCTGCAGGAAGCTTTTCTTTGTCTTCAGAGTGCTGACATCTCTTCAGAGAATGGTCTTAAAAGGCCTGTAGCTTATTTGAAATGCATTTTAAAAGATTTTAGATCTGCTAATAAAATTTCAAATCATTAACTCATTTTTAAAATCTAGTGAGCTGGTTACTAATCCTGGCGATTTATTATTTATCCTGTTCATTCCATTCCCCTTCTGTCTAGATTGGGTACTTTGTTACACCTTTGAGAATTGCACAACAACAAGTATCAAAATAGCCCCCTACTTTTCTTTTGTTTTCAAATAATGCTGCAATATTCAGAAAAGAGGGTGTGTGGATAGACTGCTCCTACTCGAGCAGTTACTACAATGCTATTTTCATTTACATATTTATATTGTCACAGTATTGCTTTGTAACATTTTTGAATGTTATTACTTGTTAATTAAAAAGAATTCAGCAGAAAAGAACTGAAGAAAACACCATTTTCTGTGTATTTGGCTCCAAAACAGAACAGAATACGGTATTTTACTTCATGGCACAGGTTAAATGATGTAATTTCTTGTCATGCACTCATATGTATGTAAAGAAGGAGTATAAGGTCTCGGATATAACAGCCCTTAAAAGAGCAAAAAATAAAGCTCTGTGACCTGACCAGTTTTAATCCTTTTAGCATTCATACTGTAGCACCCTGGGAGATGCATCATGGTCATTTGATTTTAAAAGGGCATTTAGCCACACTTGGCATGGTCACTTGAAGCGTGAAACACAAACTTCAGTTGCTTGGGTTTTTTTTTTTCTCCTTTTCTTACCTTACCATTTGCTTATTCAAAACCATTAATCCAGGAATGGCCAACATTTCCACATAGCAACCAAATGCATTTCTGAACCTTAATTTTGGCTTTGACATGTGACTCTGCAGGAAATGCCATGCATTTGAAGCTGGCATCTGTCAGCTTTCCAGGCTGAATAATTAAAGACATGGTGACTAAAATTTATTTTATCTATGCAGCATGGCACTTAGCTTCAGCAGCTGCCAGTGTAAAATTCAGGGTCTTTTGACAAATCATACACATAGAGAAGATTTTTCAAGGGTACAAGAAGAAATTTAAAGTCCATTTTTCACTGAGCAAAACTTGGGTGCTTAGTCCCTTTTTTCTGCTTTGATTCTAAAATAGAGCAAGGAATGTTTTACCCTGTGACAGAAAAACTAGAAATAACTACTACAATTTGAGCAGAGACATAGAGGACCTGAGAATTAATTTGAAATACTTCATCATTTTGACCAGATCTGTTGGAACACCTCGGTGGCAGACTGCACGAAAACAATGTCCTCAAGGAAGTTCAGTTTCTGCAAATCCGATAGAAGGAATCTGAAAATCGTTATGTGAAGCAGACCCAGAAAAAGGGCTCTTAAAAACTCTTTGAAGGCTTCACTGTTTGATGTGTTTTCAGTCCCTTGTGGTAGGGAAGCTTACCTCTGGCCTTCACCGTGTTCCCAGGCTGGTAAACTGTTGAACGCTTGCTGTCCTAAATGAGGAAATGCTGTGATTCATAATAGGACATGAAAATATGCTATTGCTTGGGCTTGCCTTGAAACTGATCTAGAAACCACAGCAGTAACAGAACACAGTTGTCTTGTTTCCCAAGTGGATGGGAACTGGTTCCTTAACACAATTTCATGTCCTCCGAGAAATGCTCTCACTATGATAATTTGATTAATAAGTTCAAAATCTTACACTGATGTATGAAACTCTTCCAACCTTCACAGCAACTACAGTGTAAAGGAATTACAATCAACCTGGCTCACTGCTGCCCAGAACATTTGGCAATTTTAGGCCTTAAACCTTAGGTCTGCTCATGCCAGGGCTCTGCATGCAGCACCTGCTCTCTTAGCTGTGCCTGTACAGTCCCAGGACCCGACCCAGACAGGGTGTAAAAGAAAAGGTGCACCATGTTGTGAAGGCAGGAATAGTTTGTCCAGGTGTTCCCATGTAACACTGATCCTTTCTTCCATCCTGGAGTTCATCTCAATCCAGAAACCCTGCCACTTTACTGGACCTGCTCTTAACTTCTTCCAGATTAATTCTGACCACTCACTCACTCATTCTATCATAATCTGATATATACCCTGAATATATAAACATCTACTTTAATGAATCTAAACATAAACATCTGCTTTACTGAAACTATACATAATATCAGTAGGAAAGGAGAGCTGAAAACATCTGGGCTCTCTTCCCAGTTCTGTCCCTGAGTCAGGATTATGACCTTGAGCAAATTGCCTTGGCCAAAATTTTCAAGCCCATATTTAGACACCAAAATAAATAAGCTGATTTTCAAAGGCACCAGACAACCACAGCTTCTATCAACAAAACTCTAATCACCAATAGACTCTAATGATTACTGTATGTAATTAAGCTAGTAAAACAAGCCGTGTCCCTCTTGCCATCTGTTACAGGGAAGGAAGTTCTCCATTGATCCATAGATCACCTGTGTGCTCAAGCTGCTCAGCTTGCAGTGACTATATTACTTTCCCTTTTCACACAGATTAGGCCACACTCCCACTCGTGAGGCAATGTCAAACATGCCAAGTCCAGCTGGAAGAGATGTGAGGAAATACCTTTATATCCTTTGCATACATTTGAAAGAAGGAAGATGAAGCAGAAAGAAAATAAAGTGATTTAGAGAAAGTAAAAGAATCACAGAACAGAAAATATGAGAAAGGATGAATGGGGAGAAGAAATAAAATACTATAGAAAGAGGAAGGAAAGAGTGGACAGGGAAGTACAGGAATGGGAAAATCAGAAAGTATGGTGATAATATGTCCAACATGTCCACACTAAGGAATGGACAGATTTAGGTAACCCTGCTTCCCTAAAGGGGAGGTACCAAAAAGCACATAGCAAGGATCTACATGCCTGTGGTGTGCCTCAAGCAGCAGTCATGCACTTGGAATTGGTTGGATGCTGCTGCTCCCCACCATTTCCAGTCATGCGCTGGTAAAGCCAGACCCCTGGGTTCAGGAGCTTCCTTGCTGGAAAAGGCCTCACTGCCCTTGGTCGTGGCTGTTTGCCAGGGCCACAGCTCTTCACATCTGCCTGCTTCAGCCACTTTGCATCCTGACACCAAGTCACCCCAGCCACTTGCCCCTTGCATCCCTGGCACCTGACCCCCTGCTTGGGCTCACCAGGATCATCCTGCTGTCATTAGGGGCCCCCTGTGCTCGCCTGCTCTGTCTGCAAAGCAGTCAAGTTGCCGCTGCAGTGGAAATTTTAACACAGACCTTTCCAGCTCTTTGAAATCCTCACAGTTGGGATGCTGAATTTTTTTCATCTGTAAATCCAGAAGTGGGAAGGGGGAATTCTTGCCCAACGGAAAAAAAATGACTACTCAGGAGTAAAGTCCTTAAAACTATTTAATCTATAAATTTATAAATGATCAAGCAGCATGTTTGATGATGACAAATTAAGGGAAATCAAGACAGGGAAGCAGGAAGGATTGTCACCACAGCCTTGGAACAGAGTTCTCATGTCTAAAAGCTGGGAATCTCACTGGACTCTGAAGATAGAGAGTGGACACAGCAGACCAACGACTTTCATGAGTAGTTACTTCAAAGCTGTCGAACTGAGTAGCATTTGGAAAGAAAAAAATAAAAAGGGAAAAACTAGTGTTCCTCTTCTGACCTATTTGCATCAAACCCAGGATTTCCGAGCTTGCTTCACAAAAATTTACTCTCAATCCAAAGCTGCGGCAAACCCAGCTGAATTGACCCACCAATGGTTTAGACTGCAAGATCTCCTGCAGTGTTTTGTGGCTCCTGCACAAACAACCACTCGTCTTTGTGCTCCAGGGAAAGCAGAACCTAAGGCAAGGATGCTAAATTCTGTCCAGGGCTCACCTCAGTGCTGCTGCAACAGGAATTACTGCGTACAGTGAGGACACCTGTGGAGCACAGAGGCTCTCAAGCACACTGGAGTTCTTCCCTAAAACTGATGTATGTTGTACCTGGGAATAGGAAAACTTTACAAGCTCTGAGTGGTTTGGTATTTCATCCTGGTGACAAGTACACCCGGTCCCTGATAAATCCAATGGCTCATGTGGCCAGGTGCTCTCCTCTCCAGTGGGACAAACCAGATTGTGACAGGTGGTTTCTCCATCTCCCTCTGTCTTTCAGGGAGCTGCCTTAATTACAGTTGGTGCTGTGCCACCTATGCATTAAGTCCCTCCAGCTTCTATGCACGCAGGGTTAATGCAAGGATAAGCATTAAGATAATTTGTACATTCAGGAAACAATGGAGTTACTCACGTTTCAGGCCACCTTGCCCTCGTTTTGTACCAAAGTGTGTCACACCTACAGCGGTTGCATTGCGACACGCTAGCAATAAACCTAACAATCCCATATATCAGCAAGAGATTTTCCACACCTGCAACTACCCCAAAAAAACAAGGTTTAAAACCTCACCCTGCCCAGAGGTGAGTGATGAGGAAGCTCATGGATTCATCATTTCATAAATCAAGTTTATGCAAAGTATGTTGCAATAAGCCTACTTTTTCCTCCTGTACTTTTCAGCATTGCTATTTTAGATTGCAGTTTCCTGAGTATTTTAATAAAATTCCAGTTTTCATCCAAGTATAACTTGATGAGGATGACAAGAAAAATCAATCATGCTCAAGCATCAATACCAATGCTCCATTCACCATTTCCTATCTGACACAAAATGTAAAAGAAAAGCAAGTTTCTATCATATATCACTGGATATATTTGGTTAAATACGTTGCATAGTAATCTGTTGTAGTGACTAATAAAAATACACTCTAACTTTAATGCAAGGCTATTTCTACCTCGTAAATCAACATATTACCTATGAATGAGAAGCAGCACGACAAAAACAATTAAAAAGAATAGAGAGAAAAGAAGTGTAAATTGTCAATTTAAATCAAGACTTGCTGCTTGCTGATTTGTGCTATGACATTTAAATCTGTCAATTTGTCTAGATTTTTTTATTTGTTTGTTTGTATTATAAACATATTAATGCCCTTTTTCAAAGGAAAACCCCATAATGCCCACACTGAGTCCCGTGGTGTATTGAGGCATGCAAACAGGCTGCCAGATGAAGGCAAAGATTAGAAGATAGCAAAGGGCTGCCAGGCTGGAAGCCTGAATTAAATCCATTAAGGTATATTTGAATAGGCAGATAAGTAAGGAACATCAAGCTGGGCTGATGAGTTTCTTCAGAGAGAAGAAACCACGGCGAGAGTTGCCACGCATGGCAAAGCATCAGGCCACCTGCTACTCACCTCCAGAGACTATTGAAGTCCTGTTGGGAGTTCACCCATCAAGGGATGTCCTGCTGTGATAAATCAAACTAAAGTGACAAGGGAGTTCTTCAGCCATAAGGTCATTTAATAAAATAAGGGAAGAGTCACACGTGGAAGTGTAAATACTCTGCACACTTGTTCAACCTGGTGCTAAAGAGCCGTTGAAGTGGATATGGAGGATGCAAAATAAAAGAAAGATGGAAGGATTTCAGATTCTATTGACCTGCTGCCTAGGTCCTGAGGGTGGTTTTCCATCTGCTCTAGCAACATAATTAAATGCTTGTGAACTAATGACAGTATGTGGCTTTTGTCACCAAAAGAACAGACAGTGGTAAACAAAACCCTATTTACAAGAGGTAGGGAGGAGGGAAATGTGACTCTGCTGTTGAAATTAGAGATAAACAAAATCACACCACTTAGCTAAAGAGCCTGTCTAGACAGAGGAAGAACAAAAACAAATGACAAAAGCTTGATGTTATTCTTGTAAGAAAGAGAGGGAAAAATTATTTTGTAGCTAGGCAAAAGTCATCACACTGAAGAATGTCAAGCCTACAATGTTGAGATCACTGAATATCACATATTTTACAGAGTACGATAATCTAGCCAGAGCAAGGCCTTCTTAATTTTGGAAAACCTGGCAAGAATCAAGAGTATGAACAGCTTAGGAAATCAGTGAGAAAACCAACCAAACAGATTTTGGTCCTAGAAGTGCAAGAGCTGCAAGCATACTCTGAGGCTTCACCTACATGGTAGATCTACTCTGCTGCACCTACATCAGTAAAATTTAATTTAAAAGAAAGTGATTATAGTTATTCCACTCTGAAATCCTGTTTTGAAATAAGTTGTCCACAGGAAGAGTTGTTCCAGAAAAGGCAGGATGGAACAATAACTCTATTACACTCATGCCAAACAACTTACCCACCAACACGACCCTGGAGAGGAGAGAGTGTGTTTAAAGGTAAAACAACTATCATCCTTCAAAAATAGTGGGATTTCTTTATTCCAGCAGTGAATCCGAACCACTCTGAGTTGAGAACTTTCATGTCATTTTCTAACTAGCATAATTGTTACAGCCAGTTTAAAATCACAGAATATCTACAATGCATCTGCTAGGTAAATCATGAAATTCTGTCTTGAAATGTCTCTCAGTGACTGCAGATAACCAGGACTTTTCTCTTCTTGTGGGAAGAACTGGGAGAAGGCAGACAGCACACATACAGCCAGATGTTGCTCTCCACTGAGCAGGCATTCCTGAAAAGTGAAACAAAGGTTTGGCAGAGCAAAAAAACTGTCGATTAATAAAATGGCAGGGAGCAGGACAGCAGCTATGCGTGCAGGGCCCTAAGTAATCCATGGAGTCTGAATACACAGGGACACAAGGAGTTGAAGATGGAGAGGCAGGATCAGGACTATCAAATGGAGCAGATAGTGGCTTTTTGGGAGCTGGGACATTAATCCATTTTAAACAAAAAAGTCAACAGATAACAGGTTTTGATCAATGTAACATCAGACTGAACCTTGCAACACCCTAATCATTTCTGGTTGGTTTTAGAGTGGGTTGCTGCTCTAAGACATCACTGCTGCTTCATCCATGAGACTGCAGGCAGGGGTGCAAACCTTTGAAGGCAAGTGGTCCATGGTTCCCTCTGAACAGTTACATTTTCGTCATTACCATAATCTTCTTCTTCCTCATATGCCTGCTGCTCATTGAGGTCAGTCATGCCAGTCACGGGCAAAGGATGAAGACTCAGGAGGATGAGGATGGTTGGCAGTGCTGGGTACCAAATGGCTGTTGAGGGAACACTAAAATAAAGGGTAGAGAAGAGGTGGACAGCAGGGACCTGCTGTACAATGCTTCTGGCCTGTTGTCTAGAAGCAATTAACCCCTGTAAAGGATGTCTTGGAATTGGTCTCATCCCAGCTCTGTCATAGACTCATTAACTTAAACTCGCTAGGTCTTGGGTTTTTTCCAATTTACAATGTATGAGTAGGTGTGTGGAGACAAGGGGCTATGCATATTTCATGGAACATTCATGCTACTACCATTGATTTATTAATTTATTTCAGAGTTACATCTCAAAAGAGATGTGGCTAGCAGGTCAGGGAAGGTGATTCTCCCCCTCTACTCTGCCCTCATGAGACCCCACCTGGAGTTCTGAGTCTGGCTCTGGAGCCCCCAGCACAAGAAAGATGTGGACCTCTTGGAGTAAGTCCAGAGGAGACCACGAAGATGCTCAAAGGGCTGCAGCATCTCTCCTACAAAGACAGGCTGAGAGAGCTGGGGTTGCTCAGCCTGGAGAAGAGGAAAGCTCCTGGCAGACCTTAGAGCACCTTCCAGTACCTGAAGGGGGCTACAGGAGAGCTGGAGAGGGACCATTTACGTAGGCAGAGGGACATTTACAAGGGCATGTAGTGATAGGACGAGGGCGAATGGGTTCAAACTGAAAGAGGGTAGGTTTAGATTAGATAACAGGAAGAAATTCTTCACTCTGAGGGTGCTGAGGCACTGGCACAGGCTGCTCAGAGAAGCTGTGGATGCCCCATCCCTGGAAGTGTTCAAGACCAGGTTGGATGGGGCTCTGAGAAACCTGATCGGGTGGAAGGTGTCCCTGCCTTTGGCAGGGGGGCTGGAAATGGATGGTTTTAAAGGTCCCTTCCAAACCAACATAACCCATGATCTTAGCGTACGGCCTGCTCCACTTGTCCCTGCGTGCTTGCCCACTTCACCAGACCTGAAATTGTGAAATCTCTCTGGAAATAGTATCTCACATTTCTTGGGGATTTTTTTTTTTTTTCGGTGCTATAAAACGCTCTGTTTGGTTCTGGTTTTAGGCACTGGTGGGCGCTATAAGGTCTCCCCGGAGCCTTGTCTTCTGCAGGCTGAACAGCAGCAGCAGCTTTCCCTCGGTTATCTGAGGATCTGTTCCCTGAGGGAGGCGCGGGGGCGGCTCTGTCCCGGCGGGGGTGGCCCTGTCCCGACGGAGGTGGCACTATCCCGGCGAGAGCGGCCCTGTCCCGGCCGGAGTGGCACTGTCCCGGCCGGAGGGGCCCTGTCCTGACGCGGGTGGCCCTGTCCTGACGGGGGTNGAGGGCGAATGGGTTCAAACTGAAAGAGGGTAGGTTTAGATTAGATAACAGGAAGAAATTCTTCACTCTGAGGGTGCTGAGGCACTGGCACAGGCTGCTCAGAGAAGCTGTGGATGCCCCATCCCTGGAAGTGTTCAAGACCAGGTTGGATGGGGCTCTGAGAAACCTGATCGGGTGGAAGGTGTCCCTGCCTTTGGCAGGGGGGCTGGAAATGGATGGTTTTAAAGGTCCCTTCCAAACCAACATAACCCATGATCTTAGCGTACGGCCTGCTCCACTTGTCCCTGCGTGCTTGCCCACTTCACCAGACCTGAAATTGTGAAATCTCTCTGGAAATAGTATCTCACATTTCTTGGGGATTTTTTTTTTTTTTCGGTGCTATAAAACGCTCTGTTTGGTTCTGGTTTTAGGCACTGGTGGGCGCTATAAGGTCTCCCCGGAGCCTTGTCTTCTGCAGGCTGAACAGCAGCAGCAGCTTTCCCTCGGTTATCTGAGGATCTGTTCCCTGAGGGAGGCGCGGGGGCGGCTCTGTCCCGGCGGGGGTGGCCCTGTCCCGACGGAGGTGGCACTNCCGGAGTGGCCCTGTCCCGGCGGGAGGGGCCCTGTCCTGACGCGGGTGGCCCTGTCCTGACGGGGGTGGCCCTGTCCTGACGGGGGTGGCCCTGTCCCGACCGGACCGGCCTGTGGGGCCGCGCCGCCGCGGGAAGCGAGGAGCGCGCTCCGGGGGCGGGGGAGCGCTGACCGCGGGCCGCGCGCGCACGCGCAGACCGGGCACTTGTTGCCGGCGCTCGCAACTCCGGGGCTGGGACCGCCCGTGAGGTGACGGGACGGGAGGGCAGGGAAGGGAAAGGCAGAGAAGGGAAGGGAGGGGATAGGAGAGGCCGCCCCGGCGCAGGTAAGGGAGGGCGGGAGCGGCGCTGTGTGGGGAGGGGAGCTGGCGAGGCGAGCGCGACCCCTCCTCGGCGGGACCCCCGCAGCGGCGTCGGGGCGGGCAGCGCCGGGAGCAGCGTCCCCTCCCCGCGGGGGGCTGAGCCAGCCCGCCCTGCTCTGGAGCGGAGGGACCCGCTCCCTGCGCCAGAGGCGAGCCTGGCGCTTTCCAATGTGCTCCTGGGGAAGCCGGCCCCTCCCGCCGCGGCTCCACGTCCCCGCCGGAGCCGGGAGCGCAGCCAGGCTCCCAGCGCCACCCGGGAGCCGGCTCCCGTGTCCGGAGCCCGTGCCGGTGCTCGCTGGGTGCCTGCGGCGCAGCCCCACCCGTGGGAGCTCTTCCCCTGCCCTTTATCTTCCTGGCAGCTGGCTTGTTTAAAAAGAACAGCTTTCGAGAACTGGAAGCCGTGTCTGATAAACTCCAGTGTGTTCCTTAGAGTTTAGCGTGCAGGCTTGTGCTGGAGATTCCCGAAGGCTCTTCAAAAATACTTTCTCTTCCATCAGCACTAAATTTCCGTCCTTAGAAATCAAGGATAGAGTCATGGCACTTTTGTGGGCGTTTTGGGGGGGTTTTTCGTTCTCTTTCCTTTTTTTTTTCCTGTGATGAAACACGTCAGCTGAGACAAAATTTCTTCCTCACCGTGTCACACTGTCCAACATTTATCAAATGCTGTTTTGGGAGGAGTACTCTCCATGCTGTTTTCCTGCTGTTTAAAAGGAGAATTTGTAGTTATTTGTACTCTTATTTTCTTTTGTTTTCAGCATCCGGAATAGTGCTGTCACCAGAAACTTGTGCATTCCTCTTAGAGGCACGGCATCCCAAAAGTTGTGTCCCTGGACCTGTGTGATGAGGACCTACAATATTTCCTTTTGAAGGATTGAGTTTTTATTCGGGGAATGCTTTCTTTGTGAATTTATCAGTCAAAAATGTGTTCTGCATGAAGCAGTACTCGGGAATCAGCAAGTTAATAAGATCCAAGAAAGGAAATGTTTGAAGTGGAAAGCTCCAAGATAAACGAGCAATTGCCTGCACTGATAAAAAGAACTTTGTATCAATAGCCAAATCTCGTGCATTCTTGTATGTTACCACGTTATCTGATCAGGTCAGTTGCCTAAAATGAGGTAGATGGCTGTTCTCTGAGAAATACTCTTTGTTCTTTCTTGTTTGTGACATACTGTAATTACTGTGCTGTCCTTTCAGTTGAAAATGGAAAATGACCCAATATTCCAAGAACAGAAAGGAGCACGTGTGTTTGTGTAGTAGTTCTTTTCTGTGGAATTAGTGGTGATTTTATTAATGATCTCAAGGTTTTTGACATTAAAATACAAAGTTCACAAGCTGCTGTGTTCACACATGCTCATCAACTAGGAACAAAATCTTCGAATTGCTGTTGTTGGAATATATAATGCCCTGTGTGATTCCCAGAATCACAGTTCAGGCTGGAATAAGTAGTTTGATCATATAGATTAAATAACAGGGAGGTTTTTTTGGGGAGGGATCTTCTGCTGTCGTGCTCAGATGTCTGTAGAGGATGTGGTTTGTTAGATGTCTGGAATTCTTGTCTGGACACTGCTGGTAGCTGAACCTGCCAGTTATTGCAAAATATTTCGCATGTAAAGGGAAGAGATTGTCAAAGGAGGCACCTTCTTTTCCAAAGCAATTTTCTTGTTGGATCTTCCTGCACTTGTTATACTTGTAATATTAGTATATCTCTCAAATACCAACCAGGCTTTTCAAAAGTTGGCTTCACCTTTTATTTTCTTCTTTTTTTTTTTTTTTTCTTTTTTCTTTTCTTTTAAAAAAGCTGTGGCAATGAACCCTTTCTATTTTCTGGGTTTTGGACGTTCTCATCTAGGCTTCTTCGGGGACAGGAGTGAACCTTTCAACAGAACAAATGAGACTTACTGCTACAGCACTGCCCAAGGCAGCACGGTGCTCCAAGGAGTAACTTTTGGTGGAATCCCAACTGTCCTGCTGCTTGATGTAACCTTCTTTTTTGTAAGCCCAGTTTTCTGTTTCTTGTATTCAAAGTACTTCTGGCCTTCTCAAAAGTTGGATTGTCCAGAGTTCTCTTATTTATGGGGTTGGAATTTGTTTCTGAGAATCTTCAGGATAAGAAATGAGTTGAGGCCATCCTGGGAAGATCAAAGCACTTTTCAAGTGTTGATAGATGTTTGCATACAGGTGGGATGAAGGTGTCACTGTGTGCTGGATGTGTAGATGTAGGGAGAGTGCAGTGGTATAGGGTCTGTGTGTGGGGTCACAGAGAACTTTGTGGTTGTCGCTCAAATTTTCATGTTTTATCTTAACTGCAAGAACGTTTGGGTTTAGGTACCAGGTACATTTTCAGGAAGGGGACACCATTACTAACTCGACTGCAAAATGACAGATTTTCCATATTATATTGCCTTTTGAAATAAAAACTTTTTAAAAATTAGATTTCCTGAAGCTGTAGATGAAGATGAAATAATGTACTGACCAGGTCAGTCCTGCCAAAAGGTGGAATATGATTAATTGCTGTCTGGGGGCTCCAGAATAGGCCTGAGACTGGAATGAAACTGTGGTTATGTCTGTAAGCTTGGTCTAGGTGGTCTTCAGCCATCAGAAACAAGGCTGCAGACCTGCAAATTGGCCTGAGAATTGAGTCTGTGTTAGTAAAATAAGACTAAAGGGATGACATAGCTTCTGAGTTCTAGAAATCTGCTGTAAAGAAACTTAACCTGTGGTCTGAGCTGGTAGTTCTGTAGGAATGTAGAGGATGTTCCTAAAGGTTATGTAGTGGCATTCTTTGCTGTTGATTTGGTGTATGCCACCATAAATCCATTTTCTGAGGATGTACAGTATTTACAGCTCTGTGTGACCAACAGCTAAGCATTTAATAAGATTTAGTTGAAATGTTTGGAGGGACTTTTTTTTTTTAAAGCTGTGGCTCAGTTTTAAGATGCTGAGTCTCTGCTTTTGAGTTCCTTGCTGTTGAACTCTGCACTCAAACAGTGTTAGGTAGAGAGTTGGATGCAGTGCAGAAGGCTGCTCTCTTCTTCAGGTACCAAGTACTGAAAATTATTTATCAACTCCTATATTCTTATTTTCATGACATGTTTACTACATATCCTTTTAGTAACTCTCAGTTGATGGGTTTCTGATATGTTATTTCAAGGCTGGTTTCCAAAGGAAGTGAGGTTTATATATTTCATTGTCTTCCCAGTTTTATCTGCAATCCTACCTAAAAATTGTAGAATACTATGGCCAATTTCAACCTGAGTTGTGAAGAATCTAGAGAACTTTCCTGCTTTCATCAAGTTTAATGACCAGATGAAGGAGGAAGATCTAAATTAATCTTCTGTGTTGGGAGAAAGGCTCTCATAAGAAGATTATATTCATTGTGGAATGTGGAAATTAGCTGTGTAATCTTGCCATAGAGATAATCTGGATGTGTATCCTGGCTTGCCAGTCAGAATTTGATCCCAGTAAGTTACACCACTAACACCAGTTTCCAGCCAAACAGGAATGGGATGTCGGAGGGACCAGAAGGTGAGGGTGTATACTACATATGCATAGAAAACAGGCCTTGTTACTTCATTGCTTTCTGCAGAGCAACTTCTTTCTTAAAAAAAAGAAAGAAAGAAAGAAATGAATCTATGAAATACTCAGTGATGGAGGTTTTTTCTTGTTTTCTTAGTCTCTTTCAAAAAGGGAAAATACAGGGTGCAGATTAAAAATACATTGCAGAGATCAAATGTAAGTTCCTGGGGTTTGAGAATTAAAATAATACATTACTTCGGATAAAAATAATTCTTACACTTGAGAAAATAGTTAAGCCCCCTACAGTCTGTTTACATCACCGTTTGAAAAGCAAATAAAATTGCAAGTCTCCCATCATAGTTCTGGTCATTAAGTAATGAATAAGAGTCAAAGTGTGTGCAGGAAAGTTTTGACTTGCTCTCAAGAGCTACTTTTACTTTTCCTGTCACAAACCTTCATACACTTGAAGTTCAGAAGTAGTTTTGCATGCAGCTCTCCTCCTTTTTGAATTAGAACAGGAAGGCAGCTATCCTGGTCCTTTGGTCCCAGACTGGTAGGTCAGTAGCATGGCCACCACTGAGGTGGCTGGCATGTGATAATGGATTCAGGAGCTAGGACAGCATTTTTTGTCAATTCTTACACACCTAAGAAAAATTATAATGAAATGGGAAAAATAAATATTTGAATATCTTCCTTTTTATTTTCTAGATTTTAATATTACTGTTTTCCATTATAAGAAAGAGATTCTGGGACTACGGTCGTGTTGCTCTGGTGTCAGAAGTTGAAAGGTAAAAAAGATATGCAGTTAGACTGACTTGCTGAAACCATTTGGGGAGTGGGGAGGAAAGTACAGTAAATGTGGCTTACATTAGGTGCATTTGTATCAATTAGATATGTTTGTAATCACATGCACTTGTTTCTTAAAAATGCCCTCACACTGCTTGGTGTGGAACACATCCCCCTCAGAGCGTTACTGTTCCTGGTTTCAGCCATAAGTCCTGTGTTTGCCATTGCCATGAATTTCACCCCAAAGCTGTGAGTTAAGGAAGTGGAGGGTGAGGAAGTAGGCTGCTTGTCAGATGACATGCTGCACATGGATGTTTGCAGTGTGTTTCTCTACAGAGGGATATTAACCATTTTGTTTGTCTTGGCTCAAGCCCTGTGTATTCCCAGAGCTCCCTGCACAGCCTGTGCCACAAAATTTCCCAAGGGTTCAAAAATAAAAACACAGTGTTGCAGGTTTCTGAAATTCTTCACTGATTTTTAGTAATATTTCAAATGAGCTTTTGATTTTTTTTTTTTCCTGTAAGATGATGTGTTGGGATGTTTAAAATCTAAGATGTCTGTCTGTAAAGTGGGGAAACTTTAACAGTGAGCCTCTTCCTGGTGCAATCAAATTGTGGTAAATTCACAGCTGAGCAACAGGAAAGAACTCAAAACCTACTTTGAGGAATCCATGTACAGTTGTGAAAGGTAGATGATGTAAAACAGGTTGGGCAGTAACTGAGAAGGCTTTAATCCAGCTGGCTGAGGCAGCAGTCATTAAGGTGCTCTGGTATTGGGCTGTGGAGGCATGGGACCAACAGGCCCTGGAGCAGTCAGACACCCAGGAGCCTGCGTTTTTGTCCTGCTGGACTGTGAGCTGAACCTGCTGGTCAAAATTATAGAGACACCTAGGAACACACTCCATTCCAACACCTGTCCTGTAATTACCATTGCAGCATTTCTTTTTAGCACCAAACTGAAAACAGGCACTCTGCTGCTTTTGAGGGCTACAGAGTTTCTAAATGTTTCTAGCCTTGCTACAGGACTGTTTGTGTGAGGAGGTGGCTTTGCAGGGATTTACTTGGGAGGAGAAATTGTGAGTAGTGGCTGAAGGAAGGAAGATGGAGGGAAAGGAGGTGTTGTCTTGTAGTGAGGAATATCCAAACAGGAAGCCAGCTTGCAAATCCTGGCTAGGCTCCCACACCTGTGTTGCATTCTCTTATATCACTGTGGGTTTAATATCCCCATAAAGTGTTATTTTCTTTCCAGTTCAGTTATGTGCTCACATGTCCTCTCTGTTCAGCATGAGACATACACAAGTTACTATAATCAGGCATGTGCTACAAGGTGAAAACCACAGCTTTCACAAGTGAAAATGATGTGTTTGTACTACTTCCCTTAGTCAGAATTGTTAAAATTGAAATAATTCTGTAGAATTCCATCACCTGTTATTAAAGATAGTTAAAGGCATCATTTAATGTATTTTAGTGAATCAAGGTACAACCGATTGTCAACATCATCATCAGTACCTGAAGATCTTGAATATGACAAGGTAAGTATTCTAGAGTTCTGATAATACCTTCTGAATGGAATCTGTTTAATGGAATCTGCTGTAATTTGCCATTCCATATAGTCCAATGAACCATCATTAAACTGGAAGTTCATCTCTATGCAAAAATTATGAATGCATCGTTTGCTATGTTTTTATAGAGCCATCTATAATCTCTGTTTCCTGACAAACTGTTGCCATTTCATAAACCAGTATCTTGTGTCATTGTTTCTAAGTCAGGTTTGTTGGGTTGATTTTTTTTTTAATTTAGAGAGGGACTATATGTTAGTGTTTCAGAGGGGGAGGGGAGAGTGGGGAAAGACTAGTAAATAATTTGTACTTGAATAACAGTTCAAAAATTTGTGTTGTACATTGTGTTCACATTGCAAATAATACCTAGTTGCTCTGTGTAGTACATTGTTTTCCTCACAGTGTTGAGAAATCTGGATGCAAGTGTGAGGCTAATGATAGTGCTATGCACTCTTAATAATCAAAATGGTTTGGAGTGGAGGGTAATATTTTGGCCAAACTTTTAACTGGCTCTCTCCATGGTCTTTCTGGGGTCTTTGAATGGGTACAACTCTATAATTTCATGCTGCAGCTTCAGAATGAACCATGCAAGAGTTGTCCATTGGTGGCATCCTATGTTTTAACATTCTGTACATGCATCAACTTAATATCTAGCCTTGAAATTAATTATTTGTGTGAACATCAAAAGCATACTAGTGTTTGATCAGGATTGCTCTGCTATTTGTGTACTTTTCTTCATCTTTTTAAAACCCTAAAGCAACTTCAGCTGCTGAGTAACCTGTGTCTATTTAGTTGGATCATGTTCACTTGAAAGAAGAGCCCTTGTGAGAGAGAAGGGTTTTCTTTTGAGCCATAGTGGGACACCCAGTGAGATGTGAATTCTGCTATCCAGTTTCATTGGAGGATTTGTAAGCCTATATAAGAAGCCTTTCTGTTAATATAATCACAGCAGTGTTTCTAAGAAGCATTTAACTGATTAACTTGTATTAGACCCTTGTATTTCAGAGCAGCAGACTACTGACTTTTTAGCTGAGAGGTTGGCTTAATAGAAACACTTCTCTTAATTGGATGGATTAGACTGGTTTTTGTACGTTAGCCCCTAAAAACTTCTTTCTTTATTTATAGGGGTTTTGTTCTTGGATAACAGCTGCTTTTCGGATGCAGTAAGTATATGAAACAGAAATAGTGAGCTGTGGTTTGCTTTGATCTTTTTTAATTTGATAATGTGGTTTTCATTCAAAAATTTGAGGGTTTTTTTCTCCTTTGAGTGGATAGAATTTCAATACAAGCACTGGTACAGGTGCCTCTGGTTGGGTGAAAAAAGAAAGTGAAAATAATTATGGGAATACTTTTTCAGGATACACTTGTCCTGCTAGCAGCCCAGGGACTTCCCAATCTTCAGACAGTGTATGAATCTAAGTGAATCTATGGCATTTATATGGATTCAGAGCTAAAAATCACACTCCAGGCTTTTACTCTTCAAAGAGTACCTTATGGGTGTTCCCCTGTTTGAAGCCAGCAGGGCCCCAGGCAGGCAGTCTGATTTCCCTGCAAGGGTTTCTGTGGAGAACTGGTGGTTTAGTTGGGGCTGGAGCTGACTAACTAGGAAAAGTCCATCCCAGTGTTTCCCAGAAACTGCATGTTAGACATGTGATGTATGTTCTTTGTCTCTTGGGCCTTAGTAGATCATGATTTTTAAAACTCAATTTCTAGCTTGGATACACTGAAATATAAAAGGGGTGGGAGTTAAGCCTGTCTTTCTCTGTTTTTGCTAGTTCAGTTCCTTCCTTTTCCAAGTTCTCCTGTTTTAATAATCTAATCTGCTGACAGTGGAGAGATGGTGAGAATTCATTCCAAAGCTGTTTCTATCTCCTGTTACCTGGGTGTCATAAGAGTGAGGTGATTCTGTTGTAATTTTTCTCACAGGGAGCTTTTATAGAGATGAGCAAATAGTGTCACTGATCTTAAATTTGGAGAGCTAGGCTTGTGAGTGTCATAAAGCAGGAGGTCACAGCAAATGTCCTCTTCTAGTCCAAAAGAATTTGGATTCATATTTGCTTTTCAGATTAGTGTTTCAATCTTAAATTCCCTAGTGTTAATTTTTGTATGGTGGTAGTGCACAAGAAAAATACACTTTTGGAACCTGAACTTCCATGTGAAAAGAACACAGCCATTTTGAAAGCCAATAGGGGTTGATGAGGATGGGGACCTCACTGAGTAGACTGAGGATTTAATGTGTGTTCATAAACCACTCCCAAGAAGACTAAGTAGGCTGACCATGGGCTTTTCTGTCTCTGATGCAGTGATGATGAGATTCATGAGAGGTGTGGTGAAGATGCCATCCATTACCTTGCCTTCCAGCGTCACATCATCTGCTTGCTGATTGCTATCAGCATTTTGTCTGTCTGTGTGATACTGCCTGTCAACCTGTCGGGTGATCTGCTTGGTAAGAATTTATTTTTTTTCATATGTTCTGAGAAGAATTCTTTGTTTTATAAAATAGTAAAAGCTCTTAAGATTTTTTTTTTTTCTTTTGGTAAGTTTTATAAGGTGGTGTTTTAGCCACTGTAGTGGGTTGACCCTGCCTGGAGGCCATCTTCACAAACTGCTGCACCAGAGGTCACTCTTCTACAGGGTGCAGTCCTTCAGGCACAGCCTGGGTCCCCCACAGGGTCACAAGTCCTACCAGGAAACCTGCTCCAGCACGGGCTCCTCTTTCCATGGGTCCACAGGTCCCTGCCAGGACCCTCCTCCAGCTGAGGCCTCCCACAGCATCACAGCCTCCTCTCAGGCATCCCCTGCTCCAGAGTGGGTCTTCTGCATGGGCTGCAGGTGCATCTCTGCAGCCCCGTGGTTCTCCAGTGGGCTGCAGGGGAATCTCTGCTCTGGTGCCTGAAGCACCTCCCTCCCCTCCTTCTGCACTGACCTTGGTGTCTGCAGAGCTGTTCCTCTCACATGTTCTCACTTTCCTCTTCTCTGACTGCAATTAGATCTGCACAACAACGTTTTTCTCCTTTAATATGCTATCACAGAGGTGTTACTATCATTCCTAATTGGCTTGGCCAGCAGTGGGTCTGTCCTGGAGCTGGCTGGAATTGGCTTATTGGATATGGAGAAAGCTTCTCATAGAATCCACCCCTGTAGCCCCTCCATTACCAAAACCTGGCCACACAAACCCAACCCACCCCCGCAGTCTGATGTGAAATTTGTGTGAGTGTAGGGGGCTCTTTACAGTTGTCAGAAACAAGATTGCAGACCTCATGCAGGCATAGATGACAAGACTTAAAAGGCTCAAGGCAGGATTAACTTTACCCATGTTCTCTTAACTGGTGTTTATCATTATGATTTTTATTGGTGGTGATTGTCAATGGACAGCATCTTCACTGCTGAGAAACCTTTTTCTAGTATCTAGTCTGAACCTCTTTTGCTTCAATTAATTTAAAATAAATTTTTTTGACCTGTCACTGGACATAATAGATTATTCTTTTCTCTTTGAAAAATCCTTGTAGCTGTTTGAGGATTATAAACATGATTTTTTGTCTGCTTTTTCCTCTTTTTCATAAACTGACCAGTTAATTTGGTCTTTAATGAGAAATGTTTTCCATTTGGCTGATCATAAAATCGTCAGCCATGCCTTGAATTTTTGTTTTAATGTAGCTACACTGTCTCCTGTTGTTCCTTTTTGTCTTGGTTTGTGTCTCAAAACTGGACAAATCTTGCAGAGACATTGTCAATGCTGACTAGATAAAGTGCATTTCATGTTTCTTGCAGTCTAGTCCTGGTTATGTCTTCCAGTGTGGCACCTACAAATACAATGATTGTGTCCTGTAGTCTGCTGTTCAGTTTGCTGATGGGAATACTGAGTTCTTTGAGTGAGAACTCTGTTAAACCCTGTTTATACATTCTTCCATTTTTGATAATGAGCCCTTACAATCCCATTTTATACCTGGCTTTGTATCAGTCTCATCAAGATCATGTTTAAAGTGTTGTTCAGGGTTTTTAAGAACCTTGTGACATAGCTCTTGTCTGTAATAGGATACATTGTACCTTTCTCTTTTTGTATTGTTTCCCTGTGGAGCTTCCATCTCTGACTTCCCTTTTATGAGCTCTTTCTGGGCAACTCTCTTTTTATATTAATTTCAGCTTTCTATTAAAGCAGGACAATACAGCTTCTGTTTTCCTGCATTAACTTTTGTGAGTCTAGGAAATACAGCTGAAAACCAAAGCTTTAGCATCTCTCCCCTTCTTCCTCCTTTTTCACTGCAAGCTGATTTTGTGCCTTTGCAGTTCTTTCAGTTGTGTTGACTTAACTTGCAATGTGGTTTAACAGTCTGGGCTAGAAGGATTGTTTAGCTTTCCAGATACACTTAGCTCTTTTTTCTTCATGAACATTTACCCAATTTTCCCTCACTTGCATTATCATTTTTTAAAATACTTGACAGTCTAGAGAAATAATGTCATGTAAACCTATTTTTGACCTTACCAAGGTTATCAGCATTGTTTTGTCAACATTGAATTAATGCACCTTAAAAGCCTGAGATAAGAAATCAGTTAAGATGGAAGAAAAACCTGAAGGAAATATGTTCAATCCCTAAGCAATGTTGTTAATGGACATGAGGGGAGATTGGAGGGAGAAAGGACCTGCTTCAAAGATCTGGTGTTCAGATTTTCAAAACAATCTACTGTTTTTCTTGATGGCTTGAATGTGGTATAATCTAGAGGTGTTTTTTCCAACTTTAAAACGCAGTGCAGAGTAAACCAACCTGGATTATGATTCTAAATCTTTTTGTCACTGAACTTGCTCAGCATTAAAAAGAAATATAACAACTCCTTTAAAAAATAGGATAAAAGCTGACCTTCTGATAGTAAGTGTTGCACCGGTTAATTTTCCCACTTTTTTTTGTTCTTCTTAGATAAAGATCCCTATAGTTTTGGAAGAACAACTATAGTAAACTTACAGACTAGGTAAGTAAGTCTTGCAGAGTCCCTTTATGCTGATGTTTCCTGCCATGGTCTCTAAACACAGGAATTGCTATTTGCAGCATTGCTCATGGGGTTGGAATAACTTAATCCCCCTGCATCAACTGAAACTGGGATATGTTCTGCTTCAGGCTGTGCCCTTACAGTGCTGATCAGAAATCTCCAGACTGGACTTCTACTCTCTCAGCTCCCACTTCTTACACCACATGTTTCTCTTGGCTAATGACTGCCCACCTAGTGATGTTATTTTCAGAAATTTCCCCATTAAAGGAAACCATGCTTCAGAAGGAAGATGAAGCTGATAGCTGGAACGTGTTAGGGGGATGATTTAAATTCCCTTACATTAGGTTTATGTGTGTGCATTTCTTCCATCTGAGATTACAATTAAAATGACTTCTATGTCTTTTAAAAATCTGTAAAATAGTTCTAAGTATGAAACTGCACAAGTCTTCTAATTTATTACTTGATCAGTCCACATCCATCCATGACACTATGTCCAACAGAGTTTCTTTGTTTTGTTAAACCACATTATGAAACCGAATAACTAACGGAGACTTTTTTTCTTGGTTGGGTTGGGGTTTTTTTCATCTGTAAAATAGGTTCCTGTATTTTAGTTAAATTGCAATAATTAATGCTCTTCACAAAACTGAAGAGCTGTTCACAGAACAGAACTTCTGTAAGCTTTGAAGAAGGAGCTATCAGAAAAGCAGAATTTACTCCCTTTATGAGGCTGTTTTCAATTTGAGTAAGGACTGTGTTCAAGGAGAGTTCAATTATGTACTCAGCATAGTAAATAATAAATAACAAACATTTTGGCAAATAGCATCATACCTGCTATAGGTCACTGAATGAGAAAGTGAAAGCCAAACACTGCCTAAATATGTCCATGTCATAGAGTGTCTGTTTTCTTTGTAGCTCCATGACCCATAGAATTTTATGATAAGCAAATAATCCTGTTGGCTGTCCAAGGCATCTGCACAGGTGTGACTGACTACCAGTAACTACCTTTTTTTTCTTGTTTTGTGTTCAGTGAGAGGTTTTGATCTGATTATCATTTTGATAGCTGCTTGTATCAGTTGGACAGTTGGTTCTTCCTGTTTCTCATATTCCTAACGTTTTGTCTGACAGCAATAATCTGCTTTGGCTGCACACAGTTTTTGCTGTTGTTTACCTGATTCTGACTGTTGTCTTCATGAGACATCACATGAAGTACGTCACATATAAAGAAGAAAACATAGTAAGTGTCTGTATTGGAGTGAAAAAAACCCATAGAGCATATTTGCTAGGGGATAATGCTAAAAAAGCAAATTGCTAGGGTGCCTCCTGCATGCTAGAATGTGATGTAAATGTGAAGGAATTGACTGAAAGCAATGCTCTACTGAGTGAATTGTGAAAATGGATGGAGAGAAGGGGGTTGGGGTGGGATTTGTGAAATTTTGCTGTGACCTATTACCAATGTAGAAGGTGCTGTCTTAAATAGAGGGAGCTCCCACCAAAATCAGAATTTTCTACCTTTTCCCACCCCTCTACTACACAGCTAATTGTGCTGTGTCTTGGCCTTCCTTATATTCTTGTTTTCTCTTTTGTGATGTAGTTTCTCAGAATGTGACTTGCATTTTCTCTCCCAGGTAAAGTGTACGTTGTTCATAACTGGTCTTCCAAAAAATGCGAGTGAAGAGACAATACAAAACCATTTCACGTAAGTTCCATGCTTGAGCAATAACATTAGAGTCACAGAATGGTTTGGGTTGAAAGAGACCTTAAAGATCATCCAGTTCCAATTCCCTGCCATGGGCAGGGACACCTTTCACTAGCCCAGGTTGCTCGGTGCCCTGTTCAACCTGACCTTGAACACTTCCAGGTATGGGGCAGCCACAGCTTCTCTGGGCAACCTGTGCCTGTGCCTCACCACCCTCACAGTAAAGAACTTCCTCCTAATATCTAATCTAAATCTATTCTCTTTCAGTTTGAAGTTATTCCCCCTTACCCTGTCACTACATGCCCTTGTAGAAAGTTTCTTTCCATCTTTGTTTAGGAATAGGAGATATAAAATTGTCCTGGTAGTTTTCCCTGCCCAAGCAGATAAGTTTTTGAATTTTACACTATTTAAAGTTTGTATTGTAGAGCCCACCTTGTAAAAGTATATCTTATTCCTTAGCCAGAATTGAGAAAAGACCATGTTTCAGTAAAGTTAGTTAGCTGATCTTAAAATCAGAATTTGAGGAAATGTCTGTGTATCCACACTTCCCATTCATGCTCCCGCACAACTTTTACTCGGAATAAAGCTGCTCATCTCATACTAAAGTAACTTCCCAACTCTCTGTGGAAGTCTCTGCTCTCTGATACCTCATTCAGAAATTAAATGAGTGATGAGATGTCAGTTAGATATCAGTGGTGCTCTTTGAAACAGTTTCTTCGTGGTGCTTTCTGTTCTTACTCTTCTCATGGGCTGCTTCCTCTCAGGGATGCCTACCCAACCTGCACGGTGCTGGAGGTCCAGCTGTGTTACGACGTAGCCAAGCTGATTAACCTTTTCAAGAAAAGGTACTTGTTTTTGTGACCTACACAGGTTTAGCATAATTTTGTGAATGTTTTGCTAGTCCTTAATTAACATGTACCAGCAATACTAAGCTGGTGCATACTAAAGATGAATTCTGCTCTGGTCTGGACTTCAGTTAGATTCAGCTGTGTTTTAAGGGGAGTCGTGGGGTTCAGCCCATCTCTTGTAGGTGTGACATGTTGTGTGTTGCATAAGTTAAGTTTTGACTTGCTGATTATCTATCTATGTATGTGCTTAGTTATTTATAGTCAGGCAGTGCAATGTGAAAAACTGAACTATTGAATTAATAACGCTGTTAACCCTGCTTCTTTGGCCAGAGGCTCTCACCACAGGAGAGACAAGTGTTATATTCTGGGCTCTCAAGAGCAGCATTGGGTTGTTCTTTTTCCTGTAACCTCACTACGAGTGTAGGCTATAAAATGATATTACAGTCTTGCAAATAAATCATATAAGTGACCAAAATAAAGTGTGTGTAAATACCTTTGGTGACTGATTAATTTGCTATCAGTTATTTGCTATAACTTTTTCTCTCAAGGATTATAATATTTTTAAGGCTGTTGTTGATACTTTTTTCTTGCAAAATGTTATGGATGTATTTTTCTGTGCAGAAAACAGGCAGAAAAAAGCCTGATTTACTATGAACACCTGCATCAGAAGTATGGCAAGAGGGTCCAAATCAACCCTAAGCCATGTGGTCAATTCTGCTGCTGTGAAATGAGAGGATGTGAAAGGGTAAGAGATTGTATTCTTTTTTAGTTATGGGTTGGTAGGTTATTAGAGGAGCAATTCTTCGTTTTGTGTCATGTTTCATTGACCTTCAGAAAATTCTTTATTCATTCATTGCCCATAGCTCATCTGCCATGTTCTTGTACTGCCTAGAAAAGGAATTCCCTGAAACTTTTGAAATGTAATCTTGGTGCACAAACTGAAATACAAGAAAATCTTCCTGTTTGTCCTTGCCTTGTGACATGATCTGTAATTTGTGGGAGTGGTATGAGGAAGGGTGACTATGGTTTGTATAAGCTGTGTGTTAATGAAGATATGTGTGTTAATGAAGATATTGGCCATCTGGTACTTGCATGTAACAGTCATCAATTTCCCCACAGGAGGATGCTGTAGATTATTATACCAAAGTAAGAAATGAACTTGAGGAAGAATATTCAAAAGAGGAACAAGCTGTTCATAATAAACCACTGGGAATGGCTTTTGTAACATTTCAAGAGAAATCCATGGCAACCTAGTAAGTTTTGTCTGTTGTCTGGTTTGTTCTCTTTTTACTAAAATAGTACAACTCATCTCTTGTTTGTGTCCCTTGTTTGCTTATGCTGGTTCTTCCTTTCTTCTTTTTCACCCTTCTGTGCATTTGCTCTGCTTTGCTTTCTGGTAAGTTTTTCCATAATTGTGCATTTTAGCCTCTATGCTTGGAGTGAAGAAATTATCTAAGGGACAAAAAGCCTTGGGGTATTTAATGGGATAAGGAGCCTTTCTCTTCTGTGTGGAATCCAGTCCATCAGTGTAGGTTAATGAGAGGCCAGACTAATTGGTTCTTGAATATGAGTCACTGACATCTCCATTTTCTACTGTGCAAATGCTCCAGTTACCAAACTATCAGAGTGGGGGCAAATTACACTGCTAGTTAAGTCATCTCAGCAGTGTAGGGTCAGTGAGGGACCTGGCTCAGGTGATAGATACATATTCTGTACATCTCTTACCTGTTGTTATAGATATATGTGTAGACCTAATATCAGAAATTGTTCTGTGCTTTTATTCAGTCATTTGTAGAGAAAATGTGTGTAGCCTCTCATGTTTTGTTGGCACTTTGTGTGCATCTTTTGCCAACACAAAGTGGGTAAAGGGAAGCAGAATAATGTTTGTATTACAACATGACACATCATGGGTTTTTTATTCTTCATAGCCTCTGATTCAAATTGCCTGTATTCTCTTGGCCTTCAAGTCATGTTAGAGGGACAGTCTTTCAGGCTGTTTTTCAAGGAAGTCCAGGATGCAGAATTTCTTGCAAGAATTTGGTAGGTTGGAGAGTTTTGCCTGCTACTCTTTAACTGAGTAGTGATTGTGTGATGAAATCTGCCTCCTCACCTGATTTTGTAATGAAATAACATTTTGAGATGTGAAAATGAAAGAAGAAATAAGCACTGAAGTTCCTTCTCTAGCTACTGATGTGTTGTGTACAATTTTGATGGAATAATCAATCCATGTAGTTCTGAGTTGCATTGCAGGCATCTCTGAGTTGGATCATCAAGACCTGAAAATATTTCAGTTTGTTTAGCTTGGAATTAATGTGGTGGACTCCATTCCCTGGAAAGTTAGACTAGATTATGTGCAAAGCTGAGGCTCCCATCAGATTAGAAAGTTACTTGGTGCCCTTAGGATATTCTGCTCCACAGAGCCCTGAAATAGGATGGGAGAAGCAGGAAACCAGAACTGAGGTTCTGGGGGCTCACATGGTTGTAGAAGCTTGTTAATGATGGCTGAAGCTTGCTCTGTATATATTTTTGAAATAAACTGTCAAAGAATAATTAACTTTCTTAAATACTTGCTGCTGCAAGATGCTGGCAATCTGACATCACTGCTTGAATTCTGGTAAGGAAAAGATCTGGGAGTTGGGGGTTATGTTTGTTAGTTTGGTGTTCGTGTGTGTGGTTCTCTGTCTTCTTTATGTTCAGACCACGACTGAGAAACAAGCATGTTCACATATTTTAGAATCTCCTCATTTAAATATAATCTATATTTTTTATATGCTACTGTAATAAAATAGTCTCTGAATGTGTGCCTCGCCCTTCTACTGCTGTCCTTTGAGAGATCTTCGAAAGTATTTATTCTGGGCATGTCTACATCTTCTTTAAATATTTTGAGTGTCAGTCCACTCATAATATTGGAAGATAGAATTAAGTACTGTGATTATTTTACGAGTGGGCGAAAGAGGCTAATATTTTGAATTGTGAGAATACCAGCATGCTAAAAATTCTTCTGAGAATTGGTACTCTAGGCAAAATTGGCTGATTTTGATACTAATGTAAAGGATTAGTCTGCAGTCTCATTTCATTAGTCTACTTTGATTTGAAAACAGCTGTGTTATGTAAAGACATGTTTAGGAAACTGTCTTTTATGTTTTTTGCAATGCTCTCAGGCTTTGATTTTTTTTTTTTTAATATGACTCATTGCTGTTGTTCATGTTGGTAGAAGCAGTAAACAGTTTAAACCAAGACTGCTTTTTATTTCCAACAAAACAGATCTCAGGCATGTGGCAGCAACTGTTTATATAATGGTCATTAATGCATAATATGTTACATTGTTGTTTAAGTTCGATCTTGATCACAGGTTATTAAAATAAAAAAAACCCCACCTTATCACTATTCCCAGACTTTCTCGTTACATATTCATCATTTTCAGGTGTTAAAAAATTGTAAAAATCTTCCCCTTCTTCCTTACAGCATCCTTAAGGACTTCAATGCCTGCAAATGTCAGAGCATTAAGTGTAAAGGAGAACCCCAGCCATCATCCTACAGCAGGGAGCTGTGTGTATCCAGCTGGGAGGTCAGATATGCTCCTTATCCTGAGAATATTTGTTGGTAAGATTCCTGTCTTACATCCTTTGACTGGTGATAATGTAGGTTTAGAATGGGCACAGGAGAAACAGGGATGAGAGTGTTATTCTTTAACCCTAAACTAGAACTTTATGTGGTGCTGGAATGTGGCTGATCTGCCTCTTTATTTTCATTACTGGTGTTCTTCATTGACCTTGGGGTCTGTGGACATTACTTGGGGTAATGGACTAGAGTTTTTCCTGCCCAAAATTAAAAAAAAAACCTAATCCTGTTTATGTCTGTCCCTCAGTGTTTCCATTTTTTGAAGTCAGTGCATATCTACTGTTGAGATCTGAGGAAAGCAACTTGATGTTAGTGCTGAGTATCCTCAAAATATATATATATTTTTCTGAGTTGCCACATGATGAGTGTAACTTGATTCACTCTGTAAACTCTGGTCTGTCTTCTTACACCTTTATTGACTCAGTACATTTCCCAGATAAATGCTGTTTGAATTAAACTGTTCCTGTGCTGTCATCTGTCATGCTTATAGGCTAAAAAATATCTAAACATTTTCTGTTTGCTTTGCAAATCCCTTAGGTTTGGGTCAATATAATACTTTCTTCTGTAAGAGTAAATTTGTTGTGACATTTCCATTGCCCAACCCAAAAGTGCAAGTGAGACAGAAACATGCACAAATTACTGTATTTCACCTGTATGTAATTTTGTTTCAAAAGCACCCTTTTTTCTTAATGATTTTAATAGAAAATTACTTTTAAGGTGACTGTGCTATTGATTTCTTGTAATTGAGAGATTTTCTCTAGAACTACAATGCTGCAGTTGGGAAAGAGTTCAGAATCTTTAACCATGAGGCAAAACCTCATGATTCTTAGCTTACTATCTTTTGCAGCAGTCTTATTTTGATACATGAATTAAAAAGTCTCTTGCAAGCTGCTTTCCAGGTAGGGACAGTTTAATGTGCCTTTTTCATAAAAGGGCTCTTCTCTGTGTGTGCTTCATTTCCTCTTCCTTTCTTCAAGCACTGGACTGAGGAAATGGTCTGGGAGACTCAGTGCACTGAAGCACTTACAAAGCTTCTCTAAACATCTCTAAGAGAAGAAAATGGTGGGGTTTTGGTATTTTAGGTTGGTTTATTTGTTTGGGTTTTTTCTTCTGTTCTTTTTCTTTTCTCCTTTCCCCACCTTGGAGAAGAGGGACCACAGAGATTTGCCAAGTCCACAAAAAGACTTGTCATAATCAGGGATGTTACTGAGCCTCTGTATCCCTGTTTTGTTTGTCCTGAATATTTGACTTTGGCTGGAGTTCAAATCATTCCAGTCCTTTCGGCAACCATCTCAAATAACATTTAAGAACTTTACTTGTTTAAAATCTATGGTTGCTGTTTTAATATGGCAGGAAGGGATGCAGTGTTTGTAAATTTGAAATTTTATTTCAAATCACAGTTTTTTGGTAGATTTTGCCTCTGATAAGTGTTCTCCTTGCAGAAATCCTCCGTGTCTTCTATCTCCGTCTCTTCTTGTTCCATTTCTGTTTAATACTTCTGTATCGTTGAACAATGGAAGTGTTTCATCCCAAACCTTAACTACATTAGACATTATGTTTGTGTAATGAAAAAATAGATATGTTCTTCTGCAAGCACAATTTATGTTATCATTCAAGAGATGTTGCACAGTTCTCTTTATTTCTAAAAGCAACTGGAACTTGTGTAGTGCTTTGTTATATAACTTTGAAAGCTCAGTTTAGAAAAAGCTGTACCACCTGTTACTTGACAGATAGTAGATATCTTTTTTTAACAGCAAATGCTTGCTGCTTGTTTTAATGTCCTTTTTATTTTCACTTCTTTCTCCAGGAAAAATCTTTCAGTGCATGGACTGAAATGGTGGTTTAGATGGGCTTGCATTAATTTGCTTCTTTTTATTGTGCTGTTTTTTCTTACTACTCCTTCCATAATCATCTCAACCATGGACAAGTTCAATGTCACTAAACCTATCCACTACCTTAATGTGAGTATTGCCATATGTTTGGATATAGCTGTGGATCAGACCAAAATTTTGGTAAATTGATAGAGTTTCATTGTCTTACCTTCAGTTGAAATTCTTACTATACACCTTCAGTTGAAACTCCCAGGATTGTTTTATGTAGCTGCTGATTAAAAACACAAGTCCAGAACCAGGTCTTTAGCCCTCTTTTGTTTCTGGATAGTAGTCTGAAGTAATTTAATCTGAGGCTTTATATTATTATAATGTATTTATGTATTTGTGGTAAAAATTTGCAATCCAAACTTACACAATTCTAAATTGTGTAATCAAAAATCTTTGCAAAAAATGGAATTTCAAGTCCAACTTGCATTTTTATTTTTATGATAAGAAGGGGGGAAATTCAGATTTTTAACCCTGAGGTAAAGTGTTGTTTTTATTTTGCTTCTAGGGTTCAAAGCAAGATGGCATATATATATCTGATCCTAGTTTGACTGCAGCTAAAGCAGCTTGCAAGCTGTTCTTTTTAAATATTTCCCCAGGCTAGTGTAAACTGCATAAAAACTGCTTGTGAGACTGCACTCTCATGGAATTCAATTCCCAATCTCACTTTGGCTTTTTGTCTTGCATGCCAGTGCTAAGCACTCACTACTCAATTTAAGACTATCTGAACATAATTTCCCCAGTTCATGCTGCTATAATTTACAAAAAGCAAAATATTACCATCTCTGCTCCACCACAACTACATTGAAGTGTTTTTAATACTTATTTTCTCCCCCACTAGAATCCTGTCATCAGTCAATTTTTCCCTACACTCTTGCTCTGGTCCTTCTCAGCTTTGCTACCAACAATTGTGTATTACTCAACTTTGCTGGAGTCCCACTGGACAAAGTAAGCAACCTTTCCCTCTGTTTTTACCTTATCAGCTGAATTACTAAAATAAATGAAATTGCTGATCTTTCACAGAGCTCTCGAATCTGAAGACCTCTCGTAGCAGGGAACTTCCTGTTCTTGTGTCTTTCTGGTGATATAACCACATTTCAGGGTTTAGGTAATTTGTAACCCACACAGCAAGTGTAACCTGGCCACATGATTTGCTTATGCTTTGCCCTGCTCCCCACCTCGCTCCTCTTTGTGTTTAAGCAGAAAAAAAAATGTATGAGCAGGCTCAGGAGGTGTAGCTTCAACAGGAGCATGGGAAGTGCCTCTAATCCCATAATTAAGTCACTCTCTGGGAGGATAGGCCACGTGGGTTTGGATCCCTTCCAGGCTCACAATTTAGAAAAAAAGGCATCCATCTTTTTGTTGTTTGGCATGACAAAATGGTCTGGGTGTAACTCCTGGTGCACAACTCAGCTCTGTTGGATATTAGTGGTGATCTGAGAAGACTTATGGGACAAAGGCCCAGCAGATGTGTTGGTGCAAGGTTTTCACATAGAACTGGTGCACCCCAGAGATGTCAAGCCCGCTGATGTGCTGCTGACTTGGGGAACTCAGCACAGCTTGGTTTGCAATACCAGATTTGATGCCCTGTTTACCTGCAGTCAGATCAAAGCATGGTGCTTCACACTCAATCCCACCTTCACTCAACTTCATTCAGTCTTTATCCATAAAGCTTGTAGCCATTTCTTTTGTTTGCTTTTATATTCTAAGGTCAATTTTGGGTTTTTTCCTTTCAAATTCTTGTGCCATTCCTTTCTAAGACATCATGTCCAGAGTCTACCTGTTATTTGTCACAGTTGAATGCTTTTCATCAACTTTGTTTTGGTAGTTGTGCTACACACATCAACTTTGAGCCCTTCCTAATCAGTCAGAATAATTTTCTGAAGTCACTAGAGACCATAGGTCTGATTTCAAGCCTCGGTGTAGTTACACTGATAGGTCTCGCCATGCCCAAGTGTTCCTCTAATAAAACCCCTCTGGTTTTAAAGCCCTATCAGATGCCACCTCTAAGAGTCTGAATTGTTCATAGTGCTGAACAGGGTGTCACTAGATCCCTGTTCCTGCTACTGTAGCAGGGGTATAGCATTAGTAGTGTCATGTTGTTCCCCAGGACTTGACACTTGGCAAGGAGGCTGTCTAAGTGTCTGGTTTCTTGGCAGTGGTGCCCTTTTCTGAACTGCTTAATCTCTCCTGGCATGACACTTGAAGAGCTGTTTGTTTACAAGCTGTTGCAAGATTGAGAGTCTTTGGGTGAGAGACGAGCTGCGGTTGTTGCACGTCGCCGTGCTTGTGGTACAGACCTGTACTGATGCTATTCCAGAGCCTGGATTAACGTTCAGCAATATTTTTGTTGCCCAAGAAGATACTGAAAGTCTGCTTGGTCCATATTGCTGAATATCTCAAAGAGGTTTGTTTTTTATCTCGTAGCATTGTGATATGCTGGGGGAAGCTGGAAGTCTGACAGGTGCTGACAGGTCATTGTCCGGGCAAGTTCCTTCATATGTGCCAGCTTCTTGTATGAGTTTCTCACTTAGTGCCTTTTTATGTTGATAGATCTGCAGAGAACAGAATAATGATGCATAAAGTCTACATATTTTTGATCTTCATGGTATTGATTCTGCCTTCCCTTGGTCTGACCAGGTAAAGCATCATAGTTTAATGAAGTAATGGCTGAGTACTTTTATAATGAGACATCTTTACTTGTGTTTTCTAGTTGTGAGGTAGAGTGGATGTACTCCCATTCCCTCCAGTGTGTGTGATTATGTTGTCATTACACATTAGATTTCAATGTTCATCTTACATCTGGGGCCCTCAGAGCCCTCAAAGTTTCCAAAGCCTGACTTTTCTTTTAACAAAGAAATTTAAGACCTTGTAAGGCCAATGGCTAATTAAAACTTGCCCATAGTCACCATCATAGCTGAGAACCAAGTTTCCTGACTGTGTCTTATACTTCAGTTGGAGCTGTCCTTTTCTTTCCACAGTATTTGACTGTTTCCCTGACTAACTGGGTGACATGTATTTGTCCTAAAAATTAACCATTAAAACTTTAATATGAAGTCGATGGTTTTGTTCGGTTTGATTTTGTACCTTTTGTCTTATTTCTAGCTATCAGTAACTATGACAAAGCCAAAGTAGTGTTCAGATTATTTGATTAAATTCTCTCTATCCACTATCTTGATTTAAACTACTTAAAAAGAGAAGCTGTTTTAGACATTGCTAAGATGTGGGAGACTGAATTACATTCACCATCTTTCTTTCAGCCTTGATTTTTTTTTCCGCTGGCTGTTTGACCGAGAATCATCTGATTCTGCAGTTAGGCTGGAGTAAGTATTAGCTAAATACTGTTCTCTCTTTGCTATTCCTTTGTAAAGGAATACTTAGGACTTACATTTATTTTTTACTCTTTACTCTCCTTGGTTAGTGTTCATTAAAATTTGCTCAGGGCTGCTACTCTGGGATGATGTAGAGCTGCTGAATAAGGGGAGGAGACAATAAGGTTGGACATTAGGAAGAATTCCTTCACAGAAAGGATGATAAGATATTGGAATTGGCTGAGGATTGTTCCATATCATGGACAAGTGCTCTTGCCAATGATTACAGTGAGACCAAATAGCTGCAGCAGTTCTCTTTCTGCAGTCCAATGAATCTTGATTTCAAGAAAAATGTATGTTTTTACACACATTGCATTGCAAATTTGCAGATATTGGTTATTTTAAGCTCTTGTGCCTGTGCCTGGAGGGAAAGAATAGAATGCAATTATTAGGATATAGGTTTCCAAATGCTGTTTCAAAATCAGTAACAAAATCAGGAAGACAATTAGGAGTTACTGAGTTAGGAGAGATGATTATTCTATTGCAGTCTTATCTCATCTTGTGTAAGGTTGCTGTTGCAGACATCAGATGATGCTCTTGTCTGCTGTCAGCCACCCATCAGGCCACCACATCGTTTTGTGAACAATGTATTCCTCATCTGAACTGCAACCCAGCCAGGCTCTTACATACTACACTGGCTGCATTTATAGCTCTGCAGTATTCTTTTACAAGGTTATCACGAGTCTTCTGGCCACTTCCTGAGGTATATAGTGCTTATCCTGATGGTAAGAGAATTCCAAAGGCAATAGGGATAGATTGTATACCTCCTATGTTTGCTTGCCTTCCTCCCAGTCTGTGTCTGGTGTCTTTCCTGGCAGATGTGTCTTCTTGCCTGACCAGGGAGCCTTCTTTGTGAACTATGTGATTGCCTCTGCTTTCGTGGGCAATGGGATGGAGCTGCTGCGCCTGCCGGGCCTCATCCTGTACACCATACGCATGATCATGGCCAAGTCCACAGCAGAGAGGAAAAACATCAAGCAGGTATTGGAGCCCCTCCCTAGCAGGAGACAGTTCAGTGATTGATCCTTGTCAGAAACAGTGGGAGCACCCATCCTTCATACCATGAACTCTCATCTCCTGACATTATTTTTTTAGCCTTTGTTTTGCTTGTCCACGGCAGGTTCATGTTCCCTTCATTTGCAGCACAGATAACAGGGAGGGATTTATTCAAGTCAGAGATGGTCAAAAATCAAACCCCAAGCTTTGAGCTTCAGGTATCAATCTCTTCATAGCTCTAAGTCAGAGTTTTATATATTTGGATTTTATGGAATAGTTCTGATTTTATCTTATAGTTTGAACTTCTGGGGGTTTTTAAATTCAAATCTGTCTAGAGTTAGTTTCTTCTGTCAGCCAGCAGGTGTGTACAACTTGCTTTAATCTGAACATACACCTAGCAAAATATATATTTTTTGCTTATGTTCCATTTTAAGAGGTGGACTTTCACTTCCAGGTGAAGTGTCATCCTATAGCATGAAATTCCAGGTGTTACAAAGGGAGCTTAAGCCTGTATGCAGCTGCCACAGTGAGGTAAAGGTTCTGAGTCTGGCACAATTATTTTCTGCCTTGTGATTTTAAGGAGCTGCTTCTTGCAGATGCAGATTCCCTGAGAAATTACTTTAGGGCTATGAAAGAAGCAGCATCTTTTCTGTATGTCCAGATAATAAAAACACATAATACTTCATCTAATTACATCGTTTCTGCCTCTTAGGGAAACAGCTGATCTCTCAGGGGGAGAGAATAAGAGAAGGTGAATTGTTGCTTCAGTGAATCTATTCTTAACTCCTGACACATTGATGGATGACTTGAGAGTTTTGGGTGTTTTGTTTTTGTTCCTAGCAACAGGCATTTGAATATGAATTTGGAGCAATGTATGCCTGGATGCTGTGTGTGTTCACTGTCATCATGGCCTATAGCATCACGTGTCCCATCATTGTCCCTTTTGGTAAGTTTTCCAGTGAGCACTGTGGGAGTGAGATGGGGCATGTGGGAAGTTTGCAAGGCCCAGCTCTGCATTCTTATTCCTGTTCAAATGCTGATAATCCTTAGGACTTGGATCCAAGTTTCCTTCCCTTCTTGTGTAAGAACAGTGAAAAAAAGATTATTAATTATGTCTATATATCTAGCTCTTATACTGCCTTTAGAGGTTGAAAGTATATTTAATGTCTGTTAGATGTTTATTTTATTTCTCAAAGTTGAGTGTACTGGCTCTGGTGGTGAGGGGTTTACATCAGACATAAGTAGTACTAAATAATTTTATATAGTTGGTATTTTCATTTTCTAATCCAAAACTTCACGGAGCTAGATACAAGATAATTATCCAAATTAGATATTGTTCAGAACTGGTTTCATCAACAACCTTATTACTGGGAGAATGTGGCCAATTTTTATGTAACAATGTAATTGATATTTACTCACTTTCTATTTTGTATGCAGTTGTAAATAATCTGAATGTGCCACTGCATCCCAGAGCTGTTGCAATTCATAGCTGCCACAGCAGTTGCTGGCTGTTTGTTTGGATAAGGAATAGCTGACTTGAAATCCAGTTATGAATCTGGTGAAGGCTGAGAGGGAGAGGTTAAGCCACTGTCAGGCCTTCCTTACCTGCACAGTGGAAGAGGAGTTGGGAAGTCCTCCCTACTGGCTTGGCCTTACATGCCAGCACTTGGAAGGAGCTCTGGGCTCTCCCTGGGAGCACAAGAGGCACCACAGAGAAGTGTGTGGAGGGGGGAGGGATGGGGATGCAACAGCCTTAGGAGCAGGTGCTGTCGTGCAGCAGTACTGCCCTCATGTTGGGGCTGTACCCACCTCTGGTATCTACATTTCCACTCACTTGGATAGTGTGGATCTCCTCACAGAGCTGCTGCTTTTTATCAAACCTCCAACAACCTCTGCTTGGCTCTCCTGTTTTCCCTGCCAGGTTTGATCTACATCCTCCTGAAGCACATGGTGGATCGTCACAACCTCTACTACGCCTATCTCCCTGCCAAGCTGGAGAAGAAGATGCACTTTGCAGCTGTCAATCAGGCCCTGGCAGCTCCAATCCTCTGCCTTTTCTGGCTCTATTTTTACTCATTTGTGAGGCTGGGTAAGTATTACCTGTTTCCACCTAGAAGCTGCTCCCAGCTCTCTTGCCAGCTTCCCTGAATTAGATATGAAATTTCATAAGATTTGTGGACTTTTCTTTTTCCTTCCATAAAGGGGAAGTCATGGTGGTTGCCTGTGGGACTGAACTACGCAAGATTTGCATAAGAGCTTTTGATGGAGATGGCTGATCTATTAAAATGTTAGCATGGGGCTCCATGTTCCTTCATTTCACAGGACATCATGTATTCCTTAAATCGGGATGCTTGGAATTGGCCAGTTGGGCTGTGAAGTGACAGACAGTAAAAATCATTACATAAAACAAAAATCTATTCAGAATTAGCTCTTTATAGTAAGATGATCCCTGGCTTCACTTCCTGCATTTGTGCAGCCTGGGCATAAGTTTCATTTCCTTGGATGAATTGGCTGCTGCCTCGGTTGTACAACCATCACTCAGGAAAAATGCTAAAATATTGGCTAATACTAGTCCTCATGTGTTCTACATCATCCATCAGATTTTACATGGAAGACTGTAGTGAGATGGTGACTTTCTTCCCCACATGTAGTTTAAAACCTCATGTTTTGTGTGTAATTTATTTTAAAAATAGGGACATTCTATGTTTTGCAAATACTTGGCATTGATAGTATTGGCTGTGCTGTACCAACAGCTTTGATGTCAGAGAAGATAGGCAACAGCTCATGGGTTTTTATCCATGATACAGCAGGAAGCATTTGGCATGGAATGGGGATATCAGTGATGCTGGAAGAATCAAGATTCCCTTCTATAGAAGGAAGCTCCTGATATCTAATTGTATTGTGCCCTCAGGGCAAATGATCATGTTTGCATTGTGTTTTCTACCATACCAGTAGTCAGAAAGGTGTTGTTGGCAGGCTGTCACCTAACTTTAGGGATAGGGAAAGCTCCCTGTGGAGGTAAGAGGCACTTGGAACTATTGCTTCAGGCTGTCCTTGGATTTGAGGTGTTCCTGCATTACTTGTATGTTTGAGAGCTTGTTTTTTCCCTTATTTTGAGAGCTGCTTTTGCAACCAGGAAGACCAACAAATCTGTGTCCTCTAAATTAACAGGAGAATTTCTAGAGCATGCTTTAGAAAAATCAACTCCAACTGCTTGGCATCTGATGCACCTCTTTAGTTGTTGTGAAGGAAATCCTGGTGAAGTAAAAATGAAATCTTTATTATAATGTTTTCTAGTTCTGCATGGTAAAACCATCATTTGTCAGGGACCTTAATAATGGAAAACACAGGCTGGATTAGTGTGTTTGGCTTGGTCAGTGTAGAGGATCCTGTTTACAGGATGTTGTTCAGTGGTTTCTCAGTGCACAGGGCAGTCTGAGAGGTAGGAATTTGATACTTTGATTTCATTGCCATTGATTTCATTGCTGCTTCTAGTGCCAAAAAGAAGGAAGGAAGGAAGGGTAAGAGAGCTCTGCTTCCTTACCTGCAAAATAGATCAGTTTATGGTGTAAAGCTTGATTGCTTGGTCATTGACTTGTATAGTTGGCTTGAAATGGGTGTTTCAGTCTGTTTGCAGAATCCAGTGACAACACTCTGGTTTCTCACTCCTTATATATTAACGTAAGGCTGGAAAGACCCCTCTTCCAATTCTCAGTCAGGATCAAATACCACCTGACTGCATACTGAAGGTGATAGGCTGTACTGGTGTCATCTTTTTCCTTCTCAGTGCCTGTATTCTTCCTCAGCTCTTATGCCATCCATCCATCCGTCCATCCATCCATCCATCCATCCATCCATCCATCCATCCATCCATCCATCCTACACCTGCAGCACCACGAGGAGGCAAGGTCCTATCTGCAGTTCAACCCCCATCTCCTGGGACAGTCACTTAAATCCTACGTTCTTCAGAGCTGTTGGCAGGCAGGAGTTCTGAGGACACAGTGCAGGGAAAACTGATGTAGGAGACTTTTCCTTCCCTAATCTCTGCTGTTTCCCTTGTGGTTTGCACCATTCATTGGGTTTGGTGTAGACACACCTCACCATCTGGTGAATACTCATGTAACCTGTGCTTATAAATACAACCTCCTCTGAAGGACATTCCAGAATACCCATAGGGAGGTTTTTTCACTTCCTTTTTTGGTTTGAATAGTGATGTGTTTGAAGGGGTTTTTTGGTTTTGTTTTTTGCATGTGTGTGGTGTTTTTCCCCTTGTGAACAGACCTGTGCAGGGCTTCTATAACCTGCTAAAGTGTAAAACTTGTCTGTTCTGTGCCACTGCATATGCTGGGGTTACCACAAAAATGTCTGAGGGTTGGTGTTGCCTCTTTTGTCTGAAGAAGCCTGGAAACAGCTAGGGTTTGTAGTGATGTTTACTTTTTCCTATTATCCTATTCAAGTCATCTTTACTGAAAAATGAGATTAATTTCTTTGGAATATTTCCCTAGTGGATCTGGAAAATAGGAAGTCACTGTAATCTTTAATACTTTTTCCATACTAGGCAACCATGTCCTTTCCTATAGTTTTATTGCACTCTCTCTGAACTAAAACTTACCTTTCAGCCTAGTTCATATTTACTGTTTCTTCTCTTGATCTTTTTCCCTTGGATTCTTCCCAGTTCTGTCCATATTTTATCGTAGACAAGGCTACTCAGCTGAAGGCTCAGTAGCACTGGATTATTTTGTATAGGTGCCAGAGACTTGTCTTTTTTTTTTTTTCATTTTCCTCTCTCCCCATGTTCTTTGATACCATCCCACTACTGACTGCTTTCCAGCAGTTGTATGCTGCGGTGCCATTGTTATCCCTCATATCTACATTTCATTTTTCCGTCCAAATTGTACTTATTTGCTGTTTTCTACATACATTTTTGTCTTGCTGTTGGTTTTTTTTTGGTTTGATCCTTTAAAGCAGGTGGGGTGGTCTTATCAACCAAGATAATTTTGATTCTTCTCCCCGCTCCATCCCTTTGAGCTGTTTGCAAACCATCCAGTTTGGTGCCATCATCATAATTAATCAATCTAATTAATATTATATTTCACAGATCATTAGTGAAAGTATTTTAGAAGTGGGTCCAGAATGGATGAATGAGGGAGAAGAATCACTCTGAGTCTTGTCTATCATTTAAGTATTACAGCAACACTTCTTGGCCTCTAGGAAAAGTGGGAGAACTTCGTGTATAATGACATTCTCCTGTTTGTGGCTGGAAGTGGGGCTGTCCATTCCTCTAAGGAAAAAAAAGATCCATGAGGTTTCTGAAAATGAGGAAGATAAATAAAGGCTTGTTTTGGTTTTGTTGGTTTTTTCTGCTATGCATTTTTATATTGTATTCTCTGAATATTTTTCTAGGTTTTAAAGCACCTACAACCATGTTTACCTTGCTTGTTGTCAACATCACTATTGTTATTTGCTTGGCTTACACTTGTTTTGGCTGTTTCAAGTACCTGAGTCCACTGAATTATAGGGTAAGTGATGGATACCTGACCTTTCAGCACCTACCTGCGTGCTTGATGGAGCACCAGCTATTCCTGCTGGGTTGTCCATGCCTTCCTGCTGGCAGTGTCTGTTCACAAATGTTCATGGTAAGATGGCTAAAGAGGGCCTGTAGTGCAGATAGGCTGCTTGGCAGAGTGGAAAGTCTCTCCGTGAATTTGAGAGAAAAGAGCAGTATGGAAAAGGTATCCTGGGCTGCATCCCCAGCAGCATGGCCAGCAGGGTGAGGGAGGGGATTCTGCCCCTCTGCTCTGCTCTGCTGAGACCCCACCTGCAGAGCTGCATCCAGCTCTGGGGTCCCAGCACAGGATGGACATGGGCCTGTTGGAGTGAGTCCAGAGAAGACAACCAAGATAATCAGAGGGATGGAGCAGCTCTGCTATGAGGGAAGGCTGAGAGAGCTGGGATTGTTCAGCCTGGGAAAGAGGAGGCTCTGGGGTGACCTAATTGCAGCCTTCCAGTACCTGAAGGGAGCCTACAAAAAAAGGGTGAAGAGATACTTTTTACAAGAATGTTTAATGACAGGGCAAGGGGGAATGGCTTTAAACTGACAGTAGGTTTAGATTAGGTAATAGGAAGAAATTCTTTGCTGTGAGGTTGCTGAGGCACTGGCACAGGTTGCCCAGAGAAGCTCTGGATGCCCCATCCCTGAAAATGTTCAAGGCCAGGGTGGAGCAACCTGGTCTGGTGGGTGGCATCCCTGCCCACGGCAAAGGGTTGGAACTAGATGATCTTTAAGGTCCCTTCCAACCCAAACCTTTCTATGATTTTGTGTAGAAGGATGGGAGGAGAGAGTGCCAGCACTGCACTGAGATCTGTCTGTGCAAGTTTTGGGTGCTCATGATCTGTGTGTATTGTTTTCACTCACCAGTTTGATATTCTCTCTCTCTTTCCCCACCTGTTGCTGGTTACAGATAGAAGACACACAAGGTGAAAGAGGAAAAGACACAGATGTACCAACAGTCCCAACATCTTCTGTAAGAAGCTAAGAGTTACTAATATTCCCCTACGTTTCCTAGAAAAACTAAATTTCTCACCCTGCTCACCAAAGAGCTTGTGTAGGACACATTAGTGTGAATGGACTGTGGGATTTCCCACGTGCATGGGGACCAGAGAGTTCTTGTGGGCTCCTTGGCTGCTCCCAGGTGGCATTCCAGAAGTACCTTCAGCCGCCGTTTTAGGAGTAGTTGAGACACACTGCTTCCAGCAGCTCTGTGTGCTGTGTTCTGTGCCCTGCCCCAGGCAGAGCCTCACATCTGGACAGCTGCCAAACGCAGCCAGTGGCCACTGCTTTGATTCTGAAAGCTGTGACGTGTAGCGGGTGTTGCTTGCCATGTCACTGAGAAGGATGTAGGACTGAGGGAGAAGGAAAGGCCTTCGTGCCACAGTCAAGAGGTGCAGGGGAGTGTTTGCACCAGGAAGCCTCCAGCAGGGTACAAAAGGCCTGAGGTGTGAAGGTGAAGAATGGGGAAAGGATGAAAAGAAGAGTGACGAGGGGAAAAATGATCCTGGGTGAGTTATCCCAGCGCTGTGCTTTGAGGGACCACTAAAACCCTTCACTTGTGATTTCAGATGTACGTCCCGCAGGTTTTGCGTCCTCATCCTACCGAGAGGACGGTGCTGGCCCCCACGGAGCAGCAGTCGTACGGCACCATGGACAACGCTTGTTCCCAGGCAGAAGGGATCGTGAGCTACGCCGCCGGACCCGCGGCTGTGGAGCAGGCATCGAGAGCTTCGCGCTGAGTGCCGAGGACTAACACAAGGTGGAGCACTTGGCCCAGGTTTAGGAGAACTAATTCCCTGCCACCTCCTACTAAGTATTCGGTGTTATTTATGTATTCCTGCCTGCAGAAGAGGTACAGAAATAATTCATTGTGTGGTCTGCAGCTGTGCTGGGAGATTAAAAAGCAGATGCCTTGGGACTGGTTGTTTTCCAGGCTGTCTACACAGGTTGTGAAACAAACAAGTTGAACACGGAGATGCTGATCCTCAGGGACTTCACTTATGCTATCTCATCACTTGCCTTATGAAGATAACTTATGCTGCATATAGATAGCTGGTCACCAAAGCCAATGCAGCTATTAGAGCTGTCATTTATTTATTCAAAATAATTCTTCCCTTTTTAAAAAAAACCCAGCATTTATTATTTATAAACCTCTTGGGATGCGGTAAATCCTGAGATAATGCCACTTTTGATGAAGATGCTGTTTGTGTGGGTGCTGAGAATGGTGTGTGGGAGTCTCTCCTCTTGTCACCCAAAGTAGTCAGCGTAGTCTTGATCATGGTACTTTTTTTTCTTTGAAAGAAATGAGGGAATTACTGTGCACTTGGGTAATAAAAGTACCAAAGCAAGAAGACTGGTGTCAAGGAGGGAGTGATTTATCTGATACTGGTTTTATATTTTTTTTGGAGGGCATTTAGGTTGTTAGTTTCTGTTCACTATTTTTAAGGGCCTTCCACAGTGAAAGTTCACCTGCCAACAATAAGGGATGTAAACATTTTATCTCTTTTAATCTTGGGCTAAAATGACAGATCTCTGGGTTTTCTCTATAGTGCCAATTATGAGTTGTAAGATACTAAGTTTTTAAATTGTGTAGTAGGTGCTAATCTATTCCAAAGTGCAATGTGTCAAAGAGTAACTAATAATCACGGAGCAATAAAACACTCAGTTTAGAAAAAGTTCAGGCTGTCTTGATTTATTTATTCTTTTCTCTGTGTGTTGAAACAGTCCTTTAGCTGGCTGCCTCACAGCATGGTCATGAACTCTTCATAAGAGCACTGCCACAAGCCTTAGAATGACAGTATGTCCCACGAGGAATTTGAATACTTTTGGATTTCTCTAGGGGATGAATCTTGGTGACCTTTGGGTAGGAGAATCTTTTGGCCCTCCGTTTCCTTGCTTCTTGTTAAACTGTTATTTCCTGAATTCGACCTTTTCTAGCATGTCTGTAAAGAAGCAACATTTTGAGATGGAAGGAGACTTTGTGCCATAAATGTGTGCAGATGTTCAGTGCCTTGCAGGGCTGCCTCCGGCTTCCCAAGAACAGCACTCGGACAACTGCTGAGCACGAGACCTGCCCGCTGCAAGAAGGACCCTGTGGAGCTCTGATCCCTCTGATGACAGGCCCATCCTGTTAGCTGAAGATGCAACTCCTGGTTCTTAAAAGGCAGGTGAGGAGCCTTGTCTAGTGGGGGTGGGCATGAATTTGTCAGACTATTTTATACTCTCACTGCAGTGGTGCAGTTTAGTCAGGGGGTTGTGCCCTTGTGTGAGTGTGGGCGCATTTTGATTTTCAGCAATCATGGCATTACTAGAGGCGGTGTGTACCTTGTACACACACTGCCATTCCAGGTTGATGTTCAAACCAAGAAGAAAAAAACCCAACAGACTCCATTTTTTACTCATCTGTGAGTCTCTCATACAGATGTGAGGTCACAAGGAGGAGGCAGCCTGTTGTGTTAATTAGATCAGAAGCCTGTGGTTGTTCTGACTCATTTCTGGCTGCACTAGCCCATCTCATCCAGGTCTTTGCAGCAGCAGTGGATGCTTACGTGTGTGCTTATTGAAGAATCAAATGAATCATTCAGCTACCACACTTGACCTGTTTACTGTGCTGGCACTGTGGGGGTTTTATGCTCTGTGATATAACTCACTTTTGAGCAAATGACTTTTGATACTCACTGTGAGGTTCTACGTGTCATATCGAGGACAAAAACTCCTTTAATGACTTGATTTCCTTTTTGTGCCTGGGAGGTTGCTGAACCTTGGTGGTGACACTCCTTGTGGCTGGCACAAGTTCAGTACAGGCACAGCCAGCTCTCCTGTGAACTTGAATAAACCCACCTCCAGTCATGCTAAGGTGCTGTGGATATAAAATACGCAAATCCTCCTAGGTAATGGAAAGTTACATCTTGCTAAATAGTCATTGTTGGCATTTGAGGAACCAGTTCATATGTCTGATGGGGAAACCACCTGCATATTTCACTCATTGTGCAGCAGCCATTCCTGTTTGCCACTGTGCTCTGTTGCAGTTAAACTCATAGAAATGTCTGTGGTATTAGGATAGGCACCAGTTGGAGAAAAGGCTGGGGTCACCTATTGGTAAATTATCACAAGATCTGTGTACAGCAACACACAAATTATAGGCTGGTTTAGCATCTTTGCTGTGTGGTGCTCGCTTCACTAGTATCTTTTGGGTCCCTCTCTGAGAGCTGGAAGTAATTAAGAAACTGCCCTGGCTCTACTTCATTCCTTCATGCTGGTGGATATCTGCGGGGGGATAAAATTAGATCAGCAGGAGAAACTCCTTGCATTCCTGACTGAGCCTCAGAGAAAAGCTGAGGGATGGAAGCCTCAACAAATGTAGATATTGGCTGCGCTGTATTTGAAATTCATATTTAAAGCCGTGGCACATTCTTTACTGTTCTTTTTATAAACCTTTTGGCAGGCGGCCTAAGCAAATGGCCCAGCTGGAGTTGCTGATTGTGGCTCCCAGAAGCCGTATTTGTTGGGATCCAGCGCCTGCTGCTTGCCTTGCATTGCTCAGTTGGAGCAGCGCCTCCCCCGCCCCGCTCCTCGCCGAGTCCTTCCCGGCGCTCCAGCCCCGGCAGCAGCAGCGCTGCCGGGAGCAGCAATCCCGGACAGTCGGACACTCTCCGCAGGAGGAAGGCCCAGAGCGAGCTCTGGGCTGGGATTCTGTGACACAGCTGAGGGGGGCAGCCTCCGACTCTTTGAAGAATGGAGCTCATTTGATGCTGTACAACTGGGTACGCTTCTGCAAAGCCCTCAGGGAAGATGAATTTCTTCCAGAATGAGGAAACTGCTACGTGGTTTGCTGAGGCTCAGAAACCTTGGCTTGCTTGGATACACGGAGCTCTGTGCCAGTTTGAGCTTATTCTGTGTGCCAGGCCAACCTGGCTCACCTCCAGGCCTCTTACAACACATCCTCAACGCCCAAATTATTGCAATTTCTCATTTGCATTAAGTGCACACGTTCATGCTTTGTTTTCCTCTGGGCTTTTCCCATATCCTGAGCCAAAAGCAGATCTTTGTGCTGGCTAAGTTTCCAAGGGCTCCAGTGTAGCATTAGGCCATGTTCTTTGTGTCTCTTTACCGAGGGCCAGTTCCCAGCTCTGCTTACCCACACATGCTGGCAGCACAGCTGAAGCTTTCTTGTGTCTGTTCTACAGATAATTTGGTTATGAGTCCTTGGAAGCCTTTTACTCTTGGAAGCCTTCTCTTCAAGAAGGTGGGCTTGTCCTAGAAGCAAGAGACCACAAAATTTCCTCCGGACTCTTAGCAAAAGTGAGGTGAGAGGCACAGAAGATTTGGGGAGAAGGGAGCTTTTTCCCAAGTCTATTGACTACAAAGAGAAGATACAATTTATTGTCTCAAAACTGCAACAATATAAGGAAATGCACACTTTTAATTCCAAATGATGGCCAGGGTCGCGTGTCTTATCTGAAAGTGGTCTTGCAAATTCCTTCTCTGTCTAATCTAGACAAGACTTCTTGAAGTATTCTGCTTGTCACCTGTCTGTAACAGCTGCAAGTGCCTGTTTCAGATATTTCAGAGGTATAGAAGTTGCTTTTTTCTTTCTGAGGACAGCTGTCTGAAGGATAAAAACAGAAAGGAAACAACTAAAAGTGGAGAGACTGGGTCATTATAATGGAACATTCTTCCCTATAATTTTTTGGTTCTTCAGTTAAGTCCTGGCATTTCTCTGTATCCCACATCCTGTTGGTTAGAATGGACCATCTCAGCTGCAGCAAATACAGCTTCCCAAGTTTTTAGTGCTTAAACACAGAGCTCCTGGGTTATCCTCACTTTTCTCTGTCAGAAGAGTCTGTAACCAGTTGTAGCTTGGAGAGAATGTGCATCAAGATGCAGCTGTAGTAGAATCAGCTTTTAATTCTTTTGATGAAACAGTGAATGTGGCCCTGTGAATTAACTAGTGTAATATAGGAAGCTGCTTCTCTTTACTCACTATGCCTCCATTACTAATCTCTTTCAACTTTTATGGCTAGTGGGAAGTAATATTCTGTGTGTTAAGTAAAAGCTAACTGTATTTCCAGCTTCAGTTCTGGATGGAGTTCTCTTTCCACTAAATTCTGGTTTGGAAATGTCCACTGATACAGAGTTTGTGCCCTGCAGGAGTCCAGAGCTGCATTCCCATCTTATCTATCACATCTTAGGGAAATGATATGTGATACATATAACACAGACGTGACAGTGTTGTTTCAGGGCATTAATACACTTCAATCTTTCAGACTGTAAACTGATGGTTAGGTTTAGATCTTGCAATAAAATCGCTTTTCCTGAGAAGTCACAGAACAGTGGTTGCAAGATCTGATATCCTTGCACGTTCTTTCCTGGGTCTGTGTGTGATATTCAAGTGCAAATGGGTGGGACTGTAAATAGCCAAGAAGGAGAGAGAGAAATTTTTGTATCTGCTCCCAGACTCAGTGGTTAACTAAGTGCTGGTTAATAATTAATGAAAGCACTCTTCTCAAAAGTGATGTTGAAGATAGAATTCTAGCAGTCCAATGTATGGTATGTCATAAGGTGCTCCTAAATAAAACAGAAGCCAGATTTTATTGCTGTCTCATATCATTACTGCTGTGTGGGTGTGAACCTCCCATTTTTATGCAGTGGCACAAAAGGGTGAAAGTTTGTGATGCAAGTTAGGGGCTGGTTTTGAACGGTACCTATCTGTTGTGCTTCTTAGATGTTCATTGAAATTAAAAAAAAAAAAAAGGAGTTGCAGTACAGGAGGAAGACTGAGAGCTGTGAGAATGTAAGAGAGATGTATTTTTGTACACAGCTGGCCTTCCTTCTGTATGAAAATCCTTCATGCATTTGGTGGTGGTTTATGCTTGGATTTTCAGACTGATTGGCTTTTTTATAGCCTGCTCTCCTGAAATGTAAAGCACTGAGTTGCTTCTTTCAAGTGAAGATGTTCCATGTCAAAACTTATTTGGAATTCTAAATAGGTTTTTTTCCCTAAGGCAAATTATCAGTATTTTTTCCCCTCTATCTACAGACATAGAGAAATAAAACCAGCAAATATCTCCATAGACAAAAATGGAAAAAGAAGTGATTTAAAGAATTGCTAAGTACCATAATTTGCTAGCAGGCATTGAATTTTTTTATTATAGGATTCTAGATTTAGAGAATGAAGTAGGGTTTTCTTGTTCTTTTATATTTTAAATCTGTAACTTCAAAAATGTTCCTAAAATAGGAAGAATGCATTCCCTTTTGAGATGAGGAATCAGAATCTGCTGCGAAGAAAAGGGCAAAAATTGAGAAATAAATCAATTGAGCACCTCTAAGAGGAACCATTTAAGTTATTTATTTTCAAAAAGAAAAAGAGTGGAGCAATTAGGAGAATGACATCATCTGTGTTCTGCAGTGGGTTCTTCTGCTCAGTTTGTGTGAGATATTTCTTAAACCCCCCTTGCCTCTGATTTCTCTGAAACATTAAGAATTGCCTTCCGATCACTGCAAAAAGCGTTCTGAGCCACAAAAGACTTGGGATGATAAAAAAACTTCCCCTGAGACAAAAATGCAGGGGTGGACCTTAGCTCCCTGAAATCTGCACAAGAATTCCTAGAACTCGAAGAGGTACAAATGTGTTTGCTCACAAAACCACCCCGACAACGCAGGCTTGGCTGCAAAAGAGCTTAAGAACTGTTGGTATCTTTGACTGGCAGCTTGATTGGAGTTTGTCCCTCCCTGCTTCTCTTCACCCCTTCCCTGTGCTGCACTCCCCCTGATCACCTGCACTGGTTTGAACTACTGCTGCAAAGGATCGTCTTTCATTTTAGAAGGTGGAAACTCATCATTTAAATCTCTTTTACTGTTTATCATATCCTCAAAACCGCAGGCACTCAGTTATTAAACGCAGGGAGGGCACCAGCATCCTCAGCATCTTTAAATCCAGTCAGGAAGGTATTTGGAAGGCTGAGGTTTGGACTACATCGAGCCAGGGGAAGGAGCTGTCACTCAGCACAGATCTGTTTATAAGCACTGCTCTCCAGAAGACAACTGACAATTGTAATGGGGCTAATTCTTCTAGCAGCCCTGGCATAACACCATCAGGGCTGTCTGGCGCTGCACAGGGTATTTCTTCCATGAAAGAAAACTAATCCTGAGCAAGACAGTTTTAGTGTGACTTATGTTCCTTGAAGTGCTATTACAGCAAGTAAAACAAGTGGCGTCATTTCTCAGTGTTTTAAAATAAGCTGCACTGAAATCAATATGGATTTATTCCTTGTCTCTTTCCACAGCACCCAGGAGGAGCTTTCCATTCCACTTTCAGACAAAAATGTGTCTTCATTTAGTGCATATTATATATTGCACCTGCTGTAAAACAGAACTGTGCATTTGAGTGACTGCCTTGAACCTCAGTCCTGCCCCCCAGCAATTGCAGCTGCCTCCCTGGTGATGACTGGTGCCCCTCATGGATCTAGAGCTAACTCTGATGCTCGGCTTAACACATTCTAATTTCCATTAAATGATGGTTTCACTTCCTTTTTCATATGAAAGTGTGATTTCTGTTCATATTTTTTTCCATTCATGATCTGAGTAATGCCTGACATTTTTGTTTAATGTATACAAAGTGTTGTCTTGTGTAAGATGGCCAAAGGCTGCATATAGTGACGTGGACTTTTCAGGACATTATGGTTTGCAGTTTAAAAATCAGAAGTCAAATTTGGTTGTAGTGGGAGTCTGTTTAGCTGGAGCTGTATGAAAAGATTAAGACCTTACTTGTGTTTTTCCATACCAGAAGCAGACACTTTCCAAAGCACTTCAGCTGGGGAGGCAGAGTGCAAGTTGTTTATTTTCAGTGGCATCTCCATGGTTCCAAACCCCTTATCTAGACTCTTAATGGGCTATGACTGGATAATTAAATAGCAGGGTTTAGGCCAGCTACTTGTGGTTTCAGTGTGGGATAAATGCATGTTTTGGAGCAACTTAATGTGGCATGGCTTTTAGGACAGCAGGTTCTTTGAGCAGGGACTTAGGGGCAAATTGGGGCCAAAAATTGAAGCTTCACTAAGAAATGTCCCTGGAGCAAAACAGAATGTTTTGAGCATCATAGTGTCACCAGCTTCTGTGTTCTCCTGTTCTCCTGAAGGCTGTAGCTACTCTTTCAGAGCCTTATTCCCAAGAAGCAGCTCAGCCAGCCCAAGAGCATCACATTTGGCCTTTTTAGAGCAAATTCCCTGGCTGAATGGCAGGTCCTCAGCTGGCTGACATAAATAAACAACTGTAACAGAGCAGGGACTCCTTTTGTACTGCTTATTATTATGGCAATAATCTGACATGCAGTTACTTGCTAACAGAAATGTTAAAACTATTCCTGGCTATCTGTACCAAATAATTGCCTGTAGCCAGTACCAGAGAGTATCAGAAGTGAATTTGGATTCACTCAAGGTGCTTGTCAAATCCAGAGCTCAGGCTCCTGGGAGAGTTGCTTGCTACAGGATGAGATGCAGATGCTATCACTGGCTCACAGACACTTCATTAGTATTAAACCTTGTACTACAGATGGTGGGATTGGCTGTGTTCTGCTGAAAGCAGAGGGTTATTTTGAAAAGGGAACAGGAACTGAGGGCAGGTTTTACAGCTGCTGTATAGCTAACTGCATACTTTTTCACTTTGTCATAGTATTTCACTGCATTTTTATCTAACTGTAGGTAAGTAGGTGATGAGCAATAGCTGCTGATAGCTGTGGGCTTAAGGTTTGAGAAGTGTGACATCAAAATTCAGAACAAACTCTGCTGTATATCAGGTATTTAATTATCATTTTTAAGCTCCTAAAATCTACACCTTTTAGGTCCAGATTTGTCTCTCTTTCAGACAGTAGCTTATCAAACCCTGAAGAGCACTCACCTGGTGTGCAGAGCAGGGCAGGACATGCTCAGGTACTGCCTGTGCTCACTGTCATCAACTCAGAGTGCTGAGCACAGTGAGGCATATTTGAAAATAGAAAGGTTCTACAGGTGCTTGTTTTCTGTCCAGCTCTTGCTGATGACTGAGCCTGGCTGAGCTGCTGTAGCAACAGATCCCAAACCAGAGTCCTGATGTGCCTCCTTTCATCAAGGCTGGGCTCCTTCAAGCAGATCTGCTCCCGAAGGGAGAGAGAAGATGCTTCACTCCCATCTGAAAAGGGGTTTGGCAGATACCACACAGCAAACTTCCTTCCCCCTTCCTTTATCTGCCTTGTGGCTGAGCGGTCCCTGGGGAAGTGCTCAGTTCTATCAGAGCAGGGCAGAGCTCCCTCACACCACAGCAGCTGCCTGCATGTGCAGTAAGGAGGAGAGGGAGTGGCTGACCCCCAGCTCTGAAATACAAGGCCACACAGGGGACAGAGGAAAGGCGAAACCAAAGGGTCATAAATGAAGCCTTGTGCAGGAGGATGTGCAGTGGTGCCTGTAGCAGCTGTTCTTGTCAGAGGTGAGCCAATTCCTCCTGAATAAGGAACCCTCTTTCACTACACTGCTCCTGAAACAAGTTTGGGGAGGGTCTTCTGCAAGGAGAGCCTATTTCAAAGGGAATAATTCTGTGTTTTCCTCCTGACTGTTAAAAACAGACTGGCCTGCATCACACAATATTTTGCAAATGAGAACACAAATCTTGACAGAATGAAAGCATTTGCAATTAAGCATGGGATTAGTGCTCACTACTATTCTGGAAGCAGGTAGCTGCCTTAAAGAACTCAAGAACAGCTTGAGGATCAAATCTAGTAGGGAGACCTGAGAGCTCCTCTGCCTTGCTCTACTGGCACCCAGGTGCAGCAGGCAGAGGAAAGGGAGGAGGAGGTCTCATCTCTGCTCAGGAAACTGATCTGGGCTGGTCCACAGCCCCTCTGCCCTAATGATTTTCTGCCATGGCTGGTGGTGGCTTTCAGCAGTAGGATTTGAATGTGCCCAGCAGGAGGGTCCACTTGCCTCCTGTGAAACAAACTATGTGGTAAGCTAGAGTCCAAAGCCTTGTGGGATGGAGCATGGGTCTGCTGAGCAGCTCTTGGCTTCCATTTCAATTAATATTGTGAAATAATACTAATCCATGCAAGTGCTACTGATAGATTGCATTTCCCTGTGCTTTCAGAAGTGGAGAAGGACATCAGAAGTGACTGGAGAACAAAACCACACTGAAATCAGTCATCTGGATACGGTTTAAGACTGGTTGAAGCTCAACTGCACACACAAGGGACAGGAGCTGGTAAAGCCATACAGCCCTTCAATTTTCTTCGAGCAGTGTGCCTTCAATCTGACCTTTGTGACAGATGCAGTACAGAACTGAGAGGTTCTGAACTGGTGCTTCTCTTAGCTTGTACCAAGCAAAAATCTCAGTTGTTAAAAAAAATTAAAAGAATCACACAGGAGTTATTAAAAAATTCATTGCACTTTTCTTTTAATTTTGAATTAATCAGGTTTTTATTAAGAGGTATTTACAATACCCTGCCAAAGCAGTGCAAAGCCACAGTGTGAGCCTACCTAGGGCTATGATTTAACTTAAGAGTACAAATTCAGAGCAGAATGAGCTGGGGCTGGAGTTACTCCTACCCAACCCCTCCTCCTGGTCTGAGCTACAGGCACCTGTGTGCTTCAGCTGCTCCTCACATATCCCAGGAGCCTGGCACAGGGCACTCCAGCTTCTTCACAGCCAGGAAGCTGCTCTACAGCCCAGGCTGGAAGAGAAAGGCAGCCAGCAGAAGGCAGGTTAAAGGTACTGTAGATCATCAATGCTGATTGATTGATTGATGCACTCATGCAAGTTAGGTCCTGCCAGGCTGTTCCTGACTCTTTATGTGAGGAACTTCATACTTAGAGCAACTCAAGTTTTACTGCTGCCATGAAAAAAAAAAGCCCTTCATAACAACTGAACTGTTACTAGGTACGTTAGTAGTTGTGAGGTCTATTTTTCACTCTCAAAGCAAGAGTCAAGAATACTACATAACACGTTTTAGAAGACAGCCAAGTACTCTTCATGCTACTTTCTTAGCCTAGCTGAACAAAAAAAAAATCCCAGCCCAAAATCAGTTGGTCCCCATGGCAGTATCTCATGGAGATACACTGCATTTTTCTTGCTGTCCTTGCTCACACCTGGTCAATAATAAGATCTAACTACATGGATTACGGTAGATGTTGTAAGCCCTGTACATGTGCTAAGCTAAAAGTAATTACCCTGCTGTTTCTTAGGGAAGTTATTCCCCTTTCTTCTTCCAGAGCTGCTCTTTCTCTACTTTCCCAACAAATTGCAGAATATCTTTAGCAAGAAGTTCAGGTTCCTCGAAGGCTGCGAAATGGCCACCTCGAGGCATGAAGTGGAAGGAAACGATGTTGATGTATTTCTTCTTGGCCCAAGCCTGAGGTGTGTGCAGGATCTCATTAGGGAAGGAGGCAATGCCAGTGGGTACCTGAACTGTGAGCCTGGGAGAGGAGAGAGAATCATTGTAATCTTCCAAACACTTAAACCTGCAACAAATCAGGAGTCCCAAGGAAATGTTCCTAAACAGTTGGGCACGCTCTTGTTAGGCAATTAAAATTCGACTTCCATATCTTAAAAGTGAAGACAACACTCTAATTCCTGAGGAAAAAAACTTGTATTTTTTTTGCATACAGTGATATTAAGGCAATTTTGCAAGGGATCCAGGGCATGAAGGTCAGATGCATGGAAATGGAGAGGAGAGCCCTAGGAGGTGGTGGGCAGCAAATTTCCTCTTGCTGCACACAGGGCTCAAGTTGAGGGGCAAGCACACAACTCGGTAAGGGCTCAAGAGAGGTTTACAGAGAAGATAACCACTCAAATATGCTAAGCCTGGCAGGACAAGTGGAGGGGAGGCAGGGGAAGAATTACTTCAGAGGGGGAGAGAGGAGAGGAATAATAATAATCTAGACTAGTTCAGAAGCAACATTTCTAAATGTGAGGCTATACCTTGTAAAGTAGCCCTTGCTTTTAACTGGCACAAATGCACACTACAGAACATTCTGCACACTAGCAAGTGTAAGGAAGCAACTGGATTTGGGGGAAAGAGTGTCTTATAAAGTGGAATGATCTGTGCTTGTTGTAAGAGCCACGTTTTCTAGGTTTAAATATCCCATACACATAGGATGCATTGTCAGAAGTGACAGACTTTAAAATGTAGATACAAAAAGTGTTGGGCACGTAGCCACTGGAAGCCTGAGGTCAGAATTTTACACAAGACTTTGAGACTCTGTCCTCTAGGCACGTAGAAGTTCACACAGCTCATCTCATGCAGCCAGAACCAGAGCAAAATACTGCCCACAGCGTAGCCACAACAGCTTCAGGAACTGAGTCAGCTTCCTGGGAGCACCATTTCACAGCTAAATAAATACCATGGCACTAAGCTGTGGCTGCAAATACCTCGGGGCAGGTTTAAGCCTTCACTCATACTCAAGCTGACACAGGTATATGCAACCAAGCTGCCGCTTTAAGAGTCTGAGCAGCAGCAGGCACATCAGTCTCGCTGACTCCTGAATGATGCAGTTTGTCAGAAGGCTGAAGCTGCTTCCAAAGGAAGGACTTAAGCCTTTTGCAGACATAGGCAAAGTGTGTCCAGAAATGTGCAGAAACTACAACCAACTAAACGAAACAAAACTGACTGCATGACTCAGTCACAGGCTAATTTAGTAACTGAAATAAAATCGGGAAGTACGTGGATGCTCCATGAATGGGAGGCCCTCAAGCAGTGCCTCCAGTCAGATCTCCTCACTGATGGTTCAGGATTCCTGCCTAAGCACCGTGTTGACCAAGCACTACACAGGAAGGACATCAACTACCAGGTCTGTCCTGTAGAGGAGCATTGTGATAAAGCAGTGCTTTCCCTCAGCATTCAGAAACCTGTAAGGCTTGAGCAATCCCTCTGCAACCATAAAATTAAGATCAGGGCAAAATACTTAAAGAGAAGAAGCCACACTTACTTTTCATGTTTCTGTGTGCCTATCCCCCTCTGCAAGTTTTCTTTGTAGAAACGCATGGAGGAGACGATGCAGCCTGACACCCAGTAGATCATGACATTGGTGAGCAGATCATCCAGGCTGAACTTCCTGAAGAGGCAAGCCCAAGAGATGGCTTAATTAGAACTGAACACTGATTTGCATCACTTTAGCAGGGGCTTGACTTTGGTTTGGTTGTAAGGGGAAAAAAAAAAGTTACAGGAAAAAAATAGTTAACTTGGTTAAGAGTGGAGAGGTGAAGCTGCTACTCCCCCTCTGTCTGCCAGTGACCAATTAAGGATGCTAAAGGCTTTCAGACACAAACTGGGAAGTGACATTTCAACTCCTACACAGAAGGCAGACTCCAACAAGCACCTTATGCTCCAGCATGGTCTGTCTCTCCTGTCCACAGACGGGGAGGGTGGGAGCAGAACAGCACATGCAACAGCTTGTGCCATTTATTAATGATAATCTGAAATGCTACTGTGAGCCTTCAACAGAGCCATGACACACCAACATGTGCTGTAAACAGAGCATGTTTCATATAAAATTATTAGCTGTGTGCAGTGCAAACAGTCCATGCAAATCTTCTGCCACTGGGCCTGTCCACAACATGCCCCCTCTCTCCACTCCTGCCAGGTAGTTCTCAAAGGGGATTTCATCTCTGATTTCTGCTGCACACTAAACATAATCCTTTATTAGCAAATGGTAGGTAGATGAAGCAGTAGCAATCAATCCAAAGCCAATTAACAGAGAGTTAATTGTTAGTATTACAATGAATCATGAGTTCCCAGCATCTTAATGTGGGTTAAACTCTTGGTCCCAATGAGATTCTTCCCCCAAGTCAGTTTTTAATATCCAGGAGTTGCAGGGTGTATTTCTTTTCTTAGGAGAGTGGGAAGGGAATCCATCACCCTCCATGGCCTGTTTGCCTCCCTTTGTGCTGCAGTGCTGCCTGCACCAGCTGTGGTCACTACAGGCTCCCTGAGGTGTGAGGTGACCACTTCAGACAAACCTCTTCAGCTGTGACTCCGGGCTTAGTCACCGCATCCAAAGTGGCAGGAGAGAAAGGGCTTACCTCTCTAGTCCTCCATCCTCCAGATTCTGGAATTCCATATCAGTCCACGAAGAAAACTTCTCCAAGATGTATGCAGCCAGTCCTACAGGAGAGTCATTCAAACCACAGCCTGTAAAGGAAGAGGAAAATTTAACTAAAATTGTGATATCCAACTCCTGAGAGTGTTAGAGAAGCTGCCTATTATAATACAGGGGGTGTAACTTTACAAAGCTGTCCCATCAGCTGCTTTCTTAAATAAATAAATTAAATAGTACAATGAGTTGGAGCCATTTAATGCCAAATCATAAACTGAAAGTATCTGCAAACAAGCAGGCTCCACATTAGCTCACACTGAACATTTTTTGAACTGATGTAACAGTATTGGATTTCTGCTGGCTTTTCTTTTTTTCTGGTAAGCTAATAAGATTAAGCTCTATGTGCCAAGCAGGGTTTGCTTCCATTAATCTGGAAGTTGTCATGTATTAAACAGCATTACAGAGCCAAACCCCACATGCCTACACATGACCAGGAGGATTTGCAGCATTATCTACCAGCAAAAACATTTTAAGGATTATTAGAAAGTCATTAAGGAACAGCAAGGCTCTACTAAACAGTCCATCTTCTGAATTAGCAACAGCAAACTGCCTTCTTGTAGAACAAGCCTCAATATTATAGTTTGCTTTTCTTGGGCAGAAAAAACACACCTGCACTTGGAACTTTGATCACACATCCCAGAGCTGTGAAATACAGGGACCATAAACCGTCCCAGCTTCTCAGTAAAACACAAGAAGAAGCTGTTCCCAAGGAACAGCAATGTATTTGAAGTTCCACCCATGCAACCCAGCCTTCCAGGAAGATGCCCAACACTGCAGCTGGCACAACTTCACCAGTAATTGCTATTTAGGCATGCCAGTGGAATTTCAGTTATTAAGCAACTACCACTGATAACTGAAATAGCAAGTGTTTGAAAAAGTTCTGTTGAGCACACTTTCCAGACCTGGTGGGCATGACAAGCAGTAGCCTGTTCTCATCTGCTTCCTGTGAGTAGAGTACATCTGTTTATGTGGAAAAAAACCCTGATATTGGTCCTAAGAGCACTCAGAATACAGGCATTTCTGTCAGAAATGTCTTCAAAGGATTTCTCCCCTTTCAGGAACTGCCACTGCCCTGCTCCTCTCTTCTTTGTGCTGAGAACTGCAGGAATGCTCCAGCTCCCAAAGCATGAACTGGCTGCTGGCTCCCAGTCTGCACAGTCTGCTCTGACAGACCACACAGGACTGGTAAGGACAAGAATCAGCCAAAATTCTGATGGCTTAGGCGCCTTTCAGCTATCAGCTTCCCTCTCTTTTCTAAAACACAAAAGACTGGCAATTTTTAGAAACCAAAACTCAATGGAAGCCAAATTATTTTAAATCCATAAAATTATCCTTTTGCCTACACATTTGAAGAACATACCTGCCTCTCTAGGTAAACTTATGGAAAACCATTAAGAAATATTTTCCTTAGCTATGTTTTTAATAAAATCCACCAGTGAATTGCTGCTGCACTAAACTAAAATGTAGTTAGTACTCTTGACTCAGTTGTCCAATTCAGTCACAAAAGATGTTTTTAAAATAGAAACACTTAATACTCAGACACTTAAAGCAGTTAAACCATCTGAGTGACTAGCCCATCTAGAAAGAACATTCATAGCTACAATTTTTTTTCCTTGAAAGCCTGCAAGTGATTCAGAACAATGAGTGAAAGTGAAATTTGATTTTACTTCTCAGGTATTACTTTTCCCTAGAATAAATAAGCTACATTGTGTGCTGGGACAGCTAAAATCTTCTTGTAGTTTACATTATTTGAATGTGATCCACTCTCTGAGAAGAAACTATCTTTTGCTCTCAGCAGAGCTGCATTTGAAATGGAATTGCAGTCCCCAGTGATAGCAGAAGTGGAAAAATATTAAACAATCTATTTTATTTATGAAAACTGGGAAATGAGCTCAGTGGCACTTGGAGCATGCTCAGTTTGGATGTGCAGACATTGCAAAAAAAATTATTTTCAGCCTATTTTAAGCAGTACATTTTGTGTCTATGAAAGTGCAACTAAAGTGAAGAGACTTAAGTATTCCAAGTTCAAAAGCTCGCGGGGGTTTTTTTGTTTGTTTTACCAACAGTATCCGGCTTTGTAGCCTGTATGTGAGCGTAGCCAGACTCCGACAAGATCCTGTAGAGCCCTTTTTTCAAGAAGGGAAACATCCTCCTGACATCTTCATCCTGGAATCCGAAGAGCCCTGGGAAGTACCGGCCCAGCAGGACGGAGAGCAGGTGAGTGAGTCCCAGCTTCGAAACTGAGACCATATTTAAATGGAGACCTTTCACATGGCTGAAGACAAAACCAGAAAAAGCCCCACAAGTTAACAAAAAGTTAACAAAAGTTCAAAGTTGTTGTATTTAGAGTCATAGAATATGCTGAGTTGGAAGGGACCCACAAGGATCATCAAAGTCCAACTCCTGGCCCTTCACAGGACAGCCCCAAGCGTCACACCATGTGCCTGAGAGCATTGTCCAAACGCTTCTTGAACTCTGTCAGGCTTGGTGCTGTGACCTGTAACATTTAAAATGTTTTAACAAAAACGGACATACTTGAATTCCAGCCTGTTAAATACATCATGACCTCAGCTGCCCTTTGTAGAGTGGCTTTTCACACAAAAACAACAAGTCAGAGGGACAACCGTCACTAACCAGCACACACTCCAGGGCACTAAGCCACAAATCTTCCTTTTTTTTTTCCTTTACAAGTACTTGTCCCACTCCAGACCTCAGCGAGGCCACTACAAAACTACTGCACAACTGTTTGAAAGAAAAAGCATTTAATATAAACTAAGTTATGTAATTTTGTATCATTGCTTAACACCGAGCATCAAAGAGAGAAACTACACAGTGAGGACTTGGGCAGGAACTCCCAAGTGTGCAAGAAATAACTACTCACAGAGTAAAACAGCTGTACCAAGGGGGTACTCACTTGGGAGCTATCTGGGCCAGGTTGGTGCAGATGAGCCAGCCCCAGTCACCACCCTGTGTGTAGAACTCATTGAATCCCAGTCTGAGCATCAACTCATAAAAAACAGAAGCGGCACTCACGGAATTGAAGTCTGCATTAAAAGAAAAGAACACTTTTGTTGGATTAATTCCACCCACACTTCTGACCCTGGAAGCATTGATTCTCCACATCAAGGCAACGTTCAAGTTCCCCAAAAGCTACAAGTCCAATTCTCCTGTATGGAAGCCCTTGCTCAGCATCCAGGCAGGGTCTAGAGAGCAAGCAGAAACCATGAGGAGGACAAACTCCAGCCCTTGTGGCAGACTGGTGTTCTCCCAGCTGTCCATCCCCTTGCCCCACCAAGGGGCTGCCAGACTCCCCTTAAACTCAGCTCTGTCCAAACTCCATCTGAGCCCCATGAGAGGCACAGAGTTGCCCAGAGAGTGTGTTTCTGGTTTGCCTGCTGCGAGCACAGTCTCCTCTTAATGATAGTTGGAAACTCTTGCTTGCACCAGTGATGCACTTCTCCGCTGCTTCTGAACACTGACCACCTGAATCATAGCCAGGGAAGCAGAAAAAAGCAAACCCAGCCTTCCCCTGCCACTCATTCACCTGCACAGGTAATTAAATGCTAAACTCAATACCAATTTAAACACTACCTGGCTTCAATTTGCTGCAGCTCGTGTTTGTATCCCTCAGAGCACAAGCTGAGCAAGCAGGTATTTGGCTGCAATCTGCCATGTGGATACATGAACAGCTTTGTTTCATCTGTTCCTTCTCACCTACCTGTACAGTGCTGTCAAATACGGATTCAAAACACCCAAAAGGAACAGCAATAAATTAAATCACCCTGCCTGCTCACTCAGAGACAATTCATGGATGCAATTGCAACTCTTGAATTGTCAGTTCATAGCTTTTTATGGTGCTTTTTAAATTATCTATCTACACGTTGCTCCAGAAACTAGCCAGTGATGTCACCCAAAGTCAGCCCCTTATCTCCCTCCTCCCACACGACACACAGGATCTCTGTTTCCTCACGGGGAAAACAACAAGTGTGTAACAGGAGTTGCTGTTCTGCTAACAGAGGCTGTCTCACTGTGAGACTGGGCTTGTGGGGGTTCAGTTTCTTCTCATGCATCATACCTTTTTTGTGGGGTGCTTCTGAGAAGCCGTAACCAGGGATAGATGGGCAAATGACCTCAAAAATGTGCTCATCACCAAGGCCGTGGCTTGCAGGATCCGTCAGGAGAGGGATAATTTTGTAAAACTCGTAAAATGAGCCGGGCCAACCATGAACCATCAGTAGTGGCTTTGCAGCCTGGCCTTCAGGCAAACGAGGAGGCTTTACGTGAACAAAATGGATATCAATGCCTGTAAAAATAAAATCACTAATTAGCATGCCCAAATTTACCATGACACTGAAACTAATCACAGAACAGATTATGAATACAGCTTTTCTCCAGTCCTTTTTTTTTGGTGAGCGTGCAAACACGCTGCACCTCTCCGGATCCATTTACCCAAGGACCTTAAAGTACTTTATAACGGGCAATTAAGCATCACAGCAGCCAAATGAGGTTGGCTATTTCTGTTTTAAAATAAATTGGCAGATTAAGACATAGAAGTGAAGCAATCTACCAACGGTAACACAGTGACTCACACAGCTTACAGGCAGAGGAGACAATTACATCATTTAGTCCAAGTGCCCTTAAATTTTACCCAAATGTCCCTACATGGCATGGGATAGGCTTCAGTCAGCCACAGATTTTTCTTCCTGAAAGGCCAACAATTGCGGCTTGAAGGCACCAAGAGATAGGGAATCCATCACAACTTGCAGCTGTTGGTTTGGAGGCATTAATCACTTTCCTCATTTTGTCCATGCCTTACTTTCCATTTGAACATGTCTGGCTTCTTTCCCCAGCCACTGACCCTAAATGCTACAGCAAAAGGAATTTAAAAAGCCTTCAGTAAGTATTCTCTGCCTGTGGAGGCCTCCTGGAATCAGGTCACACATCTTAACTGCCGATAAACCAATCATGCCGAATCAAGGATTTTATGCATCACTGAAAGAGAGTTAAAGTGTTCATTTTCGTAGTTCTTTCCTACCCTTTGTCCAAAGCTTTCAGTATCTCTTTAAGTGAGTAAACCAAAACAGGAAACTATGTTCTAGTTCCAGTCTCCTGCTTGTTCAGTAAAAGGTAAAATCTGCAGTGTGGTTTGCACTGTGATCCTTTCCAGCAGGAAAGCTTCACACAGCACTCCCTGCTGCAGGTGAACTGCTCTTCCTCAAACTAACGCAGGGCTTTGTTTTCCAGGAAACAGGAATTTCTTCCCAGCAGAGCCTGAATGCCTCATTTCTTGATGTATTTAAGCACATTTTACTCACATCAACTCCAGTTCACCAGCAATCCCACCTTTCACTGACTTGAGATTTCCCCTTGAAATGACTTGACTTGACACTTCTGTGAATCTCTGTATTCTCTGAAAAGCTTTCAAGTGATGACAGAAGGTAGGAATCTGATACACAGCATGTTTGACCTTGTCTTTTCATATCTCCTCTCTGTAATCTTTCCCAACACTGAAATTTCCCTTCCCATTGCTATACATAGTGCATTGTCCTTAGGTGCTTCTCCCTTTCTTGTCTCAGATGGTGCTTTTTTCTCCTTCTTTAAGGGAAGGCTTTTTGGCTTTATCTTTTTCAGAACTAACATCATTTAAATCAATGCTTTAAGCTCTAACCACTATGTAACACCATTTATTGTCCCAAATCCATTTAAAATATTATGGCAAACTGCACCATTTGAAATAACACACAATTATGGGTGCAAGTAAAAACGTAACAAAATGCTCTGTTAAGGTTAAATTTTGCCATTGTGTCAGACAATTGCCTGCTGTGCTCTAGATCTACAACTGCAGCCCCAAAAGACCCAAGCACCACCCTAAATCAGGCACTTGAAAAAGCCCAGTCTGACCAAGCTCCAGCACCAGCAGAGCTTGGCTGAACAAACTCTTTGGAAAGGTGCAGTGTGCTCTGAAGGAAGAGAAGCCATCCCTTCACACCTGGCAGCACACCAACCCCAGGGGAAAGGCATTGTGCACTCCTAGGCCTGGGAATGCCTGAAGAGGTGCAGCAGAGCACATCTGCCCTGCCAGGCAGGGACAAGCTGCCCAGTGGAGGAGGGCTGCCAGGCTGATGGCTTCGCCGCGACAGCGGCAGCTGGGCAGCTCCACGGAGCACGAGGAGACATCTGTGGGAGTGTCTGCATGACTGCATGCGAGCCAGGGAACATGTGTACGTCTTAAGATCCACTTCTGCTTCCAAACACCCGCGCCTGGCTCCCGTTAACACCAGCTGACAGCCCGCTCATGCACAGGGAATTCCATTTGTCATTCCTTGTCCTAAAGGCTTCGGTTGCAGTGAAGGAGTTCCTTGCTGCTTCGGCAAGGAATGATGCCAATGATCCAGACTATGACAGCCAGGGAGGGAAGGCCCACAGGACACAACCAGAGCCTTCTTCCCACCAAGCTCCCTTGCAAACAAATTTATCTACTACTGTTTATGTTTTAAGGGAAGAAGCTACACACCTTGAATCTTTGTTTTGAATTGTGGGTACTTGTTGAGGACTTCAACTTGTTTCTTCCAATTGAACTGGTTTTTCCAGTAGGACACAACCTTCCTGAGATGCACCGAGTTTGTCCCATAATGGAAGCAACTGTTCTCCAGGGGCTCAGTGAATCGAGCCTGGTCAAGTCTCCTAAATAAGTCCTACAGGGAAAAAGAAAGAAGAGACATTAAAAGCACTTGTGTCTGCTGCCTTGGGCTCTACTGTGTATGGTATCCAGTTATGCCCAAGTGAAACGAGAACAATGGAAATAACATCTCTAATCAGACACCTGTGCCTTTTGCTGATGCTCCATCAGCTGTTCCAATTCCTTTCCTCCTCCAGATGGCCTCCTTCCTCTTCCATTCACAGCTGTTCTCAGCCTTTGTTCTGCAGGGCTGCCTAACCTGTCTGCCAGGCTGAGAACCACAGAGGGCAGGATGCTCTGCTGGCACTGCTGTGGCTTCACAGGGTAAGTCTTGCTGCCTTTCCAGGGTGCTTTCCTCACAGCCAATGCATGGATCTGGCCCAAACCTTTTGCTTTCCATCCCAAACCCAGGGATGGGAGGTCTTCACTGGGAAACACTCGGAAGGATTTTGCATAGACAGAAAGCTGGTGAAACTAGACTGAAATTAAAGTTTGCCAATCTGGAATGACAATGACAGTCACCTTCCCACTGCACTTCAGGGGTATAGGGGGTGCTGGTGATACTGCAAGATCACTGCAAACTCACTCAGCAGGGAAGGACAGCCAAGAGCCCCTTCCTACTGCAAACAGAACCACAGAGTGGCAGAGGGTGAAAGGCAGGTCTGGGGATCTAACCCTGCTCAAACATTTTAAAGGAAGAAATTATCCAGCTTAGTGACTGCAGTGTAAGGGGGAAACATAATGGAGATCAATGTCCCTTGATATTACTAAGAAGGGCAAGCAAAGAGTTAAAAAAACCCAGGCCTTGCTGAGAAATTAGGAATCTATTATAAATTAATAATATGAGCAATCCTGTGAGTATTGTCTGAACCATGACTCCACAAAGATCTATGAAATCGTTCAATCCCTGGCTTAAACACACACAATCAAAATCTTTCTATCCAACAAATTCTGCAACGTATGTGTTTACTGTAATTACCACAGTAATTTAGTGTTGACCAAAGTAGACTATTAATTACAGAAGAATCAGCATCCAACACAGCTGCAAACATAAAGCAGTCAAGAAAATGAGGTATTTGTAATTGCTTTGGAGAGAAAGGGGGAAAAAAAAAAGACATTGTTCTTATTCTGGTCTACACAAACTGAGGAAAATGCACAAACAGAAAAACAGAGTTGAGTAATCTGTAATATGATTTTTATGTTTATTAGGCTTTGCAGAGTAGGTTTATTTACCAGCAATCTTGCAAGAGCCAGCTGAGAACAAAATTACACAGTGAGATCTGCCTATTCATACCCATCTTCTGAAGTACTGAAAAATCCCTTCCCCCAAGACCTGGACATCACTGGCACTCTGTTGGTTCCGTTAAAAATTCCTTCCAAACACGTCCTGCATTTATTTGGCCATTTCTTCCTTCCCTCCCCCCAGCACAGAGATTTGCTTACACTCAGCTCTTCCTCTGTAGTCTCCACCTTAAATGGCCGAACACTGGTGTCTTCCTGAGTCACAGGCTTTTGTCCCTTGCCCCACCACCCATCTTTGAAGGGCAGTGTCTCTTCCTTCTTCTTGGAAAACAAGAAGTAGATGAGGAGCGTCCCCAGGACCAGGAACACCTCGAGCAGCATAATGCCTGCAAGAGAAGGACAGAACTCTGGTGAGCCCAACCAGCTCAGAGAGACACACATTCTTTGTGAAGGCTACAGAGGTTTTCCCTTTTTAGACAGGATTCCAGCTACAGGATGTTCTGGCACTCACAAGATTTCGATACTTCGGTGAAATTTCTGAAATAGAATGTTTCAACCTACCCAAATGAGGAAGAATTGTTTTAAATAAAAGACACACAATAAAAACAGAACTCAAAGCAAGTAAAGAGATTATATGGCAATTAAATAGTCATTATAATGTAAATATAACAAATACAACTTAACAAATGTAACTTAATAAGTATAATTATATAATTCACATTTAATGCTTTCTCTTCCTCTGAAGCTCTAGATTCCCCACAAATCCCAAAGCAGAGCATCCCTTCAGCAAGGCTTACACATCTACTGCTGTAGATTTGGAAGGAAAAGAACAACAAGACATACAACCAGAATAAAAAGTGAACAGCGTGGGGGCAGCCACCTTGTACCTCCCAGTCAGCCAGGAAGTGGAGCAGGGATATATTTGCATAACCCTTGAACAGCAGTGCAAAGGGTAGTTGGACCTTCCCTTTCCTTCTCCCTGTGAATGATTTTAAAGAGAAAACAAAAGCCCATGCTCTAAAATGTGATCACACTCCCAAGTGATAAAATTCTGTCAAGGTGAAGAACAACCTGATTTCACAGCACATCTGCATAACCCAGCTGCAGGGCTGCTGTGCTTCAGTCAAACAGAACTCCTAACAACAACAACAAAAAAAATCCATTTTGAATATATTTGGACTATTTCGTGCTGCAAGTAGAAAAAACACTTAGACTCTCTTTAATAATTAATGTTTTCAAGCATGCCTTTAAGTATAAAAAACGTTTGTAAGGTGGTTTGGGGAACAGTACTGTCATCATTTTAATGCATAATTTTAAAGAATGTCGTGCTTCAAACAGTCATTTGCTGGGGAATTGCTAAGACATCAAGTATTTAAAAACTTCTGTAGGGCAAGGATTGTTTATGACCCAGAACATCTTCATTCTCTCTAGAGCCAGAAGGTTTTGTTGGTTTTGCTGCTGCAGAGTAATTTGATGCTGTGGAATGGCTCAAAGAGTCATCAGAATGCACCAAATTTACTCCTGGGTCAAAACAGGAATTTTAACACAAGTTAACAGGAATTCACTGGATTAGAGCAGGAATGAAACAGAATGAAATTGTTTAAGTGCCTTTATGTGACAGGACAGGCTTTAGTCAACTTCTTGAGTTTAATTTTCTAATGGCTGACAATAAATAAATAAATATGTAAGTCAAGATAAGCACCCATTAAAACATTTGTACAGAAGCCAGGCACTGTGCAGATTGAACAAGCTACAGAAAAAAAAAAAATCTATTTTTCACACATGCAAGTACTACAGCCTTGAAAGTGCCTGAATCCTCAGAGGTTGGAGCTATTGGGAATGATAGGCACTAAGAAAACTTGATTTTTTATTTGTTTCACTGGTGCTTCCATCATTTCTGCCGCTTGTTTTTCTTCACAGTGTTACCTGGAACGCAAGACAACGCTCTTTTCCCACCTTTACAACACCCAGGCCATAACTTACCCTAGAACTAAAAAGTTTATCCAATTTCAGCTTGCCTCAGCACACAAACCAACACAGTTTAGGAGCATCCTGAGCACAATTAAATTTTACTGCAAAGCAGAACCAGAGGGGCTTCTAGAAACCTCAGAGCACTTTACACAGAAATGATCCCTACCGCAGCATTTTGTAACATTTCTGCTCCTAAGCCTTCACGGAGAAAAACAGCAACTTCCCTGAAATCACAACACAACTCAGGCCACGTCTAGACTGGAGAGGTTCACCACCATCACTATGTAAACACCACGCACAGAAAAATCCAAACTCTTGGCCAGCTCCAACCTGTTTACAAAGCCCCTGACAAACAGAAGCACTGTGCAGGCAGCAGGGCTGGGCTCCCCACAAAAACAGGGAGCCCTTCCTCCTGGCTCCTGCTGCAGCAGCACCACGGCCTCGGCCAGCAGCGACAGCAGCACAGCACCCAACGCGGAACTGCTCAGCCCCGGAGCACAACCTCAGCCCCTTCCTCAGCAAGAAACCCTCATGTCTCCTAAGGCACTGGAGTACCCAGAGCTGCAGAACCATTTCTGCTCCCCCCCATCTGCTCTCAAGGACGCCTGAGAAAGGAGGGTTTTTGCAGCAGAAGACCTGGGGAGGGGTTGTGTGCAAATGTGTGTGTTTTGCATTCTCCCTGGACTGCATGTGGAAAGAACTCGCTGGGTGAACAGACACCAATTTTTGCAGCGAATTCCTAATAGACTTGAGGATGAGCTTGTTTACATCCTGGTAGGAAGTGCCAAAATCAGCTTCAGGTCTCACAAGAATCCTGTCTTCTGTTGCAGAGAGTTGGGGCTGGTGACAAATTGATTTGCCTGAGATGTCATCCTGTCTTGGAAGAAGCCGTCTCTGGTATTGGTCAGATTATTTTTTGCTAACACAAGAGACTCTCTGTATTCAATCTCTCTGAGCTCCCTTGAAAGTCCTGTAAAATTCCTGATTATAATGAACATGGAGCTCTAACTATGTCACATTTTTCTGTGAGTGCCCAGGAAGGGAAGGGCCAAGTGCGTCAGCAGTATTTTAACTCGCACCAGTTCACAGCACCAGTCCACTCAAGGGGATTGTTTTGTGAGGGATGTGCTGCTGGAATGCAGCATCTTCCTACCAACAGCTCCAGCCCGGGCCCAGAGGAGGCCACTCAGAGCACTAATTTCCCAAGTTCACTATTCAAGCTGCTTCTCTAGAACTCTTGTGTGCTGTTTGAGCAGCACAAAGCAGCCTCAGTGGTGACGAATCTGCACCAGAATCTCCTCCGCTAATCACTGCTGAGATCTGTGCTGAAAATGAAGTTATCAGCTCCTTAACACTCGTTCCACGATGCAGCAATAGAGCACCAAGAATGGGGAAGGGGAAACAGGTACAATAACCCTTTTCTACCCTCAGTTTTCAGAGATGTCAACAACAAAGTACTGGTGGTTTTATTGTCTGAAGTCTCTTGATGCAACCACACTGGCACGTTGCCTTTATAAACCAGTGCTTCAAAGGGAGTTCATGTTTTGGTTTGGCTTTTTCCTCTTTTTATGTGACCAAAGGCAAGACCTTAGAAGGAAATATTTCCATTTATTCCATGGTCCTTAGGCTCCGAGACTTTGCTGTACCCCAGGGTGGATATTGTTTACAGACAGCACTTAAATACCTTAGAAAGTACTTTTATCCTAAAGAGTTCAAGGAAGAATGCTTTTGGTTTGCTGCTTTAAAAACATGTTTTGAAAGAAAAATGTTGAAATGCAATGGGCCCAGTAAATAGCCTAAAAACAAGAGTCCTCTTGAAGAAGGCCAAGCACATCTCGAGAAATATGTTTGCAAGAAAACCCCAAAACTTCCTTACGGTGTCTTACTGCTCCCTATTGGAAACAGTTTTTCAGGAAACACTCCTGGTTTTCAGCACCTTTTTGCATTTTGATTTGTCCTCTGTCTGTGCATTAACATCAGAGCTACGGGCTCCACAGGAACAGAGCAATTATTATTTACATCAAAGCTATGTCCTGTCTCTTGCTTTGTCTTCATCAATCCACAGGAATAGATGCCCCAGAGAACAGTGCTCTTCATTTTCAGAGAGGTCATCTATGAAACAGCTTAATGGCAAAATCCCCATCTCCTCCTACAAGCAACCATCCCTCTTTGCCTCGCAGCCTTAGAACCCATCTGAAACGTGTTGTTGGAGGAACAAGCAACTCTGCAGACCTTCAACGTAATGCTGGAAACGTGTTCTGGCCCAAACACAACCCAGCTGCTGGGAATGATGCACAACACCCACAGCTCTGAGGGGTGCTCCCAGACCCTGCCAGTGCAGAACTGCTGCTGCTGCACGGGTGGAGCAAGGCTGGGAGACCGCGCTGCTTTCAGACACACGCCAGAGTTAATCATGGCTAAGAGTTAATAACATTTTCTCTCCAAGACTGGTGTACCAGCACACTGAGAGGGGGCTCAGAGCACTTGGCATGCTCTGAGAGATACAAGGTTTATTGATTAATAATTACTCTGCAGGAGAAGTAACAGCTCAATTTAGAAGTGATTTTTCTGTTTATTTTTGTTCTCTTACATAAAGCCCCACATCAGGCTTTACCAAAAAGGGCACCTCTCTGCTGCAGCGTCTTTGTTTACACATTGGTCTGCCCAAAGAGCAGCAATTGCAGGTTACTCTTCCCAAGAGACCTGAAGGAAAAACAACCCCACTGAAGGCCTTCAAAAACTCACGACACCTGTAACAGGGTCCCTGAGCACTGCCACAGCCTAAAAGGGACTAAGACACGGCACAGCCCTCACAGTCTATGTCCCACCATCTCCAGGCATCACATTGTTGCCATCATGTAGCACCAGAAACAGACAGAAAACCACCAAGTCACTTGTAGAAGAAAACCTTCCTATTCCTGTAGTTTATGGAGCATCATGACACGCTTGAAAATAGCTTTGCAACGCAGAAATTGCTTTGCACACAAGTGATAGCATCTCCCAGGTGAGAATGAAACGATACATTAACATTGCAGGGGAGGAGGAGAGGCAGGCATCGGATGAAATAAAGTGTCCTATGCAGGAAAGCAAATCAAAGACAGGAAATACAAATCCAACGGAGTTTCTGGCTTGTCTCAATAAGAAACTTAGCATTTACATTTTTTATTGCCACAGGGAGGTGGCACACAATGCTATCTCCAAAACAGCAGGAAGAGATGATATCATCCTATTTTACAGGTTTTTTTCTAGACTGTTCACAATCAGAAATTAGCCAGTACAGAAGGAACCTAATTAGAAGGCTACAAACAAGGAGGTCACGTCCCCAAAGGAGAGGAAACCACACTCTCTCAGGCCTCTGCCAGGAGTGGGGCATGCTGCTCCCAGGACAGGGTTGGGGGGACACCGCTGAGCAACGCCCCATGCCTCTGGCACTGAGGCACTGCTCCCTGCAGCTCCTCACCTGCTTTGTCCCTTGGACAACAGGAACAAGCAACAGGGCCAGTTTAGGCTCTTGGGGTGCCCGTATGCATCACCCAGAACTTGCACTTACAGCACTTAGTCCTCGAGGCACGTTATTCCAGGGGAGTGGTGGAGCACCTTACACAACAAATTCCCACCTCATTTTTCCTACAATTACAATCAATTGTTAACTCTCCGGTACTACACTGAAAGCCCAAGGGCCCTGAGACCCAAGTCTAGCTAAGCATAAAAGAAAAGTTGCACGGGACCAAGCTCACTATTGTCCACTTTGCCTCACCCAGGGGCAGCATATTTATGTAGCCACTGGCCAGTCAAAGCTCGTATCCCAATCATTATTTAAAATACTGCATACCATGTTCTTAAGAGGAAGAAACTCAATTTACAAGAACACATATTTAAGCAACATTACTTGCTCTTTCAAAGCCATGCCCCACACATTCTTCTGTGCTGCTTAAAAACATGATTTGTTTATCTCAATTTTCCTTATTTTGCTTCTATTATGCTTGAACAAACTCAAGAGTCTAAAAAAAGCCTTAGGGCTACATAAACTCAAACTGACAGAATCCAGCATGGGATCTGTGTGATGCCCATTATTGTGATCTAATGACTGTGTGCATGATTCAGGAGAAAGGGGATGCACTCTCCATCTGCAATAATTTCTGTCTAAGACTGTAGACAGAAAAGCCACGAAAGGATTCTTCAATCAGCACTGTTCAGTCATGATCATTAGGGGGGAAAGAACTGTTCAAACTACCATAATAATGCATTAAGGTTAGATCATGCAAAGATTTTATCCTATTTATCCTATCCAGCCCTTACTCTATTTAATGACCCTCAAATCCCAGCACAAACAGGTTTTTTGCACAGGTGCAGAGAAGTGACAATAGCCTGGCATACAATGGAGGATGAACACAGCTGAAAGTGCTCTCAGTGCCCTCTCAAATCCCATCTAACAGTTAAAAGAGGGAAGGATACCATGCCAGTAACAAGTTTTTTAAACAGTTCTTAGCCACTATCCAGCCAACTAAACGACACAGTCCAGCAGAGTCCAAACAACATCTTGAGCTTTACTCCGTTTCATGCCTAGTGTCTGAAAAGAAATTATGAACAGCACATGGTTCTGTTTTGCCTTCCACTAGAGTTTCTAGCAATAACGAGGTTAACCTCCTCATCCTATGCCAGTATCTGCATTTTACAGAGGGAGTGGAAAGATATAGATATATGTAAAGATATAGAACCAAAGGAGTGAGATATTACAGATAAGGAAATGAGATCGAGGTAATTGTTCCTCATGCCTTAAGGTAAATTAGGGCTCTATTTTTAGCTTCACCAAATCCTCCAGCACTGAAGAGTAAAAGGTTACCCTCCTTCCCTGCCATGGTATTATTGCCAATGTGTTGCCCTCCCTGATCTCCAGATAAGACTTGTTTGCATCCCAAGCTGCTTGGTGGTACAGCACAGCATGTGCCCTTCTACTTACTGCAGGATCTTCCATTAGTCTTAAGTCTCTTAAGATTCTCCCATGGAATCAGGGAGGGAAGGATCTTTTCAACTAGCAGATTTACAGGCTTTTTTTATTAGCACTGTTAGAAAACTGTGTTACTGAAACCTTTAATTATTAAAACATGCAGAATTGACGTATATGTGGTGCTTTAGAGGGGAAAATAAAGAGTGCAAGTAGTTTGAGGTATGTAAGAACAAAGTACATGACAATCCTTCAGTTAAAAGAAGGTGTGGAGAAGGAAACGAAGAATATAAAGACTGCCAGAGGAATTTTCTGGCAAACTGCAAGACAGATGAGGTGCACACTGTGAATTTAAATTAGGATCACGACTCCAAGTAGTAAGGGCAGCGTGAATGAAGATGTGCTCCTTCCCCGCTGATATGAGACTCCCTCTGACCTCTGTGATGCCAAACTCCCTCCTTCCTCTGTGATGTAAGATGACCTCCATCTTCTGCGATGCCAGAGACTCCTCTTACCTCTATGACACCAGCCTCCCTCTTAGCTTTATGATGAGACTCCTTCCTCCATCAGTGAAGACTTCCTGCCTTTTTTCTATGACGTCAGATTATTTCTTTCCTCTGTGATATCACACTCTCTCTTATCTCTGTGATGATTCCTTCCTTTCTCAGTGATGCCAGACTCCCTCCTTCCTATAGGAAGCCACATTCCCTCTTACCTCTGTGATGTCCAACTCCCTCATAGCTCTGTGATGCCACTCCTCCCTGCTTTCCACTCTCTTCTTCCTTCATGATGCCAGACTCGCTCTTACCTCTGCCTCTGTGCTGAGATGACCTCTGTCCTCTATGCTGTCAAACTCTCTCCTTCCTCTGTGATGCCAGATTGCCTCTCACCTCTGTGATGGCTCCTTCCTTCCTTCCTCTTTGATGAGACTCCCCTTTCTTCACAATTCCTCTTACCTCCATGATGAGACTCCTTCTTCCCTCTACTACAGCAGATTTCCTGCTCTTTTTATGATGCCAGACTCGTTTTTTCATGTGTGATGCCACACTCCCTCTTACCTCTGAGATGTCCAAATCCATTGTACCTCTGTGATGCCAGGCTCCTTCCTTCTTCATTGATGCCAGACTCTTTTCTTTCTTCATGGTGCCAGACTTGCTCTTCCCTGTGTGTGAGAATCTCTCCTTCCTCAGTGTGAGATGACCTCAATCCTCTGTGTTGTCCAACTTTTCCACATTTCCTCCTTTTTCTATGATGCTGCAATTCCTCCTTCCTTGATGATGTCTGACTCCCTCTTACCGCTATGATNTCAATCCTCTGTGTTGTCCAACTTTTCCACATTTCCTCCTTTTTCTATGATGCTGCAATTTATTTCAGATTTCCTTCTTTTTCTAAGACACCAGACTCCCTGGCCACAAAACCTGAATATTCCGAGTATAATGCAAGAAATGTGCAAAATCATATATAAGATAATCAATTCATTTTGCCTAGAGCTGTAAGTGTAAAAGGAAAAAGGAATATTAATTGTGACTATGGAAACAGGAAGAGATCAAAACTTGTTATCTCTCTACGAAGACTTCATTCCCAACGAGGAAAGGAACTTTGAATGATGCCAGAGGAGGGGAACAGATGGTAGTCATCATTTTCTGTCAGATAACTGCAACACCAAAAGGATGTGCCAGAGTAAACATGTAACAAGAACAATTCTTACTACTTTATCTCTCTCTTAATAACAAATATTTAAGTTCTGTTTTGGATCCATGGCCTTCATCTAGAAAAGTGCACTACCTATACCCACCAGATTAGAGGAATTAACACTCTGGATGAAGCACCCAAGAGGTCCTTCAAGAGCTTGGGTTCTGATTCATCATACTTGGTGTTTTACCTGGAAGGAAGATTTGTCTTCTATCAGACAGCAAAGCACAGCCAGGCTGCAGATACAGAACAAACAGGGAGAGCAAGAGTTACGTGTCTTCACTACAGAATTCACAGGACGAACAAAATTTGACTGCTGGGTGCAATAAATGTGAGAAGAATTGCTTGAGACAGAGAAAGAACAACAAACCCCAACATTTTGCTGAGCCCTTTCTTGTCCCATGGATTACACCTAATAATCTCCCTCAGAGATGTCTCAAAAAAAAAGGGTTGGAGGAATGTTGGGTAACAGCTCACTTTTCAGAGAGGGAACAGAGCAAACAGCTCCTGCTCTTTAATCCAGCAGGATCCCTCCATAAACATGATCACAGGTAATTTCTTCATTGTGGCAAACCCACTATCGAAAAGAGTAGCTAACAAAGCATGGCTGCCTCAATTCCCACAAAAATATTCCCAGCCCTACCAATCAGAAAGCATTTAATCAATAACAATGTGCTTAAATATATATAAAAACTGAGAATGCTGCTTCAAAAAACCAACCATAAACCCCAGGGTATACTCAAATCACTGTCAGCCATCCTGCTACATCTAGCATGACCAAGATATTAAAGCAAATGCCACTTTAGAAGAAGATGTTTTGTGCTTTACTGTTTATGTAAATACCCACTTACACACACAGTGATGCTTTTAATTAAAAATAATGTGTTCAGAGGAAGAATCCAGGACTTTTTCAGCAGCAGTATTCAGAAGGGAAAAAAGTATTTTCAACATTAATTACAAGCAGACCAAAGCTCTTCAGAGAGAAGCAAGATGCTCTACTTTCCAAGTGACTTTTCTTCAGGGACTTACACAGTAATTAGAGATCTATTTGCCACATTTGGAACTTGCACTTTAAAGAAGACTGCCCTGGTTCTGGGATTGTGCATGGCATGAAGAAAATACTCTTGCAGGCTCAATGAAGTAGTGCACACTCCACCACAAAGGTAAAGCTTTACCTCTGCTCATCTGGCCACAGCATTTGAATACTCCAACTATAATGCAAGAAATGTACACAGGAATGTGTAAGATAATCAATTTACTTTGCCTAGAGCTAGACGTTGAACTTCACCTACCACTCCCAGCCCTGCTTTGCTACTTCTCCACTGACAAATTACTTGACAAACTATTACTGAAGCAACAGGAATTTCTGGGAGTATCACCATTCCAGAATCATTACCCCAAACCTTTTCATTTACCTGTTGTAATTACTCAGAACAAATTGGTCCTTCCACTAAGGAGCCTGAGCTTGTTTCACAGTGCTTACAAGATTAAAACATTGCCATTTTATGCCTAAAAATACTAGGTAGGTCTGAAAGCTTTGCTGAAACCCTGGATAAACAAACAGGCTGAAAAGAATGGTATTGCCCTAGAGAATGACCAAATACTTAAAGTACAGTAAATCAACAGGAGGGTAAAAAAGCCTTTTAAAACACTCAGTAATCCAAAACCTGTTTTGGGCAATTAAAACAGACAAATTGCATGTGGATTCTGGCTGCACTGGTTATTACCAACCATGTTCTATTTCAAATTATTTACTTCAACACTACGATCATACGAAATAAAATAACAAACTCTGGAAGAAATAACAAGCCAGCAGAGTTTAAGCAAATCACACATGAGTTTTTATATGAATTCAGACTGGAAAAGATGTAGAACAAAGAGCCATGAACTTGACACTGTGCCAGGACCTTCCCCACAAAGACTTCAGCTCTGACAAAGATCTAATCCTTGTCCTTGGACACCTTCAACCGTGGATTGATTTTCAAAGCTGCTTAATTGCTTTTGGGGCCTATCTTCCATCGATTTTCAGTAAGCATTAGCAATCTGTGCACTCAAGCCCCAGTTTTAGCTTCAAACAGGAGTAATATCCGCTTCAGGGGAGAAGCACAGCATCTCCAAAGAGTAGTGCCAATCAAAATATGAACCCCGCATTTGTGGCTCTCTAAGTAACTTTCAGACACTGGCTTCTAAGACTGATCCTATCTTGCAGGTTCGCCTAAAATAACTCGGCAAGTTCTCTCATTTTAGATAAAGTTATGCTAGGAAAAGATGGAAGAGAAAGCAGCCTAACTCAATCGAGTTGGAAAATTAAGCAATGCATTCGATAATGGTATGTTATAACTGCTGGGCAGTCGAAATCCCAACTGAATTCTGACAAACTAAACCCAGCTTGAGCAGAGAGTACATAATTTGCTTAGTCTTTGCAGACTGCTCAATTATGCAACAAAATACGTGCATTAAAAGGTTTTCTTCTCATGCCTAAAACGCTCGTTCAGCAAAGCGAATTATGTATAAAGTACTCAATCAAACTATTCTCAGGTTTGGCAAAATTATCCGTAAATAAATAAAACTTCAATTTCATATCCCCATTTAGAAATGAGTAAATAAACCAAACCGAAACCATTTACACGCCAATAGTTAAAGCCACTTACTCTAACTAAACAGGGAAACCTGGCCACATTCCCAAGGAACGCTAAATAAAATTGTTGTTTCCATAAGCACCGGTAAATCCCGCTTATCAGGGACCTTACCCTGGAAAAGCACCCCTGGCTCCAGCAAGCTGTTGGGAATGTCACATTCACTCCCCTACCAGGAATGCAGATTAGGGCCTTCCTGTTCCCGAAATCTACAAAAAGTCCCCAGCCGACCCACTGCGTTATTCAGACTGGAACAGTTCCCATTGTTAGGGATACGCCGAGCACCGCGCTCTCTTTAAACCCCTGGCATTTGCGGACCGTCGGCGCAGCGCCCGCGGGCTTGGGCACACGGAACCGCTTGGAAAAACGCTTTCCTTTACTGCACGGGAAGCTAAGGCTCCTCTCGCCGCCGGGGCACCGCTCGCATCCCGCCGGGGAACTTCCCGAGCCCGGCCCGTCCCGCCGCAGCGCGGCCCCCCNCCTCCGGGGCCACCCCGCGGCCGTGCCCTCGCTCCGCGGCCCGCCGGGAGATGTAGTTCTGCCCAGGGCAGCGGACAGAGCCTCCGCTGTGGCGCGGGCTTTGTGCCCTCAGCCGCCGCACAGCCCGCGGGGCGCTGGCTCCTGAGGGCCTGGGCTCCCGAGGGCCTGGGCTCCCGGCGCGTCCCGGGCTGCCAACTCTCCCCCGGCTTTGTGCCCTCAGCCGCCGCAGAGCCCGCGGAGCGCTGGCTCCCGAGGGACTGGGCTCCCGAGGGACTGGGCTNGGCGCGTCCCGGGCTGCCAACTCTCCCTCCCGGCCGCCCTGCCGGGACCGGGCCGCTGTCGCTGTGCGGTGCCACCTGTGAGCTTCCCCAGCAGCTGCCCAGCCCGCCTCAGCAGCGCTCGCCGCCTGGGAGTACAACTCGAGGGAAACACAGGCTGCCGCCCATTCCCGGCCGCTGTCCTGTGCAGCACGGCTGTGCCCAGCAGAAGGAACACGCCGACACTGCGCCCGACAGGGCTGCTTTTTCTCTGAACCTGTGTTCTCCAAGGCCTCTCTTCCGAACTTGGGCAGACAGATCTAAACAAGCCCCCGAAAATCAAGCTGTAGCAACTCATCCCACCAGGAAAAACATAACAAATATTAAATTCTTCATCATCTCAGAGGTTTTTCCATTCAATCTCAGTTTTCACCTATCACTTCACTCCTAAGATCCAATCTCCTTTTTTCATCACCTCCACTCCATCTCAGCTCCTGTTTGGATTGTTGGGGTCTCAACAGACAGACTTGTGATCACAGATAATGATTCCTTTCACATCTTTCAACCTCTTTTGCCCAATCATCACCATCTGCTCAAGCAGTCCTTTGCCCAAGGCCTTTGGTGCAGCTCTCATGCTCTTTTGTTATGAGCAGCAACAGTACCTAAATTAGAAACTAGTCTTCTTTAAAGCCACGTGTCCCTAAACTGTTCTGTAAGTAAGTTTTGTCCTTTTTTGTTGTTTTATTCTTCCACACCAAATGTGCTGAGTTCTACCCCTTTTGGGGCATCTATCTTCACAAACTGCTCTGTACTATTTTTCTTGAGACACCAAAAGCATTAGTAGGAGTCCATCTTTCTTCTGTAGGACCACAGGGATTTCACTTACACACAAATAAGACTGTGTTGAATTTCATAGTAAACATAACTTCTATGGGAGGAAAGTTAAAAATGCAACTGTGCTGTGTGCCAAGGTCACAACCCTTTATTACAGCTACCACACGGATATTTGTCACAGCTTAACCCCAGCTGGCAGCCAAGAACCACACAGTCACTCACTCACTCCCCCACCAGCAGGACTGGGGTGAGAATCAGAGAAGTCAGAAAACTCATGGATAGAAATAAAGATGCTTTAAGAGGTAAAGCAAAAGCTGTGCATGCAAGAAAAGCAAAACAAGGAATTAATTCCCTGCTTCCCATGGGCAGGCAGGTGTCCAGCCTGGAAAAAATGGCTCCATCACACACAGCAGTTACTGGGGAAATCAGTAACTCCAAATGTCCCCCCCCTTCCTCCTTCTTCCCCCAGCTTTATATGCTGAACGTGACACCCTGTGGTGTGGAATGTCCCTCTGGTCAGTGGGGGTCAGCTGTCCTGGCTATGTCCCCTCCCAGCTCCTTGTGCACCCCCAGCCTGCTCACTGCTGGGGTGGGGTGAGGAGCAGAAAAGGCCTTGACTGTGTGCAAACTCTGCTAAACAGTAACAAAAACATCTCTCTCTTATCAACACTCTTTTCAGCACAAATCCAAAACATAGCTCCATACCAGCTACTGCAAAGAAAATTACTCCAGCCAAAGCCAGCACAATATTCTATTTGACTATTTTAACTAATGAAAATTTGCATTTCTTCTGTCCTCTATTCGTTATAAGGATACCAATTCCAATCTCTAGTTGGTAACTCCATCCTCTCTAACTTCCTGAAGAGGTGGATCCTGTCCCATGTTCTGAAAACAGGTGTGTTCAGTCATCCAGGAAAGCACCCTGTTGCTGCTGAGGGCCTCCCAGTTCTTCCTCTTTTGAAGTGGACAGGGTAGTTCAAAGTCCCTATTGTGGAGATATCCCTCTGGCATACATGTTTTCCTGTGGGTGTCCACCTTCCTAAATTGACAATTCGCTTAATAGTAGTTTTTCTCTGTGCTTTAGTAGCACTGAACACTTAAGAGACATGGTTTAGTGGCTGGGGTCAGCAGTGCTGGGTTAATGGTTGGACCTGATGATCTTAGAGGGTCTTTTCCAACCTAAACAATTCTATGGTTCCTTATAGCAGTAGCAGCAGAAAAGAGCAACGAGCAAAGCAGGTACCTCAAACAGACAGAGAACGGAGGAAGATTACACCAGGCTTAGTTCTTTACATGGATCCCTCCTAACTGGAACTGGTTTGGCTGTTTATTGTGAAAATCATACAAATCCCACAGCCTATCAGAGGAGAACACAGAGATGCAAACACCACTAAAGGCAAAAGGCCAACCATGTCTTGGGGTGCATCTTGCACAGCATCTCCAGCTGGTCTAGGGGAGATAATTGTCCTACTCAGTGCTGGTGCAGCCTCACCTCGAGTCCTGCTTGCAGTTTGGGGCACCTCAATATAAGAAGGACATAAAACTATTAAAGTTTTATGTGTTCAGAGGAGGGTGACCAACCTGGTGAAAGGCCTCAGGGGGAAGACTCAGTAGAAGCAGCTGAGGTCACTTGGTTTGTTTAGCTTGGAGAAGTCTGAGGGGTGAACTCACCACAGCCCAGCAGTTTCCTCACAGAGGAGGTGCTGATCTCCTCTCTCTGGTGATCAGCAGCAGGACACAAGAAAATGGAATGAAGCTGCATCAGAGGCAATTCAGATCAGGCATTAGGAAAAGGTTCTTCACAGAGTGGTCAGTCACTGGACCAGGCTCCCTAGGGAAGTGCTCGTGGTATCCAGCTTGTCAGAGTTCAAGGAGCATCTGGACAATGCTCTTGATCATATGGTTTAGGTTTAGGTAGTGAGGAGCAGGGAGCTGGAATTTATGATCCTTAAGGGTTCCTTCCAGCTTGAGATATTCTATGATTCTAAATAAGACAAATGGAAAACATTAGCAACTCTGTGGTCTGGCATTCCTGAAGTTATTTTTGCTTTAGCATTGGGCTGAGGTAGAGGAACAATACACAATATCCACCTTCAAAGCAGCTGGAGTTTGTTACAGAAATTAGGGGGAGGATTTGGCTGTGATAGAAACTTATGGGACTGCTGGTGTGAGGGGAACTGCAGAGAGTTCAAACAAAGATTCATACAAGCAAAGAAAAACAGACAACAACAGATAAAAAATTACTGTCTTCAAAAATCACTCTTTATATTGTAAGACAGATACTGATGAAATATTATTATGGAGAATTGCTGATATCTAATCTTTTACAAGTTGTAGACTGGCTGACATCAATAGTAGTCTTCAGCGAAATAAAATAATGCCAAGACATGTGCAATTTGCACTACAGGAAAGCAAGTTAATTGCTACAATCTAGGTAGATATTCCAACACAGAGTATGAGCTGAGGGATCTTTTTATTTGCTGAAGTCCAAGTGTAATTTGTTTATATCCAGTCAAACCGTTTTCTTATACTAATTTTGGCTGAGGAAGGTGGCCATGCAGTTTATTATTAATGCTCTGGTGACACCTACACATGTGCTCTTCCCAAGTGTGACAATGCAGAGTGTCCCTCTACTGAAGATGAACTTAGAGAACAAAATCCTTTATTAGCACCCACAAGTAGAAGGTAAAGCTGCAACTATATAACAATCTTCTTCCCCTAAGCCAGTTATAACATCACCATGACCAACTGTAGAGAGGAAAATAAGGGGAACATGACAGATCTAAAGAGAAAATATAAGTTTAAAACAAATGAAAAAGAAGAAGGGACTGAAGAGTCAGAAAAGAAGGAAGCTTAATACAGGAGTCAAAAGAATGAGGAAAGAAAACACTCTTCTCTGTCAAATCAAAGTAGTCCATTCTCACCACCAGCAAAATCATACCCAGGAGGTGTTTCAGTGTTTGTGTTTCGAGGGTTGGCCACCTGGATGCATTCTGGAGGCATCTTAAGAATTTATTGGTTTGGAGCAGCTACAGCTCACTGAACCATTACTGCTGGAGTAAGCCTTTAAATGCTGATCCCTTCTTAAACCCTGCCCCAACATCGGCACTTTAAGAATGTTAGGAATTACAACACAGTTTTATAAATCCATGACATAATTTACACCTTGTACCGTGTGTTCAGGTCTGGCTACTCTGAGGGGCTACCAGAGCGTTGCAGGCTTCTAGGAAGAATATAATCTACAATCTTGGGTTCCACGCTTTCTGTATCATCCATACGAACTAGAACAATGCCGAAACAAATTCAGACATATCTAGTTTTTAGGTAAATATTGTATAGCATGCACATAACAGGGTGTTTAATGGGACAGACAGGAGGTTTTTATAAGCAAATCAGGGAAATTCCAAGATGAGAGTTTTTTAGGCTGTGGTTCCATGGCAACCTAAGCCAATCTAACTGGTTCTTTCACTCCCATCGTTCTCCTCACCCCTCTTGGGAGCTCTCAACCCTTCCATTTCACTCCCTGTAGCACTCAGCTGACCTTTTGTGAAGCCATCTCGGCACACCAGGCAGGCAGAACACCACACCAGCAGCTCTCCAGAACATCAAGGAGTTTCCTGATGCACTGGTGAATGGGAACAGCTCAGCTGAGGCTCAGAGACACGCTGGAATCGCTGCTAGAGGCAAGAGGGACCAGCAGCCAGCTGCTCCATGGACCAAAGTTGCTGTGGAATCCCAGTCTGCACATTCATGGGATGATCAACATCTGTGGTGGGCAAGGAGCTATTTGCAGAGCAGCTGTTTGCTCTGCTAAAACCATGGCTGGTTATTTGCACGGTTTTACTCCCGTGTCACCCGGCTCTGCTGTGCGACCAAGCACAGAAGGTTCGCCTCTGGGCACAAATCAACAATCCCTGATGAAATTTGTTCATTCCTTTGGTCCCTGACCTCAGCTATATGGGAGCACTGCCGCAGAAAATGTGTTTTAAAAAAAAACAAACCACCCCCGAACTGTCAGTCACTGAAAGGTCAGTTTCCCTCCTGCCCCCAAATTTAAAAGCTATCTTTTAAGGCAATTTAAAGTGAGACACCGAATTTCACGCGGACGTGTCTGAGGCATTAGTTCATCCCCCTGCCTTGCTGACTCCTTACAGGAGCAGATGCCTTTGGAAAGTAACATTTTGAGCCACACAGAGTTTGCCAGACCTCATTTGTCAGCGCCCCGAGGCGAGCCTTTCATCTCCCAGCCACACAATGATAGCAGAGCCGCAGTAGAGGTGGCTGTATTTACATGCATGAGCAACCCAGTTAAAATGCATATTTCAGCTACCCCAGCTCTCGTTTGCTCACTACCAGCCAGCACAGCCATTCAGGAGGTGGCCAGAAAACTCAACCTCCTCTCCAAGGAACCAGTGTTTGGAATCTTGCTGTAAACACAGGCCTGTAACTCAGCAAGGCTCTCAGTGGAGGCAGGACAATGCAGACCAATCCTTTCATGAACAGATACCACTTCTTCTAGACAAAAAAAAACCCCCAACATGCACGCACAATTTCAAAGGAAATAAACAAAAATCAATCTGCCCCAGACCTCTCGGCATGACTGATGTTTTAAGTTCTAAAAAAATTACTAAAAACTGTCACCAAAAAGGCGAGAAAAGAATGCGAGCACAAAATTGAAACTTGCTAAACAAAGCCAAGTACCCTCAGAGCTGGTTTCGATTTAAATGGAAAACACTTTCATAAATACCAGCACTACAGTTTAAGAGAAACTCTATACCCTTAGTTTTATAATCCCAATATTCACAACACGAAGGAACTGCCTGTTTGAGGAGTCATAATGGGTCGAGCACACTGGCTCCTGCTAGGAGACCAGGCATTTTCACATAAGAGCACTCAGAGATGGCACTTGGGACTTAAGATGCTTTTAAAATGGCAGAAAATAATTGCATTCCCATCACAGGACTCCAAGAACACACCCCTACAGCTAACTTTGGCACAGTATAAGAACATAAGGACTTACCTTCACCAGAAACAAAGATTATGTTCAACAACATGGGCCTGGACTTGCACGAAGGCAGTTAGCTCCGCTATCACGCCGTGACCATGTTTTTGTTGGCTCAGTTCCCAGAGACTTCAGTTTTACATGGTCTGGTTCAAGCCCACATTCTCCCAGGAGCATTTATTCAGGTGGAGCAGTCACAGGGCATGCACACAGGCTTGAATACTAAGCAGGGGTTAAGAAACTACCATGCTTTGCATTCTGCTGAGTAACTAATCTGCTGCTAAAATCCTGTGGCATCATTCTCATCTCAAAAATAACATTTCTACAGACTAAAAAGCCCACATCTGTCTCCAGTCTGTAGTGACTCAAACACTTCAGCCCAGCATCAGGGTGGGGAGGCTTATCTGAAAGCCAGTCTGAAGAGTCTACTTAGACTAAAGATCTACTTATGTGAAAATAAGAAGAGATGAAAGGCATGTTTTTATGTCATCCCCAGCAACAAAGACAACTGAACCGTTGCTTGTATTTAAATACCAATCCTTGAACTCCCAAAGCTCTTTTAACAGATAATATTTTTATAAACAAAAGTTGTGCTGAGTCACACAGCATCTACCTTTAAAGCAGTATCGGCAGCTCAGAATAGACACCCTCATGTCTAGAAAAGCAAATCACTATTAACATAAGCAAGGAATTATATTTAGTTGTTCATGGACTAGTTGCCTCTAAAAATAAAAAAGAAAGTGAAGATCCTTTAAGACAGTTATCTAACAAAAGGACTCCTTAGATTTGTTTGATCAAAACAGTTTTGTTTCAGTCAATTGGGAGGTCCCCCAGCACACAGCACTGTACAAAGAACACCAGCTTTCAGCTAAGCTCCTGCTCCCCAAGGACACCCACTAATGCTCACAGACTCTTGAAGGATCTGTTCTTGTGCACAATCTGCAGCCTAGGTAAGTTTACAGAATAAAACCCCACCTATTATCTATGTACTTCCACTTCAGATCCAAACTTCATTTAAAAGGTGGTTACAGTATAATTCCTGTGAGAGGTTTGTCCTCCCCCAAGCCAGAAGTGAAAAAGCACAGGTGGGTTAAGGTAACTGTGTTCCCATCCTTCTTCCAGGTGATCCGAGTGAGGGGATTCATCCTGCCTACAGCAAGATGAACACCTAAGAACACCTAAAATGACTTAATCCTTTAAGATGAGCCTACAGAAACAAGTGATCATCCCAGTCCTACTGACCGCATCTGGCAGGAACCAGGGTTTCTTCACATTTGTTACAGCAAAATGTTGAGTACTACCCACTTTTATACTGCAGGAAGAAACTTACTGAGATGAAACATAATTATTTTGACAAGTTAAAACATTTTTAAAAGCACCTGCTTGGCTGCAGTTCCATTTCCCATTTTGACAGACTCCACACCAAAGCATCCAGTTTTCCAGATTAAACCTGTCACTCCCAGAAATTAGGTCAGGACTTTGATGGGAAGGCCTCTTTCGTAAGACTCTCTAAAACAAAGACCTGTGCCCAAACCTCTCACTTCTACAGATAATTTTTAAATCTTCCTGCACTCCAGAATCCACTTCCACAATGGATTACATATGGAGCAGCTCAGGGTTCAAACCTCTAAAATTTGAAACAGAAGTGGTGAAGTTGAACGTAAGAGAGCTCAGGCACAATGTCAGCCCAAGTGCCTTGCACAAAGAAAGAACTGAAATCAAGACACTCAGGGAAACCAGGAGGCGAGAACACCAGAAAAACAGAATAAATTCCATGGGTAAACTAACCCAATTTCTTGGAACAATAACAATGCCTGTTATCTTTTTATTAAACTAATCTCACAAAACAGAACAATTACTGAAGATAACTAACAGGCAGCAACAAAATCAGCTGTAGCAGGGGAAAGCATCCTATTTTTTTTATTCATTCCACTTCTGCAGAGGTCACCTGTCTGTCACTGCACAGGCTGCCCATGTGCTCCTGCCCTGCCTGTTTGCAGCCTGTAATTGCTGGCACCAGTTCCTGGCTGGAGAGCAGAAGGAGTCTCTGGCAAAGCTGGGCCACCCAATGCAGAGATTCATGTACAGTGAGCTCCCCTTTGCTGCAGCAGCAGCCACAATAAACTGATTTTTTAATCACAAACCAGAAAACACATTCAAGTAGCTGGCAACGTGACAGACTAACTCAGCAAATGTTTATTAGGGAAGTGATCAGTGTACAGAAGCACACGTACTCTTAGTAAGGGTATAGGCACGAAAGAAACAGAGCTCAGAATTCAGAGCTTCTCTACGGCCCCACGAAGATAGTATGGAAATGGCTGAAAATTCCAGGACAAAGTTATGAAGCACCTACGTTTTCCTAAAGAAGTTTCCAAAACATTTATTTTTTTTTAAGCAGCAGCTTTACATCTTTTTTTGCATTCTGACTGCACAGAACCACCCTAGTTTTTTTCTGATTATATGCAGAATGAGCTTAACAACACATACTCTTACAGAAGTAGCAATAAAATTTCCCCATGGTTTTAGGGAAATAATTTCTGAATTTAGAAAACTAAATATGTATTTCCTTGCCTGTTTTGCTTGACAGCTGCTGCTCTAGTATACAGTACTATAATTACCCCTCCTCTAAAACCTACTGGAGTATAAAGCTGGAGCCTTTCGGCCACTTGGTACACCCAGTCTCTCTACTACTATATTGCAAATATTAGGAAGGTTATTTGGAGCACCAAAGAAAAAATTCAGTATTACAGTATCTCATGAAAGTTTAACAATTAACTGAGTCCAGCCTTCTCTCTGGCTTTATTTATATTTCAAAAGCCAATACAAAAATGTTACACACATACCAGTCACTCCTGCAGACTAGAATTTTGAGCAGTCACTGGCAATTTAGCACTGCAGTATTTCCCAACAACGTGCAACATTCTATGTTCAGCTGAAAGGGTGCTCTAATGCAATATTTAAGCCTGGTGGTTTATTTCCAAGCTTTTGGCAAATGTGGAAAGTCCACTGCTTCCCAGCAGCTCCATTATTTTATGTAAGTGACAGCAGGTAGCTACTTAAGTAGATTGTTTTGTTATATATAAATGCCACCACAAGTATGGGTCTACTTTACTTTTGTGGCTTGGTTTAACCCAAAAAATGAGTTCTGAAAGCACCTAGTTATACCAATGTCCTAATTACACAAAAAAATGTTCATCTGTTTTTAAGTATGCAAGACCCAGTCAAAGCAAGTTTCAATTATAGCTACTGGGTTTTCAAACAAAAAGCTTTTTTGCAAGAGACAATTAAGGCTTCCATCAGCCTACCAGAGGTTACTGTGAGAAACAAGTCTAAGCTACAGGAGCACTGGTCTATTTCTGACAGTGGCATTTAAGTATTTATTAAGCTGTTTTCATCCATTTATTCATTTGGCTGACATCCACCTGCCACATGTAACTTCTGAAAATGCAGTTAACGAGCTGCTAGAATAAGGAATCTGGGTAGTGTTTGGTTGGATATTCTCTATTAACATAATAGGCAAGCGCTTCCAGAATTTGTCTTGCTGATATACTTCAACTCTGCCTGAAGCAAGGATGGGAAAAGGAACCCCTGCTAGTACAAAATAGTTCAAGCATGTAAAAAAGCCACCGACTATTTCTTAGTAACAATATTTGCACAGGCAGAAAAAACCTCTCCCAGTTTCTCACAGATCTCTAGCAATATTCAAGTGAAGTTCTATTTTAACTTTTAAAATAACAGTTTAATTACTTAGGCAATACAAGAGTTCTACAAACTGCATCATGGATAATGTTGCACGGCTTATGACCAAGAGCAATACCAAAAGCTAGAATGTTGCCAGTGACAGTGGTAATACAAATTGGCAATTTCAACACTTCCAGAAAACATCTGTTATTCTAAACCCACCAGATTTATACAATGTATGTAAATATTTATTAGACCCAGTCACCATGCTACAGTATTAGGTTAACAAACCCTCTCTTTTTAAGAATACACCAGCATAAGGTAAGAACACAATGAAATCTATATGAAATTTTACAGTAACTTTCCAGAAGTATGCTTGTGGTCGATCAAATTCAGACTAACATATTGTAGATTTAAAATATTTACTTGTCTTCTTAACATACCTAATGTGTAAGAATAGTTGCTTGATACCCAAAAATAAATATAAGCTTTCAATTGAAAGCATTCATTTTCCTAGATTTCCAAAGTGGAGTCTGAGGGGTGAAAATGCTTCAGACTTGTCACCAGTCCACTTCAGTACATAAAAGCATCTCCTGCCCCAGTTTTTCGTTCAAATCCAAGAGATTTTCTTCCAGTGAAATATGACCAGAGCACTCATTTTATTCGCAGCACTTCAGTCTGTTTCCATGGCAGCACTGCGGGATTCCTTCGCCACCATGAGTCGCATGAGCTGACTGTGGAATTTCTCAATCTTCTTCACATCTTGTGCCTGGTCTGTTCTGTACAGCAAACACTGCAAGACAAAGTTCCTAAAATCAGATTTCACTTCAACTGGTTTTATCTTGTTTATAGCTGCCATGCATTTGTGCTTGGAACACACAAAACAAGGAGAGCACTGAAATGTTCATTTGTTACCAGGAGGCAGCACCAACGCATCTACCCTGCTTCAGGGCACAAACATATCTGTGTTTACTTTTCAGCTTCTCCTTAATGCTCATGCCTCCCATTTTGAAAACACGGAAGCTCACCATTTATTCTAGTTTCTTCTAGCTAAAAAATCCTTAGGTTTTAAAGCTGTCTTTAAAGACATTCCTCTTTGAGTTGCCTAAACATAGAACCAGATCTTAAACCTGAAATTACTTTCCTATTCTCTATATTCTGAAAGCAAGTGTATTTTGCCTTTTGCAGTCCTTAATGTTGCACTGCCAGGGACATAAAATTCAGTATTTCCCACCGAAGGGGATCCCCTACCCCAAGCAAAACCTATTTTTCTAAGGCAGCCCTAAATAAGGAACACAGCATCTGATTAAGATAAAAAAACACCCAAACAAAAACAAAAAACCCAAACACCAAAACAACCTAAAGAAAAACCTGAAACCAATCCCCATTTCCCCCCACTTGGTGTAACATCTTTCTGTGACTGAAAGCAGGTAAGGCAGCCTATACCCCAGAAGAGTTCATGTCTGTGAATCATCCGACTCTAACTTCCCCTATGTGAGATTTCAACAAAATTACCCTTAAATTCCCCCTGTTATCAGTGCCCCACACTCAACATCTCACCCATGTTAAGCCCTATTACCCTATCAAGAAGTGCCTTTACTGGAGCTTCACATCCCTTCCAGGCACTTGAAATTCCAATGCCAGACTACTTTTCCTGGAAAGAAGAAATTTGACTCTTTTCCAAGTCTGAAGACAAGGAGTAGGGCAGAATACTGTGGCTCACCCTGGACTGCAGAAAAACAACTCCTTGGCTATAACATCACTGCCATCCAGTCTCATAATCACAAGGAAGGAACTTAACCTACGGTTGGAAGTTTTCACCACTCTGAGCAAATAAAAAGGACCACACTCACAGTAGTCAACACCTGTTTGAAAACGCTCCTGAACAGGTCAGTGTCAATCACAGACACAGCAACGAGGGAAGACTGAGCACAAGTTTTCAGAAAACTGTCAGGCACTCTCAAGGCAGTGTCCAAGAGCTCCCAAGCTCACTGGTAGCAAAACACAAGTCTGTGAGAGGTACAACAAGCTCTGAAAGAGGAATGTGTTCTGCACTTACAGCCACGTCATCTGTTACTTTGATACAGAGGTTCCCATCACAATGTCGGTATTTGAGAACAACGCGCACCTGAAATGACAAACATTTGAAGAATTAGCACTTACAGCTAACAATTCTCAGAACATATTGAAGGAAATCTGCCCACATTCAGACTACACTTAATTAAAATTATATACTGCTCCACGTTTTCAGCACCTCTGTGGTGGTCCTCAGCTCTGGTGGGGTGGAAGTTGTAATCCCATAGCCAAGGTGGTGTGGAAGTTGACCCACCACATTTCCCTGCCTAACACTTTAAACTGGTTTTATAGCAGTATCAGCAAGGTTAGCACTGGGGATGTTCAAAAACACTGCAAATACAGCAACAACAGTTGCAGAGACCTTGGTGACAGGCAGGATAAACTATGAGAGTCATGTCGAGACAAGACACCCCCTCGCTGTGTATCACCCCCCAGAAAAACCAACTGGGAGCCTGTGTTTGTAGGCTTGAAACACTTCAAAAAAAAGTAGCTCTACATGAAGACTTGAAAGGGATCGACTAAATGGGATAAGCTCAACATCACCACTTTTTCTTCTATGGTACCTGAACTGTTATCACAGTTACTCCTGCAGTCACCTGCCCTGAGCTCTAACCTATCCAGTCACTCTGGACCCTCAAATCACCAAAGTTCTCAAAGCCACACTGATAAAAATCCATATCCTCAGTGACTGAGCATTAAATGGTTCCTCCTGAGCACAGAATCAGCCACAGAGGGTCTGCCTCTGTTTGCAGCCTCAGCTAACATCAGTAACTAGAAACAAAGCAAGGTGGCCTTTGAGAGCATTCTGAAATCACACTATAAACAGGTTTTTTATTGTACAGTGATTTATGCTAATGGTCAACAACCTCCTTCACTACAAATAGATTTTGAAATTCCTGCTCCAGGATGGATCTCATCACAGACTGACCCTTTTCGTTCAACAAACTGCCACCTTCTGACCACAGCAGCAGTGTGACAGTGCATCTCCCTACTGAGCAGCCCCAAAAGCACGAGACAGGCTGCCACAGGCAGCAGGTACACACTCAATATATCAATAACCTGCTCTTGCAAAAGGCAAGACCACTCACTACCTGGCTGGAGAACACACCCCCATCTCCCACAGTTCTTGTTCTTCCTTCAGTTTCCCAGCAAGCCCAGTTACAAAACTTGATGAAGCTAATTCTCTGCCAAATTAACAGGATGGTATTTGTGTTATGAAAACAGGGCCTATATAACCCCCTCTGTAACTAGACAGGTTTACTGCCATGGATGGGAAGAGACTGCCTTTGGAGGCCGCTTAAGGAAAAGGGAAGAGCAACTCCTGGCTGCAGTGACATCTCTCTTCTTTCACTTAATTGAATGTCACAGAGCCTAAAAAGGCAAAACTGGGCAATTTTATTATCAGCAGCAATCACACATGGAGTCTCTGTGCTAATTAAAAGGCAGACGTTAATCTGCTTTACATAATCAGATATTAATTTAATCTTCGGAAGGTTTTGCCAGTTCCCCTATTTTTGGTGAAGAAAACTAGGCCTTTTTTACTGAAGTTTTCTCAGGTGTGAGTTCCACATCACATTTTTGTGCTGCTTTTTAGACGAACTATAATGCTTTTTCTCAAGTCTGAGGTTACTTTTAATATTTGCATAAACCACATTCAAAAAAAAAGCCACTGGAAACAAGAAACAGTCATAAACTGAGAAGTTAAGTCCTTGAAGAATTATCCTTTAGGAGGCAAACACCTTCCAGTCTGAAACATCACTGCAAGCAACAACGCAACATAAGAGCTAATGAAAGGACAAATTCAAATGACACAGTCTTAAATGCTATAAACTCATAAAATAAACCAATTCTTGATACTCCAGCATAACTCTTAACCTCGGTTTCTAACACACGGGTACACTGTGAACGAGCTCAATGTCTCTGAAGTTCGGTTCTTGAGGTTCATCCCAGCTGCCAATAACACCACCTGAAACACTGTTCCCTAGGGATGTTGTTGGGGTTAAAAACGAGAGCTTCCTCCTCTTTCATAGAAAAGGATGGTCAGGTGCAACACCAACGAGTAACCCCCTTCCTTGGTGCTGCTTTTCCCCCTGTACTCGGCACTGGTGTGCCACACACCCAATGATGTGTGCAGTTCTGGGCTCCTCACTTCCAGACGGGCACGGAGGTGCCGGAGAGAGTCCAGAGAAGGGCAACGGAGCTGGGGACGGGGCTGGAGCATGAGTCCTACGAGGAGCGGCTGAGGGAGCTGGGGGTGCTTAGCCTGGAGAAGAGGAGGCTCAGGGGAAACCTTATCACTCTCTACAACTCCCTGAAAGGAGAGCGTAGCCAGGCGGGGGTCAGCCTCTTCTCCCGTGCAACCTGCACACAGTCTTAAGCTGTGCCAAGGGAGGTTTAGGTTGGAGGTTACGAGGAATTTCTTCACAGAAGGAGTGTTTAGACATTGGAAAGGGATGCCCAAGGATGTGGTACAGTCACCATCCCTGGAAATGTTAAAAAAATAACTAGACGTGGCACTCAGTGCTACCTATGGTCCACTTAACATGGCTGTGTTCAGTCAGAGGATGGACTAGATGATCTCGGAGGTCTTTCCCAACCGAATCGATTCTGTGATTCTTGCCTCCCCCGTGCAGCCACCAGCGAACCCC